>OZ017741.1:12122500-12445654 GCA_963969285.1 Odontomyia ornata
GAGCACATCGTATTGGGAAAAATCCCGTATATCATTCTAGATCCACATATAGACATTAGGAGACACTTTTTACAAGATGCGTTAAGGACAGGAAATATTAAGTTAAAATATCTCCCCTGAGGAAATGGCTGCAGACTTTCTGATCAAGGCTCTTCCCACAGCGAAACACGAAAGTTGTTCGGAGCAGCTGGGTTTGCGTTTTCGTTCACTTGAAGGAGGATGTTAAAGAATCAATTAGAACTTCCAACGCAATGCAGTGCTACTAGCAGCATGTTTTCTATCTTTGAATCTTGCTTCTTCCTGTCAATTTTTTTTTTTTACTAAGCGAAGTCGTGTTCCTGTAAACGTCTCGTAGTCTTATATATTGTATTAAGCTTTAATTTGCCCGCATCCGAATTTTTCTCACCTTCCCTTAACGGTTTCCAAACCATCGAGTGCAAAAGAGGCAAGACGAGAAACAAAACAAGTCGAAGTAGCAGGAGAATGCTTCTGCCAGAAGGTCTTTGTGAACTAATTGGGAACTCAAACGATATCTTCTAAATATTCATATTGATTCATATGCGGATTCCATAAATTGAGTTCGATAAACAAAATCCTGGTTAGTATGTATTTAAATTCGCTGCCATTGTGTTTCAGGTGTTTTGATCCTATTGCTTGAATATTCATGATAACATATCAATATTACAAACTCTGTATAGGTTCGTTGCAAACATTTACTCCCCAGAATCATGTTTTAATGTTGTTGTAATTGTTAAATATTCAATCGGCTGTAACTTAGCTGTTTATGGCTCGATTGTCGTGAAATTTTTAGGACACATACAACTACTACTGACAAACTTAAACAACAGCTTTTGGTAAATTTAAGGGTTTAGAGGCAAACACGTAAAATTTGTATAATGTGCTATTATTGACTAAGTTGATCGAATTTCGACTTTTGAGGTATTTGTTGCCCTTGTACTTCTAAAATTTACCTTCATGGTTTTTTTTTCAGATCAAAGGTGTCCAATCGCGAGGGAGACACAAAATGTTGTTGCTCTCTCTGTACCCCTCGAAGCAAAACGTGTCAGTTTAAGACCTGTTTAGAAAAGTTCTCATTAAGTCACCAACACCTTATAAATTTTTTTTTGTAGTGAAACTTTGAAATAGGCACCACTTTACACCTACTTACGAAATTTTATGTTTCTAGGTTATTAGATTTGCGAGAGAAATTGCTGTAGCACACGCATGGACAGACGAACAGACAGGTCGCGAGTTTAGTAGTGTTTTCTAAAATTAATTTACAAACCAATAAAAAGTAACGGACTCAGATTTGAGCCTTATGGGACATCAAAGGTAGGATGAAAGTGAGACGAAAGGTAGGAGTTGACAGTAATAATATAACAGCGATTAGAAATATAAGAGGAAAAGCAAGAATTAAGGAGCCAACAAGACGAAAGCTTTTCAACTTGCAAAGATGGAACTTATAATCCACGAAGCCAAAGGCTTTAGATCAGTATAGATTACATCGAATCATCTTTGCTTACCAGGCGCACCGGCTACTGTGTTTGCTTAAAAATTAAATGATTGTACAAGCTTGATCTATTTTTCAATAAAGGAAGGACTAAAGTGTAAAAGTGATAACAAGAAGACAACAATGAGAATGGCAAAAATTTAACAATGATTTTTGGAGTGCCATGAGGTTACTTGTAATAAAGGTTTTGAATTATAAGCTCTAGTTTGAGTCGATCGATTCAAAAAAGAGAATAATCAGATAACATAATTGATTGAGAAGTTTCGTTACATTTGGAGTTGAAATCAGAACAATAATAAAGGATGAGAAATTGCCAAATGATCACATAAATCTTGCTGGAACCAGTAGGTCTAGTTTTAACAGCCTATGAATTGAGGCATCGTTCGAGTGCTCATAAAGACTACCATGGTCGAATCACAACAATCTCCCACCTTTATCTAATACTGCGGTCGGATTGGAGGTTTGCTCATTCGGGTAGACCGTCGTAATTCCTGTGTCGCCGCTGTTGATTCTAAAACTGCTGGCTGCTGCATTACTGGAGAAACTAGCTGTTGTGGTTCGGCCTATTGTGGCTTTCCCAGGGATCGCTTGGATTATGGGTGGTTGACAGAACGCCGTAGAAGTGAAGTGTTGAGTTGTTCAGGTTCTAGTTGTAGTGTTGAAAATTCTATGTCCGCAAACTTTGTCGTGTAGAGTGTTGACCAGATCTGTGATCGGTCTCGAATGTGATCTTTTCCGTCAACTAAAAAGTGAACTGTAGTGAGCTCACTTGGACTATTTTTAGTTGTAGAATATGGTGTGATGCGATATTGTAGTGAAAATCGATTAAGTTTGACTTTACGTCGCCTGGCTCACTTTCGCTTACTCTTAAACTATTTTTCAATATCTGGATGAATATTTCGGATTTTATTTAACATGTTTCAGATTACGAATTTTTGGTATAAGCGTCGTTTTGTTCTATAATTTGTTACAATTTTAAAGGTAGCTCCATAATGTCTATCTGATCGAAGCATTTGTCTCCATTAGCGAAAAACTTTAGTAATCGATTTTCACAATCTTCTCTCGATGCCAATTTCTTATCACTATGCAAGGAATCCAATGCTAGGAAAACATGGTAATTGCTTGGTGTCAGGACCGGACTATATACAGTGAATGCATCAAAACTTTCTAACCAAGCTCCTGGAGTTTCTGACGGGTCACTATAAACGTGTGTAGCCTTGGGTTGTACTGATGGAACACAACACCTCTCCTGTTGGTTAACAGTAGCAGTTTATGGTCAAGCGCCAGCTTCAAATGGTCCAGTTGTTGACAGTAGAGGTCCGAAATTAGTGTTTGGCCATATGGAAGCAACTCATCATAAATAATTTCTTTCCAATCCCGCCAAATGCATAGCAGAACCTTCCTGGCAGTTAGTCATGATTTGGCAACCGTTTGAGCTGTTTAACCAAGCTTTATGGACCACAATCTTTTACGCACGATGGGCGGGGTTTTAGTAAACTGCAACTGATTAGTTCAGTGCTTTCAGTTCGGCTCCCGGAGTCGTAGTTTGTAGATATCAATCAACGTTGTTTGTTTTAGTTCAAATTAAAGGAGAATATGTTTGGCACCGCGTCGAGATGTAGATCGGGAACGCGTTGCTTCGTTGTTTTTGTTCATGTTGAATTGTTGGAAGCCCCGAAAGGGCAACGGGAGAGTAAAGTTAATACTTGAAATTTTCCTTTGGAAACTTTTGGAACGCAATTAAAACGGGCAAATTGAAGGGTGGTTGAAGATCATAAAGCAGTATAGTCCACTCACGATAAGAACCACGAACGTTTTCCTCCCCGAGCTAGCTGGCCGACCAGCAGCCAACAATATGAAAATCGCTTCAAATGGCACCCAACGTGGGGCCGAGGGAGAAAACAACACCTCACATTTTTAAATTTACAAACGGACCGATTGAAATGTTCATTGTCACTCTCACAATTTGATATTAACTTAACATAATTCCGTGGTCTGTAGTTCATGTGGAGCAGTGGGTTAGGGCACACTTCGCTTGCACAGCAACTCCCAAGTTCAAACCTCGGTGGCGGCATCGAGTTTGAGCTTCTGATACTGCTATCGGATTACCAAGCCCACCCAGCTGTGATAGGTATTAATTGGAAAATTAGGTGATAATCACATTGTAGTGAATTAGTGAGTTTCCATAAGTCCGTGAAGGACTGCAGCGATGTTCTGCTGCCTCGGCACAGGAAGGTGTTGGTTCCTGCCGAGAATGCCCTCGTCCGGAGACGCGTGAATGCGCTGGCAGGCTAGCATTGCGGTGTCGTGGGGCGGGTTCGTTTCCCCGGCACGAGGACTCACTACAAAACATTTCGCATTCACAAATTGCTTGCAGAGATCAGAAGAAGACGACCGAAGTCGCAAGATTGTAGATAACCTCCACGAAGGAATTATGACTTGTTACGAGAACAAGTGCAACCTGACAAGAAAGGCGAACTTGGGGTGACCTCGTCTTTACCCAAATAAATTCAGGGCCCACAAATGAAAGAGGGGCAACCGGGTGGTGGTGGAGCCCCTTCATACCCACCCAACCGGAATAAATCCAATGTTAACTTGTTGAAGTGGCCAGGTATTCCTCTTCTGAGTGGAAAACTCATACAACTTGAATTATATGAACTTTCCCATCAGAAGGGGAGTACCCCGGTGACCAATTTATGTCATAGAATTATACAATTGAATTGCATAACTCTATGCCATAAAAAGGCACTTGGCTTGGGCCACTCAACCCATAAGGTCACCTGAAACAAAAGAAGGAATTAATCTGTACCCGGCGGCTGGCTCATATTTTGGGGTGGAAGCCTGCCACCGTACCGGGTCCTATACTCGGTCAGAAAAACCGGAAGGGAAAAGACCAATTTTTTCGTTTAATTCTTCATTTTATTTACAAACCGCATGTTTTTCAAAAATGTTAACCTGTCACTTACTGTAAAATGATTCGCTTCAAAATGCAAAGATTTCAAAATTTGCGATAAACAAAATATAAATTAACGCAAAGGACCGCCAAAAATCGATTGCTTAATAGATCGTTAAGTATTCTGTTCCGAGTCAAAACCATGAGCTCATATTACTTATAGCATATAAATACCAAATGTTGCATGTTTATACTATGCTTTTCAAGTTAGTTTTTTTTTCTTTCTTAACTTAAGATTCCATCCAGTTTTCTTAAATATTTCGTAAGGTTTTGAAATAACCGAGTTGCTTTTCAACAGACAAAGTAAAAAGGTTTAATTTTAATCACGTTCAGCTAATGAGAACGCGTCAACTAAATTTCTAGGCTTCCAATTAATTTGAAACCGAACTCTATGGTCGAAATCTAATATATGTATCTGCATATTTTGTATATATATATAAAAAAAAATTTTATAATTTATTATTAATAATATAAATAATGAATATAAAATATTGAGCATAGATTTTTATTAATTAAAAGGACTCACCGCTTGTTCCGTCGAGCGCTCGATGGGGCTGGAGGTGTCCTGTAAATTCTCAATTTTGTTAGCTTCGTTGCTATTAGTATTAGTCTCACTTATCACTATAGAGGTTCTTTGGGCGAATGCCATACAAAATTTAGTAACAAAATCACTTGTTAAGATATATTCTCGTCCGCGGGCAATAAACCGAAGAGGTAAGAATGTCGGAAAAATGGTCAGTTTAGCATTAAAACTGAGGAAACTCGCTATTGAACCACCGCCTGTCAAATAAAGTAAATTAACTTTTGACGCTTTAATATCTTCCTCATCAACGATGCCAATCCGGTTTAGATCGATCACAGCAGCTTCTAGCACTAGCGTTACAATTTATGGGTGTATCGAATTCAAATCGTGCAGCTTCCTCCATACGATAATAACGGGTTGGATCTCTGTAGTCGATCAGGTCTTTGCGATTCCAATGATTGATGTTATTGCCGGTTCCTTTATTCGTTGGGAGTCCCTGACGGTAAAGTAATGTGGTTATGTTTCCTTTTTTTTTTGCATTCAACTCCGACGTATCTGCTTTTGATTTCTGCAATCCTTTGATATCGTGAGCTACTTGATCCCTTTTCTTTTCTAGACTAACTTTTTCTAACTCCTTAGAACGATAAATATCATATTTTTTCATCAACGCATCTAAATCTAACTTCATGCGACGTTTTGAGATATTTTCACGACATAAATGCTGCTCCTGCACTAAGGTTTTGGAAAATTCCATGTAAGGAGTAAGGACTGCTTAGTTCTCGTTGGCCTTATCACCGGTTACATAAAGTGCAGAAATTCGCCTGCATGACGCTCAAAGATAGGTTTGATCTGGCTTAGTTTCATTTCCGACTTCAATGATACGTTTAAGCAATTCCACACCATTCTCTGCAGCCGGCCTTCAGTTGTTGTGGTGCTATACAATTATTCGTAGACGACCAACTGAATGGCTGTCGCTGACTATGACTATTATTCCCTGATTCACTTATGGTTGAGCGGAGGTTTCTTAGTGATGAATATGATCGGTTACGGGAGCTATACGAGCTCTTTCGATATTTGTCCACGTTTGTAGAGGTGCTCTTTCTGTCTTCCGCCGAATCCTTTTGTTTCTTCCCGCTAGAATCGTTCTTGCTCGTTGATTGGCAACGAGGCGACATATGTTCGATCATCCGAACAAACGGTTGCCGAGACCTTGAAAGCGAATCAAACGCGGCATCAGCTAATTAGTACTGCTCCAGTGCTGGTTCTTCGGACGAATTGAAATCGTTATCGAAATGGGGCTTGGGTATTGTATGTGTACGAGTAGTTATCAATCACTGTAATCACGGCAGGCCATGGAGTGATTGCGGCTTGTCCTCAATTCAAATGGCGTTGGGTACCCGTATTTATCCTTGCACTATCAACACCGTGATTGCATTGAGAAAGTTTTGGTCAGCTCTAGGTGCACGGCGACTGGTAATAATTCCTTAGCAAAAAAGTTCACCTCAACAGAGTATTCCCCGCAAATTTCAATTGTTGCCTGTTTCGACTCACCAATAAGTTCGTAAACACGGTCTCTTATATTTTTAAAACTATCGCGCACGCAGATAAACCGATAATTTGTTCTTCGCACATCACGGATATTTTTATTTTATAGTTCCAAATAGTCTTAGATTAAGTTTATGTTGAATCGTCATTTGAAGTGTTTGCACTTTATGAAAATGATTTAGTACACATGCCTTGTTTTAAATACTAGTGTGCAATATTTTAATTTCGAATGATAATTTTAATTTAATTTTAGGTAGGGTTGCGTTTGAGCCATTAAAAGTTTAATATATTAATAATTGGTCAAGAACTTAATGAACTTGTTATTTCCCGCAAAATAAACAGATACGACATTGTATAACTTGTATAGAATGCTTATCGCCTCCTCAGGATTCACCACTGAATCACTAAAAGCTGGTGTTTGACTTTCGTTCAGGGAATCTGATTCCAAGGAATGTTCACTTACTCCCGCAAGGTTCCGGAATCCTTCACGTCTTCCCGCTAGATTTGTTCTTGCTAGTCGACGGATATTCGTGATCGTGTTCTAGAAGCTAGACAATCACGTTTGGACGAGTTGTTTTTCTTCTCACTTGAATCCTTCTGGTGAGATTTATCGTGTTCTCGATTAGTGTTATCATCGGTTGGGTTTTGGCAACGTCTCTTGAGACTCGAAGGTGTCGATAAATCTTCACAACTTGGCGACGAGTCTTGGTCCGATATCCGTTTTCGTTCAAATCTTTTGGATGCAGGATTTGGTGGTTGAGATTTATACGATCTAATAGATCCACTCGTATTCGTACTATTTTCTAACAGGCGTTGTTGTCGACGTCGCTGTGTTGCCAACGTTACACAAGGAGTCGGTGTTGGCTTCGTTATGTGTCGATTTTGTTCGTAGCCTTCGAGAGTTTTTTCCCGCTTTGTGTTTTTGCTACTATTTTGGTGGCTATTGTAATGTGAATGGCTACTGGAAGCTTGTGAACCTGGCGCCGTGGTCGTGTTGCTACGATGCCCCTCCGTCACTGCCGAGAGCAATTGATTGTTATCGGGTTCGGCCATAGACGACACTTAACCGTCCACTCTATGTCACTAATCATGCCCCTGAAGCGAATTTTTCCTGTCCTTGTCCTATTTAATGCTTTGATTACACCGAAAATTGTGGGGGGGAGAAGGGAGTTGATCGATGTGAACAACACTAGTTCCAATATCTAGAGTAGCCCTTTTATATGCCGTTTGGGTAAGGTGACTGTGGCAGTGTGCTTGAATAATAATAACAAAATATTGACCGCACTACAAACGCAACCGGAATTTCCATCAAATTTCGAAGCTACTAATTACGTTTTCAATTGTTCGCAACGATGCGACAATAAAGAAAATCAATACTCACAAAAGTTGCCATACAAATAACAGTAAAGTCCACATTTCGCATTGCACACACACTCCCTATCCCGACGTATCTTCATTCCGGATGTGCTTTTAATACATGAAGGAGCTCCAATGAGGGGTAACTTAGAATATGAACACCTCCTTGGCCACTGGTAAGGAAAAATAAATCACTTGTATTATTCCATGCCATTGCACTAACCTCAAAATTACATTACTTTTCTGCACGAATTTTATGCGCCCTGGTATCAATGAAGGTCACTAAGTCTTCTTCGTTGCCAACTGCAATGGTCTTGCCATCCGGCGACCATGTGATATTAATGTTTTCACCGTTCGTGTTACTAATTGTAGCACACTTGCCTGCATGCACGTCTTAGATTCGCACCGTCTTATCCCCACGCGCCGTGCTCAGCAAATCGGGCATATATGGGATGCAGCAAATAGGGGTGGATGGCTCAGCAAACGACTCTGTCTCCAACCTTTACCCAATCTTTTGGCTCAAAGTGTCTGGAACAAATGCGCGACTTAGCGTTGATTGTCGTATTTGACTGTCCAATTACCTTCAGCCATAATGGCTTCTCTGCTGCCGACTCCCGAAATCACTTTCCCACTCGCGATCTCCCTGCGGTTTTTTCCAAGTTGCCAAATTGGCGGGGCCGAGCCATCGAGCAACGAAACAGCAATGGAAAATCGCGCAAAGTTTCGTTTAATAGTGCCATCTATGAGTGAACCCGCGATGGTGATAATGCACACTCGTTTCGGTTATTTTTAAAATTCTAAATCGTCTTTTGTAGATTCGTTTAAATTATCAATTGAAGCAATTTTCGTTTAATGATTAGGCGTCATTAAGTGGGAAAAATCGGAAGAATTAGACAAATTTTAGGGGGTTTAAATGATACAATGATTTTAGCGTTCATATAATTTAAAAAGTTAACCGTTTCGTTCTAAGCATTTGTATCCCGCGTTACACCGCAATTTGTTAAATTATATTCAAAAGCTATTGTAGTAAAATCACTACACATTAAAATATTAAACAGTTTTAGAATTTTGTTTCCCGGGAGTTAAGTACAAAAGACATTTTCTGGACCTATTTTCCATGCAAAAAAAAAACGAGTGTTGCGATGGGGAAGGTGACTCAATCGACTGAATCCTTGTTAAATTGAGTTCGTGCTGTGTGCCTGTGTCAGCGCTGCTTTTAGAGCCATAGCTCCTAGATTACTACAACATGGCTGAGCGTGATATTGACCATATCACTTCCCTAATACCTTATAATAAATTTCAAGCTAAGGTTCGTATTTGGACTTTTGTGCGATGGATTATTAACATAATTCGGACGGACTAGTAACGTAGAAATAGGCGCCAATAAACCTTCTTCTGGTCTTGTCTTTTTTATCTTCTGGATAGTAAGGTGAATGTTGTCAGAAGAAAGGTTTAGCAAATTTTTATACAGTTTGAAGTCGGACGAATCTAATTTCGAACAAAATGATGGTGACCGTGATTTTTAAATACACTGTAGGAATTGCATCCATTTTGGCTGGGAGCTTATCTGATGACCGGCAGTAATAAAATCCGCATTATCAATTAGTCTTGAATGACACCCGGTTTTGTTTTTATGATTGTTTAGTAGTTTGTATTACCATTCTTTCGAAGAGGACAGTGACTTTTATTAAAGGAGAAAAAGCCTAAAACTAGAACGGCCATCTCTCAAATGCAGAAATAATTGATTATTCAGCAGTGAAGAGCAAAATCCTTCATCTCTTCATGCCTGGGTCGGCATCGAAGTTATTGCCCTATAGTAAACATAAGCAGTCGAGATCAGGAGTGACTGTTCCCGACAAGAGAAGCTGGTCACCCCGTCGAAACTGCTTAGTTTGTTGTTTTACTAGGTTAAAGTCAACTACACCCGTCAAATTTCCATAATTTTAGCAGGGATGAGTGGTTCACTTCAGTCATTTTCACATCTTTAGGTTTGACTTTCCCCTTTTCATACAACGACCTTATTCAGGGAAAGTAACGGTTGTTTTTGTACAATATTTACGTTCGTCTCAAGCCTGAACGAGACGGAAATTTTCAATTACTGTAGTATAGCTTAATTGACACATAATAGAACGTATCTAAAGATGATAAAAATTGATTGAAATGTCTTGTAGAGTAGAGTATGCATAATAAATATTTTGTAGTATAGCTTCATGGCGCGACAAGAACCCGCCGCATATGACCCCACAAATAGTTAGCCGAAAAGAACGGGTACGTAGTCGTGAAATGAAGCTAGCCAGCTGAACTCGATCTTCTTTATAGCTCGCTGACTCTTGTGCTAGAACATCGGTACTCATGTACTCGTACTGTACAGACTTAAACTCTCCGAATTACTACAACATCTATTATGTCGCCCTGAAATCTCTCCCGTAATAGCCAATCTAAAATTCCATCCCCATTTTCAGCTGAATGATAACAGATTGAGGCCGTTCGCGCTCGAGGGTCATCTCGACGTTATCGTACTGTGCATTCAGCTCCAATAGATCATGTCCACTGCCCAAACTTCAATTCCAATTCATTAGTCAAGTCGTAGCCCAGACATTATTCAGGGTTATATTCCGTATACTCTAGAGAGAAACCTTACGGAAACCTTCATTTCCTTGGCTACATAGGCGCGGCGATCCCCAATAAACCCTAGCTTCAAAAATACTCCTGTCAACCAGCATCCCCATGCAAGAAACCTTTAAGACTTTTTAATCTCCATTTAACCAGTGAAACCATCTTTCCTTGCTTTATCCCTAGCATATACTCGTACATATTTTGGATTGATGGCATCAAAGTAAACAAATCCACAGATCTTGTGACTTGACTCCCTATTAGATAAGTTCTGTCACTTTTATCACCTGCGACGCAGTCAATTGTTCAGAATTTACTCATTGTTTCTAGTTTATCTCAATCAATTGTCTTCAGTTCACTTGGAATACATCCAATGATGCTAATGTTAACAGGAAGGTCAGTTATAAATGAATTGCATTCTGTGCCAATTAGTTCAGTCAGCAAAGCAAAAATAAACTTATTTAGAAGGAGAATACGCAGAACACGATAGTTTCGATTGAGGATATCAGGAATTACTTTCTTTTTCTGCGTGGATACTATGAACAAAAAGTCCATTCTAATGAATCAAACTGAACATGCAAATGTCCTAGAAGCTTTTAAGATCATCACTCGAAATTAATCGCACACTGCTACAATTGATAGCGTGACAAAAACTCAAATGTATGAATATATAGCTATAAATCGATGCAGCGAAGCTTCCCAAGAACTGCGTTCATCAGAATGCACTTAAATTGTTTTCTTTGATACCATTCGGTACTAATCTAAATTTATACCATTTCGGTTGCACTGTGTCGGCTTTATCTTAATAGTTAGATTGGACGAAGATCTTACTTGCTAAGTGGCTTTCACCTTCTGAGATAATAGTTCAGTATTTTTTCACGAATTTCGACTGATAGTATTAATCGACGAGTGCTCTTTAAGTTTCACCGAATTTCCCGACTAGTATCCGTTAGTTTTTATACTGTGGAAAAATTTAATGTGTAACGTTCGACTATTACAAGAATTAAATTTAAAATTGTGGAGCTAATTTGACAGTGATAAAGTTCTTACATCCTAAGAAACCCTTCAACGAATTATTAGTACCAGAATTTAGTTTGTCATTTCTAAGTGAAACGCCGACTGCATCGAACTCAAAAAATGTTTATGAAAATCACAGAGCTTGTCCTCTCTCTGTTTGTGAGCTACATTGGCACTTTGGAATTAATTTTCACCGCAAAATATTTTTATCATTGGCTACATCGTCATCATGCAAATAAAAGTATCGAAGAAATTCAAGAGTATATACTATCAGAATTAAACGATGCAGAATTTCACGAGGAGCATGCAGAAGACCTTGAACTTGAAAAAGAGGACCAAATTCTTCCGGAACGTTTGAGTTATGATAGATCAGGCAGATCCTCTGTAGATCGAGCAAAAAGTGCTCAAAAGGATGATATTGGTGAGGAGGAGGAGATGCAAGTGAACAGCGAGTCGAATTCACGCCTAAATCGTAGAGATTCAATGAAACGAAGTGTGTCGCCAAATCTGACTGAACAACTGGATGAAACAAATGAGGCTGAAAATGTCACAGGATCACCAAATCCTTATAAAGAAAATCATGATAACAAACCAGCCATGCAGACTTATCATTCCGATGTATACATTTCAAAAACTGAAATAAGTGAAAGTCCACAAAACGACATATTCACAACTGAAATAAACATATCATCGCATGATCATGATGCTGAGGAGGATCAACCACCTGTTGAAAACTATCGCAGTGAAAAGTCTCCAATTTTGAATCGACAGTCTAGTAATACAATCGCCATAGTAGACCTAAATGACAAGAAAATCTATGAGCCAAGTGAGAAAGGTTACTATAGATCTTTAACTTGTGAATAATAATAATTTAATTAACTTGATATTTTAGAAGGCAAACAAGATGATAATCATGAAACTACTACCAACCCTCAGCAGGATAACGAATTTTTTAATCAAAGAAAACAAGAACAACAGGACAAGAGAAAACCGAAAGATGGCGTGGAGTCTTGTAGACGAGATTCGGTAGTTTATCGCTTTATTACCCAGTAAACTCAGAAAAGTAATTCCAATTTTCATGGCTTATTCATGTAGTGTTTCCTGTTTTTGTTAAAAGATATTGTACATCAGCCCAAACGTTTTCTAGTTTCCATATAAATTTAAAATGTTTTTCCCATGCTGACACATTGGTTGTGTTTTTTGATACATTGAGCTAAGAATGTTTACATTAATGTGAATACCACATCTAAAAAAGTTTTAATCGCGTAATTCTCCCACAAATTTTAAAGATATGGCAGTTAATCATTCCCACTCCACTTTTGTTTAGAGATGTGATCCCTTTTATTTTGATTTATACTTATTCGAATTAATTTTTCCTTTTTTTATGTTACCACAGAATTGACATATCCACAAGGCAAGCTTTCCATTTCACTCAAATTTATCGCGCGGCTTTGGCTAGTGTATAATCACTTTTAGTTTAGTTTTCGATTAAAACAAATTTTTATATGGGTCGATTAGCGGGGCCGGTGACCTTGAAATCGTTGAGACTTCAAGGTCATCGGGCCAGCTCAGAGAATTTTTTCAAAGCTTTTCTGCTGTCTTTATTATGTGGCTGCTACTTAATTCTTTTTGATTATTTGAAATATTTTAAATATTTCGGAATGTGTTAATCTATGCTTTATGCAGAGAAATGCGTGAATGCCTAACCATTCGCCTATTTTGTTATTTAATATACGCCGCCTACCATGTGTGCCATATATTACTTGGGCTCTTTTTGGCTCTTCAGGTAATAAGTTCAAAGTCTTTATTTTGGATTTGCGAACATTTAAAATATTTTTTAAACTCAAGAAATAGAAATTATTAAAAAATGTAATACAACAGAAAATAACGCTTTGATTAAAAGGTTGTATATGGTACCTAAATTTTCACAAAGCAAAATATTCTAGGGAATTTTAGTTAACAATATTTGTCTTCTTCGTCGTAGCACTACAGTCCATCTCGGGCCTTGGTCTCACGTCGGAGTCACTTCCAGTTGTCTCGGTCCATCGACCGCATCCTTCAATTTTGAAATCTTCTTCTTCGTAGCACTACCGCCCCTCTCGGGCCTTCACTTCCTGCAAATAGCGCCTCCAACTGTCTCGGTCCATTAACCGCGTCCTCTAAATACGAAATCCGAGCAGCGATAAACTATCTTCGTCGACCGAGTCAGACCAGCGTTTCCTTGGTTTCCCATTGGTCTCCGGCCTTCAATTCTTCCAGTGAATACGTTTTTGGGTATCCATTGTTCGTTCATACGATTCATGTGGCCAGCCCATTGCAGCTTCCGCAGTCTTACAATCCTTGAGACCTCCGGTTCGTCAAAAATTTCATATAGCTCATGGTTGTATCGAATTCTCCATTGGTCCCCGTCTAGCTTCGCTCCGATTATTCGCCTCAGGACCCATCCCTCAAAGGCGTTCAATATATTTGCGGATGATTCAGTTAGGGTCCATGTTTCACACCCATAGCATAACACAGGTCTTATCACAGATTTGTATACTTGGAACTTTATTCTCCTGTGTATGCAGCTAGTCTTCAAAATCGTCAAAACTGAATAAAATATTTTATTTGCGAGCTGTATTCTTCGGCGTATTTCATCTCTTTCATTACTTATTCTCGTCATGTTGGCGCCTAGATAAACAAATTCGCTCACATTTTCGATACTGTACTCGCCAAGTTTGATACTTTGTGTGCTTGAGGTATTTTTCTAGACTGCGTCATGAGCTTCGTTTTATTTTCGTTGATTTGTAGCTCTACTAGTTTTGCTTCGCTGTCGAGTTTTAGGAAGAGTTCTTTGGCAGTTCTTAATGACCGTGACAAAATCTTGATGTCGTCCGCATAGGCTACTACTTGGCTCGACTTGTGTAGTAATGTACCTCGTGTATCGACAGGTAGCTTCCTTATAACGTACTCCAGACCCAAATTGAATTGCAATGGGGCCAGCCCATCTCCCTGTTTTAGTCCGATATTTGTGTCAAAGGCATCGGTGAGTTGGTTATTGATGCGGAGTTGGGAGGTTGTCGACGTCATTGTCATTTTGGTAAGACGGATTAATTTGACTGGGATGCCGAAGCAAAGCATTATTTGGTACAGTACGTTACGCTCAATACTGTCGTATGTTTGCTTAAAGTCAACGAAAGTTTGGTGTACGTCAATGTTGAATTCCCAGCCTTTTTCAAGTACCTGTAATTTTGAAATCCGATTAGAAACTTGCTGTCGTCATCCACCGAGTCGGACCAGCGCTTCCTGGGGTTTCTAACTGGTATTCGTTCCTCAGCTTTGCAGATGAATACCTCTTTAGATACTCACCCTTCGCCCATTCATTGTGCATGGCCAGCCTATTACAGTTTTATCACAGGGCAGACGTATGGCTCGTCGAACAATTCTTACAAGTCGTAGTTTTACCGCATTCTCATTGATCCCCTTCGAAAGCTTTCAAAGCATGTAGTGAAATAGGTATAGATAAATGTTCGTGGAGGACAGCAGCGATGGTCTGCTGCCTCGACGAAAGAGGATGTTGAGATCCGCCGCGATTGGCCTTGTCTGGGGACGCGTGAATGTGCTGGCAGGCTAGCATTGCGGTGTCGTGTGGTGGGCTCTTCTCCCCTAGCACAAGGATCCATTACGAAAAAATTTCGTATTTAAGAATGAAACATGTAAAAATGCCGTTCAAAGAACAAATTGAGCCGGGCAAAAACGGACGGACTGTCGGAGACTTCGTCGTTACCGATGATACTTGTGGCCCAGCAATAAAAGTGGGGCATCCAGATGGAGATGGTGCCCCCCGATCCCTCCCAACCGGATCAAGGTCCAAACGTAGACTCTTTCAATTTGAAAAAATACAGATATTATTTTTTCTTCTAATCATATTGTAACCGAATCAGTTAGTTAGCCGCGCATCGACAGATATTCAATTAAATGTCGAGCATGCTCACGCTCTACACTGGCAGCCTTGATGAAGGTTTCCGCAAAACCTGGAAGGCTAATGGTATCAGGCGAGAAATAAGCTCTCATGGACAAGTGAGTAAATGACGCATCAATTTCTTTTTGAACTTGTGTTCGCATGAAGTTGATGCACTGAGTAGTCATATCAAGCCACTCAGTTGGGTGGTCCGGAGTTGCAACGCTACTTCGTGGAGGTTGATTGAAGGGAAAACACAGTTCTAATATAAGCATGTGCCGCAGACATAATCATCGTAGCTAATCGGTTTCACGTGATTTCCACTTACGCGTCAAAAGGATTGTGGATCATATATCATTCCCTCCAATTTTATATCAGTTCAATGTCACATTTGCGGTGTAAAATTTACGATTGTGGCAACATAAAGAATCTGTATCTTTAAAGTTAATTAGCATAAAAATATAGTATTCTTATACGACACCTAAATCAATACACATACGCGTATACTACCTGCGCGTGCTCTAGAAGACGACCCGACTCGATACTAAACTTTGTCTTTTTTAACTCGCTGTTTATCTTTAGATAAATTCTCAAGCACTCCGTTCATTAAATTGAAAAAGTAACACCGCTATACGCTTCTACACGAAAAGTGACACCTGCACTAATACTCAAATAAGTTCCAGTCTTCAGAAAAGATATAATTTGCAATAATTACCGTTCTTGAAATGCCAACCGTATTTCAATGTCCTCTTTGTACCTGCAGCTCGAATAAATTTGTATTTTATCTAGAGGAGCACATTGCCCTCTTCCTTTAACATGCCTATTTTACATGCGCTATTTCAGCTCCTTATCTGAAAGTCGTTCGAGATTGTTCATTGTGCGATTCATTTTTTTATATCTTGCGGCTTTTCTTCCTCTAGTTATCGTCCAATTTAAGTGCTCAGTGGCCGATTGAAATCCCTTGGGATTGGTAAATATTTTTCCATGAATTAAACAACGCCGAGCACTACAAGTTACAGACAAAATAAACATTCATTTTACATAGATTTGTTGTCAATATTTTCCGCATATTTCGCTCGACATTCATCACACCCAGCTCACGGTTGGCGACCATTGCAAACAAAAATAATTTCCAACCTTGCTCAATCCCACTTGCAGCTGTCAAAGTGCTGTCACGAACACGCGATATTTGGATTTTTGACTATTGAACACTTTCAATTGCAAACAAATCCGCTAGCAAGAGCGACAGTCGATCAGGGGAGAAGTGCGTAAGAATTGGCGTGGAGGTTTGCAAGTTTGCGTTCTTGTTGAATAATTACACACGGCGACTGGGTGGATGAGTGTCCATAAGATGACGATTCACTGATTTCTTGCGCTATTTTTAATTGTGTGTCACTTTCCGTCCGTTCGGATAATATTTGGCACGATATGAGCAATGATTGTGGGGTGTGAAAAGCAAGATGTTCCGCTCATTCAAGAAAGATGTTTTTCAGCTTCTGGAGTGGATACAGCTGATGCCTGTGTTAAATATCCGTGCGCCGTTGTTCGGTGTGAGATCTGGGGCCGAGAGCCACTCCATCAACTTTCTTTTTCACGGGAACTGGAACTGGAGCCACCCGCCAGCAAGGGTTACTTGCGGCTGCAGACAATAGGCCGCAGACAGCGTCTATTGTATTCGGTGTGGGATTTTGCAATTTCGGGCAAGTCCTGTCACAGTCATTTTGCGGCTTGCATACGAATCCTTACAAGTGTTTAGAAGGCGGACAATTGCCGCAGGTTGTGCGTTGTCCTAGGTGACGACGATCCCGACACATCGCCTTTCACGCTCGCCCAAAAGTCACAATGTCACCGGACACACATGTTTCTTCACTGCAAAAGCAGGAGCTACGGATCATTCAGAGAATTTTCACACTTCACTCCACCAAAACCAGTCACTGTACTCATTAGCGGATCATTGCCCTTCATTCGCACTGAGAATCGTTGGAGTAATCGAACCCCCAATTATTATTGGACACAAGACATTTGTCAACGCGCAAAGAAAATCACTCGACAATGTCAAATTTTTACAGAATTTCTCGATCAGATCGTCGGATTCATATTCTCTCAAATACTTTCCATACTTTGTATTCTTCCACTCAATTTCGCTCGACTGTATTTCGCATAGAGAATTACACCCGTGCCTCGGCCGTCAAAGATTTCTTTCTTTTATTCAAGGAAATCGATCATATCACGATAACTCCGAAAATTTATGCTTAATATTTAGTTGAAGCGCGAAGGATTGGGGTTTCTGCGAGTTTTATGGGAACCGTCAGAGACTTTGCGAGCAGGATGGACCTTTAAAATCGTGAAAATCACGGAGCTTGACGCGACGACGGTCAACCTTTACATACACTTGTATAGAAGGCGGTCGAGAAACGTTTGTAGTTTGTTGTGTCTTGAAACCGTGCGATTGAATGCACTGCAGTTGCCTTTATGGAACATCAACAAACAACAAACTTCCCAACAAGTATTAACTAAGACGCGATGTTAATAACTTCACACGGCACCGATCCAAATGGCGACAAAACTTATCGAATTACAAAAGGGTCTTATCGAACCAAAATTTCGCCAATTTCCCCGTGGACTGACTCATCCGTCCAAATCTTTCTTTCACTAACCGCCCAAACGGCTCCTGGAATCCCGCGTTAGATTGCGTTCGGCAATGCAATACATGGACGGGATGCACTAAATCAGTGTTCCCATGTCCAACATTTTAATTTGCAGATTTGAAAAGAAAAATGAAAAAGATTTTAAAAAATAATAGAAAGATAAATATCATGAAGAATATAATTAAAGGGAAACGTTTAAATTTAATATAAAGGAAAATTTATATAAAATTACATTTAATAATAATGAATGGAAGTAATGAAATCTTTTTTTCTAAATCTGCAATTAAAATTTCGGATAAGGGTTAGGAAGGTTTGCGAACAGTTTGTTTGTGTGACTGCTCGGTTAGGTTAAAGTGAGGGTCCATGGTCGTACCAATGCTTCCTCCTTTTCTTTTGCCGATGCCCTAAGACCTATTCGGCCGCGTCTGTTACAGCATCTCCTGCCGGTTTGGATATCATCACTAATTTCTCTCGCCTGCGGGGGTATGTAGATGCGATTTTCCAGTGCTGACATATATGTGAACGTTACTGAGCTATTGTTCCGTTTGTGTATCTCCTACCGTCTTCCATGGTTTGGATACAATCCCTACTTTCTCCTGCCTGCGTGGAACCTTGGGATTGCTGATCTTCTTGTTTACATTTCTTGGAAATGCGGCATCGGAACATCTACCAGGCGCTCCCCATTGTCGCCTCCGGTTGTTCCTTTATGCGCCGGTCACCTAGAACAATTCTTACATCGTTTGACGACAATTCACTGATAATGCGTTCCAGGTTGCTGCAAAATTCGTTCTTAATTGCCTCCTCTTTGTCTTCTGTGGGTGCGTGACCGTTAACCAGTCAAACATTAAAGAATTTGGTCTTACGAATTGCCAAAATCCTTGAAGTCGGTGACAATTTGTTTAAATGTGCTGTCCTCAATGAAAGCCACTCTGGAAACACTTACCTGCTACTCTAACTTGTTCTAATTAAGCCAAAACCTATTATCGCAGGTTGCATTGCGCACATTTAAGATTGAAGAACAATTTATTGAATAACGACAACCGTACACGGTGAAGATTTGAATGAACTCGCTATAAATGTCAGACGATAGATAAGTGTACACCCTTCACCTTTGTTTTCATATTTTGTCAAGTGTCGGGCAAGAAACGGGTCAAACTCAATTATGGGTTCAAGGCACCCTAAGTAAAGTCCGTTTGATGTAGAACCAAATTTTTGGTCGCCACCCCTCTTGCTGGCAAGAACTTTATAAATGATAACTTGATTAACGAGATCTCGCCAATACTTAACCTCTTTCTAATATTGACTTTGGGTAGCATTTTGAACTGAGGTGGTGCTTTTTTCATATTAGAGGTTAACAAATTTGCCATATGGTCGTCTGCCCTCTCATGCTTTAAAACAAGCGCAAATGAGTTCTTCCAATCGTTACAGCCAATTGCAGTTGCCCTTCGTTTTCCTTCAGGCTTGAAAAGAACCAATAAAAAAAACTTGACCTTTTATTTAGAAACTTCTCTCTGCTTAGTAGCTCATCAAAAAATAATTGGTAAGAAAGTAGCCTTTAGTTATCTCCTTTTATCTTCAGCTAAGTCCCTTCAATGAACTGCTCTTGAACTTCAAACATGTTTCAATCAGTAACAAAGTAGTCGCGGCATGAAAAAACGTGCGCTTTGTAGTTGTCATTGTTGTAGTATCATATAAGCGATTTCTAATAGGGGTACCAGTTTTTTTCGAAAATTGAAGCTTTATTGTAAAAAATTGCTTTTAGACGATCGGAAATGGTTTGTTGAACGACGCCCAGTGATTTTGCAAGTTTGGGATGGATCTTGGTCGAGCAATGTCTCCAATTCGTGATCTTCAAACTTTTTTGGCTGTCCAGGCCGTTCATCGTCCTCCAAGTCAAAATTGCCACTTTTAAACCGTGCAAACCACTTCTGGCACGTACGCTCAGCTAGGGCATACACACCATACACTTCCACCAAAATACGATGACTTTCGGTAGCCTTTTTCTTCAATGAAGAAGTACTCCCCGCAAAAACACTTTATTCGGCACAAAATTCGGCATTTTCAAAATAAAAAAAAGTATTGTTGTTTACGCTTCAGCTAAATGACACATACTGGTTCTGAAACTATATGACAGTAGCTTTCCAACACATATTTGGAAAGGTGAACCACTGAAATAAAAATCAAGTTACGCCATCTGTTAGAAAACCGCACAAATTAACCGGTACCCCTATTACTTCACGAGTTGAATTTTTTTATAGAAATTAGTCGGAAACGGAATCATAGGTTGACCGCAACAGCTTCACACCACTATTATATGATTAAGGCTGACCGCTTGTGTGAGCTTTAGGAAATCCTAAAGTAATGACATTTAGAATTTAATGCCTTCCGTGATCTTAGAGGTTTTGGGCAGGTTCATTTATTTTGAGAAACGCAAATAAATTGTTATTATTACTGCACTTTTGATAGTTTATACTCCACTACATCACACTGAAGTACCTTGCGTTGCATGACAAATTCATACTTGCTCAAAGAAATGCATTGGAATCAATCCTGCATATCACGGATCACAGAATAGAAACGCTTTCATTGAGTCATGAAGCACCTTATCTGTCCAACACTAAATCACCTACATGAGGTACATTCGATGGTATGATTGCCTTGACAATTATTATGCGAAGAGCAGTTTATTTTACTTTTTGAGCTTTAGAACACAACCCTTACAAAAGAGGTGCTCTAAGGTCTCAGGTCCCTACGATTACCTTCATTTGCTGGTGAAGTTGTGCCTCAGTAATCCGATTTTATTATTATGACTGGCTATCAAGTTATGACTAGGCTAACCCCTGGAATCCAGACTCACTTTTACCAATCTACATTCCAACGGTTGACCTTATCACGAGCACGGCATCTACCGTAGTCGCAGATATTATATATGGCAGAATGAATGAACAAATGAAGCAACACTTATTTCAACTAATGAATAATAGTCAATTATTTTGTATATTTGATATCCGCAGGCCAATCCTTTTATTTCTTGAAAAGCCGTCGGGCCTCGCTTTGTTGTTTGAGCAGACGGGTTCGACTCCTTTGAGCCATCTTCAGTGGCTAAAGACGACTCACAAGAGTCGCGACGCGTCTGATCACACTACAAAGCAAGGCCCGACGGCTGTTCAAGAAATAATGAACAATAATTTCAAAACCGCGCAAATATTATTCGCAACAGTCTATTTACTGCTATTAACAGGATGAAAACTACTTCCTGCTGAACCGCAATGATTTATTCAACATTTTTGTATTGTATGGATCGAGATATCTCAGGCCGTTCTTAGTGAGTATGCTTTACAGCAAAAAAAAATCAATTACTGCCTTATTTAACTTTTCTTCAATATTGCTTTTCCAATTCAATTGATTTTTTCATATTTACCGGATTTTTTACTTTCCATAGCTCTTTAGAATTAACTTTCCACCGACTTCCTTTTGGCAATTTGTTCAGCGTTTAGCGAGTTGCAACTAAACTTTTCTGTGATTTTTCAGTTATTATGTTTCCCAATTTTTCCTTATTGAGCAGAAAATAATAACAACACATCATCCAAAACTTCTACCACTATAGATTCTAGGTTTTTTGAATTAGCATTTAGAGCCGTAGGATTGGTGACAGTACTTCTCTTCTTCTGACGTGTCTTTCAGCCAAAGTTCTTCGTCACTCTGAAATTACATATTTACTTCTGAACACCGTACATATATTCTTATATTGAGGGGTATTTCGACTGTGCTTAAAACCGTTGACTTCCTGAAGAAGTCTTCCAAGTCTGGACCCATTTTTGAAATTTTTTGGAGAATTCTTTTCCTCTTCTTGTTATAAAACCAACCTGAGAATGTTTCTGAAGTTTGTGATACGTTATTAATTCTAAGGTCATCTTTGAAGGCCACGACTACCTGGAAAATCAGTAAGTTTAATGTCTCGTCCTGGTAGTTTCTGCGGTTCCAAATATGCAACGCCTCTGTCGATCATTCTCGACCAGATTACAATTTTTTCCTCTAACATCGTTACAGCTGCTCAGGTATTCCTCTAAGCATCTTAGAGGCTCTCTAAATGTCAATTTTGCTCGCAGCTAGCCGTTGGATATACCATTTTCAAAAAATTTTGGTTTCTTAGTTCTCCACTCAACAAAGCCGGTAGACATATTTCACTGACCTCTTTGTTTGCAATCGATCCGAAAATTGTTCTAGGACACTCCGTAGGCCAGCGTTGACCATTACCTCGTCTTCACCTATGGTCTAAGATATTGCCTTACAATAACCAATCAATTGCCTGATTTCATCAAGGCCTTTTAAAGCGCCTGTGCATTATGGTTGTTCAATTTAGATAAAAGCAGCCATGTACGAGGGCGGCCCGATAAGTACTCAGCCTACAAAAGAAAAACGAAAATTTTGGAAAAGCCAGTGATTTATTTCTCAATACGTATAATCTTCTCTTAGCTCGATAAACTTGACCCAGCGATGCTCCAACTTCTTTAATCAGTCTGAAAAATACATTTTCTCCAAGTCTGCAAAGTAGGCCCTCGTGGCAGCGATGACCTCCTCATTTGAATTAAATTTTTACCCAGCGATAGGTTTTTTCAAGTTTTGAAGCAAAAAAAAGTCATATGGGTCCAAATCTGGAGAATACGGTGGATGGGGTAGCAGTTCGTAGTTCAATTCGACCAATTTGGCCGTGGTGACGGCTCGGGTGAGAGCCGATGCGTTGTTATGGTGGAAAAGCAATTTTTTCTTCGCCAAATGAGGCCTTTTTTCTGCAATCCGGCATCGAATCGGCCAAATAGTTCGGCATAGCAGAGCCCTACGACCGTTTTGCTCTTCTCCAGGCAGTCCATGCAGATCACACCTTTTGAATCCCAGACAACTGTGGCCATCACCTTTTCGGCCGATAGGAGACTCTTCGCCTTCTTCGGAGCACGTTCGCCGGGTGAAGTCCACTGTTTCGACTGCTACTTGATCTCTAGTGTGCACCAGTGGAGCCATGTTTCGTCGATAACGCGAAACGACGCAGAAACTCCTTTGGATTGCGTCTGAACAGTGTCAAACACAGCTCTGAAGTGGTTTCACGGTTGCGATTGTTGTCCGGAGTGAGCAAATCCGGCACCTACCGCGCCGACAGTTTTTTCATGCCCAAAATTTCATGCAAGATATGACCCGCGCGGTCTTTTGAGATGCCTACTGTTTCAACTTTCTCCCGCACCATCAATCGGCAGTCTGTCAATACGAGCTCTTGGATTTTTGTTACGTGATCCTCCATGGTAGCCCGTTTCGGGGCATCTGGGCATGGCTCATCAAAAACAGACGTGCGACCTCGTTGAAACTCGTTAAACCAATTTTTTACGGTTGCTATCGCAGGAGTAGAGTCACCGTACACAGCATCCAAGCGCTTTTTGACTTCGCTGCTGGATTTCCCTTCCAAAAACAAGAATCGAATCACCGACCGATATTGCTCTTTCTCCATTTTTCTAAAATCCACGGACACGCCCGCTTCTAGACGGGTTTAAAACAAAACTATGAGTCAGATTCAGCTGAAATGTTGACAGTAGTCGTCTAGGAAAATGTACTACACGATAGTGAATCTCTGTTGCGATAGTTGCGCCATCGGGCGGTGAAGTTAAGTACTTATCGGACCACCCTCGTATATATTCCATTAGCTCCGCCCTAGATAGCTAATCTTTGCAGTAAAATATGGGGCGCTTGCCTTATTAGTTGTTTTCAGATTAATTCTAGTTAACCAATTAAATTTAAACGCAGCAATGAGTATCGAGGTTTATTCGCGTCCTATCCAATGATGACCAATTAAAATAATAAGCTCAGGCCAAATTGCCTTCTGCTCTACAAACTGCACTTTTCCCGTTCTATCATAACAATTTCCATAACTAGGGTTATCGTTTTATTTGTGCCGTACCTATCTTAGGTGAATTGTCACTTCTGTGTTGCATACTTTGGCATCTAAAGTTGTTTGTAAACCTTCCACGTTGTGTTTCCCGTCTCAGGCTTAAAAGCATCATGAGATGACTTCTTATCCAAGGTGGAGTGAGGTAATAGGAATGTTTGCCTTTCGTAAACTATAAATTTTGGATACTCATTGAGAATTCCAAAGCCTGAAGAGATTTTGGGGTTAAAAATAACCTGAAGTAGCCTAGAATTTACATAAATTCTTCCATATATGCTTTGTTTATGAAGACTACGCAGGCAAAGCTGGTTTTATGTTGCCTGTGTTAAAAAGAACCGTGATCAGATCATAAAATACTCGTATTTTAAAAAGTTGGCTTTGAATGCTTATTTACTATTGCACGCTGATCATACGCTTTGACCATTTTCTACCCTTCTAGTTTAAAGCATGACCTTACACATTTTCTTCAAAACAAATCCAGTCTTTAACCTTATATTACAGGATAAACGCTTGAGGTAAGGGTTCTTCATTGATGATCTTTTAGTGCATATAAGATTTCAAAAAAGCTTACGTAATTAAGGTGAAAATGCCTTACTGTCAAAAATAATTATTTATCTGTCAAAAATTTAGACCAGGGATTAATGCGATTGTGCCGAATTTTCTTTTGATTTTAATATCTGTATTAGACGTTATGTTGTTTGGAATACTATAATCTTGTTTTACAGTATTCTAAAGTTTAGAGGTAGATTGTCTTTATTATTACCGCCCGAGCTTGAGGCCGATCGAAACTGTCCATGCCAAATTATTGTGGCCGAAAGTTTTGACGCCAATAATATTAAAATTAGCGAAATAAAACCCTACTGTATTCCGTAAAGAAATTTGGTGCCTTTTCCTGACACAACCTCTGAAAAAACATCCTTTTAAAGGTAAATAACTGAATTTCAACCTCCACCAGTATTTTCCAAGTGTTCAAAAACTCCGAACAATAATTTTTTCTTTTATCTATGCCTTTCATTTATTCTATGTATTTGGTTTCGTCTTTAAGTATCTGTTAAATTCGTGATAACTATGTATATTACTCCTTGTGGTCTAATTCTTTTATATGTTGGGAAGCCCATAATTGGTTTTACTTTTCTGAGTACAACTTATTATCAAACTCAGCATGACTTTTGCTTATATGTAAATTTTCAGACGGATCAAATTAACAATTATTGTGACCAAAATGTGATAATGGGTGGTGTAGAAGACACACTTTTATCTCGTTTATCTTGGGAAGAGCAGAAATCACAAAAATCAATTCAAACCACTGAAACGACAACATATTGGTCTTCACAAACCAGTTACCAAGAAACTACATCCGAAGTTGTACAGCGGAAAAGTGCCTATACAGTCAATGAATCATCAATAAAAACAGCCACAACAGACTTTTTGAATAATGAAAAAGCTGCTGAACACGTCAAACTAGAAGGCCTCAGTGATTTCTACGACTTTAATGCTTCTGTTGATTACAACAAATCAATTAGTCAACGAAAATCCCGTCCTCCACCACGGCTCCAACCGTTTGCGGAAATCAACACAAAGCCATTAGACTATGAGCATACCTTAAAAAATCTCAGCGACTTTTTAGACTACAATGTCAAAATGAACCGTACTGGAATGGAAAAAGCAATCCCCAATAGAATATATAAAAGTGCAAGTGAAATATCTACGCCTAGCGACGATGTTATACATTCAGAGTATGCCTCACGAAAAAGCAGCGTTAACGTGTCAAAACCTAGTATGACCCCAATGAACTACTTGTCACCATCGCCGTCAAATTATATGTTCTTCCCAGAAGATCAGCGCGATATTGAGTATCTTAGGCGGAAATATCAGGAAAGCGCTACACATCAGTTTACTTATGCAGGAACATCAGCTGATAGAATGCATAGAGGAACTGGGTCGTCCGAAGAGCTAAGTCGATTTCAGAGATCTCGCAGTCAAAGCCGTTCGATGAGTGATATTTTGCAAGCAGAAGGACTAGAGCTTAGACGTTCTTCAAAGCGGTTAGGTACAGCATCCACTGTTCAAACTCCAGATTCTATGGTTGAAGATGACAGCAGTCTAGATCACATCATTTTGAGCAAGTTAGAAGATGAAGAGTACCATCACTATCGTCGGTATTCTCTGTGTCAGGAATGTCAAGTCGAAGAATATCCAGATGACGATGATTACATTTGCATTGAAAAGATCGAAGTTAGACAATTAAATCCTTATGAAATCCAATTGTCATTCAATGATACACCAAGCGAAGCCAGTTCTGTATGCGCTACTCCTTTACCAGAAGATGAAGTTTCACCGCAACGTGAGTACAGTGTTAAGTCACAGGATGAGGTAGGAGGTATAAGTGAATCAATTAGTTCAAGTAAATTTGATTCTGGTGTGGATTTTGAATCGTCAGTGCATTACCAGAGAACTTTTGATGGGAATTTATCCGATCAATTTGTTGAATCGAATGAAGAAGAGTCTGTTAGCAGTGGATACTCCCAACTAGGCTATACCAACAATAGAAAGTCACCAATTCTAGTTAACTATGAAAGTACTGATGAAGTCAATATGATGGACTCTCTGATGCTTCCAGATGTTGTTGCAGATCAGTATCATAGACACAATTTATCAAAATCTAAAAGCCCAAGTAGGAACAGATCTGTCAGTCCTGCCTGGGGCTATAGCAAGCAAGAAGATGTTGAGGATAGTCGATGGAGCAACTCAATATCACCAAACAGCATAAAAAGAGACATTCTTTCAAAAGAACGTGAAGACGGCAATGATGATAATACTTATGAAAAAATTGATGATAACAATATGACAGATTTTTTATCGCTACCAAGTGAGGTTGCAGCTGAAATTTATGCCGAAAATCCGACAGAATCCAAAAGCCCAACTGGAATAAGATCTGGTAGCCCAATCTGGAGTTACGAAAAGCAAGAAAGTCTCAAATATAATCGTGCTAGTCCTTCAGCATCACCTAGTAAACTTGAAAGTGACATTCTTTTCAAAGAACACGAAGACAGCTATTCAGTAGGCCTAAGGTTAAGTCCACGTCTCGAGGAAACAAAACCTGATGAAGAGATTGTGGCAAATGTAGTGAATAAGAGTAACAAGAAGAGCAAACGTAATAAGAAAAAGGAAAAGAGACAACAATATGGAGCATACTCAAATCAGAGCTCATTTGAAGATAATCCTGAATCAATGAGCAAAATAGAGACTCCAGTGCAAAATTGTGAAAGAAAAGTAGACTCTGCCACACCCTCGCCACTACGAGAATCGCCAAATAAATCTTTACCACAAAATGTCCCTTCGAATGCATCCAGCAGTAGCTCGAAGTCTGCAACTGGTAGTAGTCGTCCTAATCTATCGGATATTGGTCGATACAATTCCCTTGGAAACTCTGAATTAATCAAAGATGCTAGCATGTCTCCTTGGTTTTAAGTTCTTTAAATTTTTTTCAATTAAATATTTTAATTGGTTTAGGTACGACAATAAAACTATTTGAAATTTGAAAAATTGTGAAAATTGGGTTTCGACTCGAAATATTGTTAAAATTATAAAAATCTTGAATCTTAGTTTGTTTTATATTGGGTCAAGATCAGCCATTCTTTATCTTAGTCCGTTGCACTTGACAACCCCATCTATTATTTTACAGTAACGAATAATATCCGATAGATTTTCATTCGTGAGCATATTCCAGCTCATTGTTGCAACACCAAATATCTGCAGCCTGGCATAGATCGCACCGTTGGCGACTAGGATGGATACGAAGGAAATTGTGCCCTGCAATCAGTCCAACCAGACATCTACATTCTTTTCTATTTAATTTAAATAAAAAACATGCTAACCTCTGATTTTGCTCGTTTACTAAGGATTCCACATCCCCACCAAGACTCTGCCGGCTATGTCTTTGGTCAGCAGCTTATTCTGTGAATGAAATGAGAGCTGGGGACTCCTATACAAGGCTCTGGGCTAGGGGATAAGATGTCGGAGCTCTTCTTTGCTAAAGCGTCAGATTACTCATTCTTTTCATAGCCTGAGCATATTGTGTCCCCCAACTGGGTTTAGCTCATTGAAGCATTCCTAAAAAATTTTCTATATTACTTTCTATCCCGAGATGGCAAGCAGTGCAGTCTGGCTATCGCTGCAATTCTTGATTTGCCTCCCTTTTCATCTATTGTCCTTGATTCATGACACAACGTCTAGTCTACAGAACACTTCTGCTTGAAACACAGAAGTCAGCATTCCTAGCAGTATCGATTTCTGGATATATTGAGTTGAGAACCATTCTCATTGGCCATAAAGTTAATCATGGCTGCCTCATCGAATAGCGACTCTGAATAGGACCACTTGGTCCCGTCCGGGATTTTGACTTGAAGTCGTCTACAAAAATTCGGAACAGCATTCATTCTGTCGGTTCGTATAACTGTCACAAGGACATATTCTGTCAACAGTTTGAAGATCCTGTTTTGACCTTCTGAAGATCTTCCTGTGTACCTTGCTATCGCAAGCCTCAGGGCATATTTCAGGGTCTCTTCTTGTATGAACAATTCCAGAGGAGGTGTTCAAGGCCTTACCTGGTGTCATGTTAAACGCCCCAATAATTCCCTGATACACCGTTCTTTGCAAGCCTGGTCAAGCAAGACGACGCCAAAGAGCGGTCTACTTTATGCTACCAGACCACAGATGCATGACAAATCAGTGGCCTGATAATCGATAGATTCAGCCATAAGGTCTGCTTGACCATCAAGTCCCACGACTTGCCAAAAGCATTTCTGCATTGTCCAGTCTGCTGGCCTGCTCAATGACCCCAATACATTTGATTTCTGATAGCAGTTGGATAGTGACACCATCCAGTCGGGATAGAGTTAGTCCATCAGTTTTCCTCGGCTTGAATTTGGAAGCTGTTATACAAGCGGAGTGTGCCCTAACCCACTGCTCCACATGGACTACTTGTCTATGACCAATATTTTCTTCTTCCGGGAAGAGCTCCAGCCTTAGCTTCCGATGCAATACCTTCCAACATCAACATTGGAACTTACTGGTCCGGTACCATATCAAAGCTAAGCCCTCGTATAGGGCCGCCATAGCATTATTTATTTATTTATTTATTTTACCATAGAAGCTGAGCAAAGAATATGTTCCTTGATCTTGCGGTTCGTCGCTCCTCTGATACTTCAATGATCACACGGCGCCATCTTTAGTCCGCACTAAGACGCCTCCTAGCGCTATAAATAGCTGCTGACCTCGTTTGGCGAAAATCGGGATTTCAGCGTCCGCCGACTTCTCTGGATTCCATGTTCCTTATGAAAACTTTTGCCATGGCCTCCATTTCAAAAATCTTTCATTTAAATACTTTGAAGTCTTCTTGGTAGGCTAAAGAGTAATCTATGGTCGAAAGTGGGTGATTTAAAGCTTCCTCTGCCCTGAGAGCCACCCAGAACAATTCGATATGTACTCCATAATGTCAGTCGATCAATCTGCCTTTTTATACTACTCTGGTTTACTACAAAAATTCGCAAACAAAAGATCTCCCCTCTTTTTGTGAATTAGTTCACGACGTACAGGCCTCCACTGTGATAAAAATATGAAAGCTGCAATGGTCTGGCTATGTGCAGCGTATGGACAAAGGGCGAGTATATAAGAAGGAATTTTTGGTAAAACTGACAGATGAAGATAAGCTTGAAAGCATAGGAAGCGTTGAACTCGCCCCGGAAATGACGGTACCAGATCGCTACTCGGATTCAAAAGTTGAGGATCGAGACAAATGGAGGCGAAACCTATGGGAAGTTAGGGCCCAAGGAGAGCTGTAATGCAACGACGACGAATTAATATCTACAAAATTTTGAATTACACAAACCCTCAAAATAATCACAAGCTCACATAAAATAATTTGAAATTTTACGGAAATCTACACAAAAGTGGCGCTTCTCTCGGGCTTATGCGAATCACAGCACTAACTCAGACACGTTGCAGGTTTGACGCGCGTGTCATATTCTTCATTCTTATTGTTTTGTATCTCGTCTGCTTGCAAGTCTCCTATGTCCCAGCAGCGACCCGGAACGGCAATCCTCGAGTGTACTAGTGAAATAGTTGATAAGCAATATAAATGTCACAAGCTCCGCCGAGAGGGCCAGTGGGCACGGGCTTCGGAAGAAGCATGCACCACGCTCGCTGCATACAAGTCGGCTATAAAGCGTGTCCAGAAACTTATCAATAATAGCAAGGCCAGCTGTTGGCAAAACCTGGTGGGCGTTGTGAATTAAGTATCCATGGGGCTTGGGCTACAAGCTAGTCATTCGCCAGTTCGGATCCCAAAGTATGCGTTGCACATACGAGGCAGAACAGATGTACGTGATTGTGTGGGCCTACAGATCTCGTTATTTTTAAAGTGATCCACCATGAAACTCTAGTGTATCGCCCACTCTTTACAAAGACCGAATTAGAGGAAGCAGTTTTGTCTATGAAGGCAAAAAATGCACCAAGGCCAGATGAGATTCCATCTGAGTTACTGCAAATGGTCTGTTACGGTTGCTCTGACATGCTGCTTAGTAAGTTCAACGTTTGCCTACGTGAAGTAATATTCTTCTAGTACTGCAAAACAACGAAGCTCATGCTGATCAGCATAGAGAAGCCATACCCCAAGTTGCCCTCTGACCGCCCGTTGTGCATGCTAGACACGGCCAGGAAAGTGGTCGAAAAACTCATCAGAGAAAGAGTCGCTGACCATATTCATACTGATGGGGACCTATCTCTACGGCAGTATAGCTTTAGAGCAGGTCCCTCCACCATCGACGAAATTGGAAAAGTAGTGAGCGTGCTCCAGCATGCAAAGGACATAGCAGTTCTACCCGAGGGGTTGTCCTGGTGGTCACTTTTGATCTAAGACATGTTTTCAACTCCGCTAGATGGACGGATATTCTGGAAGTACTGGAAAATCCTTCACAAGTACCAAAACATCTGATGCGGATTTCAAGGGACTATCTGAAGAACCGGAAGCTACTCTATGACACGAACAACAATCGGCGGAGAATGAAAAATACATTGGGCGCCGTTTACGGCTTCATATTCGGCCCAGCTTGTGTTGCCGACTAGATATAGTAATGCGGTGAGTGAGGGACTGGATGACTGCTCGCCTGGTTTAGCCTGGCACTAGAATAAACTGAATGGTCATCCTGACAAAGAAAAGATTATCAGGAGTGATGACTGTTAGTATCGAGGAATCATCTATTTAATCCAAACCAGTATTTACCAATGATAAAAACACCAATGACAACAACTACGACCAACATATCAACAGTAATAACTAAGGCAACAAAAAACTGTAGCACTACAGTCCCTTTCAGGCCTTCGCTTAGAGACAGTTACAGTATCTCATTATCATGACTGAATGCGTCTGCACAAGGTACTATGGTCAGTATTACGCTTGGCCGTGTGTCCGTCCACCCAGCTGCGATACGTTCTGATTTTTAAATAAGCACGTATAACTGAACGGGCTTAGAGTCCATCCGAAGAATCACTCGAACTAAATCTCGTCACCGTCAACGAGGCTCGAACCAGGGACTACACCACGCGCACTACTCTTAGACAGATAAACCAAACATGGCCGAACTAACGGAGAACAATGAAAACCTTTATCCAACCGGAAATTCTTGCGGTGTTCAGATGCAGCGAGAAAACAATGCTAACGCCGGAGCGTCCTGCAAAAGAGTAGCACAGCAGGCGGTGACAGACGACCATACGGTAGAGGAAAGTGAAAGGATTGACAAGCCCTCTGCGATCGCTACCGAAGCGACTGAAGCATGGGACTAACTAAAGCAATACTCTCTCCAGAGAAGACTCCGACCGATTCATTTATCCTGAATCGCTCAGAAGAAGAGCAGCTCTACCCTAAGGTGTGATCGGTTCTGAAACGCATTACTGCCACTTGTGATGTGAAAGCGAACCTTTACAATAAAGTCAAAAATGGAGTTTTGGAAGACCTCATTGCCCAAATAGGTCCTTACAGGTGTAGGTGGCTCAAGGCAGAAGAGGAGCAAATGATCAAGCCCGCTGACTGCGTGGTAGTCTTCCCAACGCCTACTAACTACAGAAAGTTAGCTTGCGGTCCAGTCAAAGGGGGTCGAGAAAAAAAGAGAAAGGACGAAGACGAATATTCGAAGCACCTTGCTTCATTACAGAAGAATTTCCAGACGGTGCTATCTAAGAGACTGAAACAGCATCAGAAAAGCGGTCTCAAAGACAGAAAACGATAAACCTCACCAAGAACTGAAATATAAAGGATCATCGGATCCGGCTCAAGAAAGCAAGAATAAGAAGTGGCGCAAACCCAATGGTCAGGCACTATTGGCGGTAGATCTTCTGCGGACGTCCTGTGAGAAATTAAGAGAGCGACAAAACCGGAGAACATATAAACTGCTATCAAAGCTTAACGGCCGATTCGTTCAGGTGACCTACTGGTAGAATTTGGACTAAAGGTAACAAAGAAACATACATTCCGTGAGGCAGTCATCGATTCAGAAAAAACCAGGATTATGTAATATAGCTGTAGCAAATAATCCTTCCAATTCCTCATCCTTCTAAAGGTATCGTTATTCCACTATTCTGAATAATGTTGAATATATACCACATGTATAGCGGCCATTGTGAGTGATTTCTACAACTCAGTACCGCCCACTCTTGCATATTTTTATGGTCAAGTGTCTACCGTCTCGCAAGCGAATGATGATAGTTAAATTCAAGCAATTAATCAAAACCCACAACCTGTGATGTATGATGAAGTAGCGGTGGATGATTATCTTCGACCTCATCGATCCTCAACACTAGCACCAACGCCGCTATCCGCGCAGCAGATTCAAAAGCGTCTTGAAAAGCATTTGTATCAACAATAATAACAGCAATCACCACAATAGGGACAACAGCAAGGAATTCACAACCACAAAGTACAAAAAATTGATGCGTAAATCCGTGATGTTGGAACTTCGGTTGGTAAAGGGACAGTAAGAATGGTATGGAATGCTGCTAATTGGGATCACAACATGACTGTTAGGCATTATAAAATAGAACACTTGGTCTGGCATCCGGTGTAGTAATCGAGCAGTTGCCTAAGCAAACTGCTCGAAAGCGACATACCACGGATCCGAATTTTAACTGCAGATTTGAAAAATTTGATTGTTGCAATTTGTAGTCTTATAAATTTTAACATATTTTTTTTTATTATAAATATAAATTTTATATTATCTTTTTTCCCCATATCAAATTTAAATTTTTCTTTATACTTATACTCCTTATAATATTTATCTTTTTCTATTATTATTAAAATTTTTCTATATAATAACTTTTCCATTAATTTAATAATTCGAACCTCCAATTAAAATTCGGACAATGCAACAACTTTTCCCGCAGCACATGCACGTATTGCATTGGCGAACGCAAGTGTGCAGCGGAATGAACGGAGGCTCGTCGAGTCCCGTTGTGACATCAGTCCCGTTGCAACATCTAGCAAGTGGACGATTGACAACCATAAGAGAGTCTGTTATTGATCGTCACCGCGAACACGCCACGAGAAGTGCGCCAGCAGCAGTGAGAGCAATCGGGAGGGCTTGCAGTCTTTAAAATAAATGAAAAGAGTGAACAAATCGACGAAAGAGCAGTGTTCGAGTCATTATAAACTGCAAGTACTCAATGCAATCAAATTGGTCACAAGTGCAGTTTGTAGAAATTTCTTAACTTCAATTTGGCGCGATTTCTCGCAACAGAACATCGGACACGATTGTCGTGCGGATAAGCGCAGTGGATCGATGATATTTGCTCGCTGAAACGGTGAAAAATTGTCGCAGTCAGTATAGTGCAAAAGAGCATTGTGACATTTAAAGACATAGTGGTAGCATCCTCGAGGGATTTTTCAAGTCTGCAAACCACCATATCATACATATCATACAAGAATATTATTCTTGTCTAATAATCTCAAGGGGTTTTATTATTACGACTTTATTGGTATGTTACTAAACAATGCTTTAAAGTACAAATCGAGAAGCTGTGGCAAGAATCCCTTATTTAAATGGGTTCCCCGCTGCGGATCTAGCCTCTAGAATATAAATTTTTTTCTCAAAACTCGGTCAAGTGTTGGTTTTAGGCCAATTTTATCCTCGTTTAAAAATTTTATACTTTGCATGGGATTAGCCCTTCACTAAACTAATTCACAAAGTAATCACATTTTTACATCAACGGAATACTTTCTCACATTGTTTTATGCTCTATCCTTGCGGATTTCTTCAAGGCATACTCGTTAAGCTTAACTAGTTTACAATGAAGATGTTTCGTATTGGTGAGCTTTCAACGATTGAAAATGTATGCCAGGCAAAAAAAAGCAAATCTACATGTTCTGGAAACCATATTCTCTCTCAAGTACAACGAAACGCTATTACTCCTGTAACCATCCTCAAAAAATAGAGTTGTTGCATGTTTCATGAAAGATTTCTTTCCAGATGTAATTTTAATGGATGATACGTACTCCTGAAAATGAACGACCTCTGCAAAACTTTTCTGTTTATGTATCATTAAAGCACTTTGCAGCAAAAGACCAGCAAAACTGCTTTTCGCTGAATACACACGGTCACGAGCCAAATGGAATTTTGTGGGAACCCGATCGACCACTGTCAAAATTCTCAGCCTTTTCGACTTCTCGCATTGCACCAAAATTTGCGCTCCCCAATCCACCTGAACGAAGAAATCAAATTCAGGTTAGATACACGCAGAACCTCACGGCACCATAAATAAACTATACATGACAAGAAGCGTTGCAAGGTCGAACTAGAAAACAGATTATTTCAATGATGTAGTTTATACACTTTTCACTGAACATTTTATATTGTTTTGTAGAGCGATAATACAATAAAAGCTCCACTTTAAATTCACACCTTGATGCCCACATCGCGAATCTTCACAGTATGGCGCGTCCTTCTTGCTGTCCCACAAGTTTTTTCCCGACAAACGTCAAGTCGCGGTTCAATGGCAGCGATTCAAGTTTTAAAGTCGCTCACCACCCGTTGACGTCAGTGGCGTAGGGTATAGGGATCGGCTGATCGGTGTCAGTGGCGTAGGGTGTAGGGATCTGCTGGTCGCGCCAGTGGCGTAGGGTACCAAGAGCGAGTAAACAAGTCACGGCCTCTCGATTGTCGGTTTTGCCCAGGAGAGGAGGACAATGCCTGTCACACATTTTCTGCGTGTACAAAATGGGTCAGGCTGCGAAGGAAACTCTAAAGGGAGACGGAAGAGCTCACCCCGGATAATATAGTTGCGGTGATACTCGAATCGGTTGACAAATGGAACCAGATGGCACATTATGCTCGGGCAGTTCTAAAATATAAAAGGGACTCACAGCAGCCGGGGGGGCTGGGGCTGGTGATCGCACTTCTGGCATTTCCTCTTCCCCTCTCCCCTCCCGCTAGGAAAAGGACTCCCCAGCTTGAAGGCGTCCCACGGCGTAACAAAACGAGACCTGGCCCGAAGTAATGTGTCAAACGGTTCCAGGCTGGGTTCTCAGGTTGACAGGGGAGGTGTTTAGTGGGTAGTCCAGTCACGCATTGGAGTCCCACACTCTGTGCATAAATAGCATTCACCTCCCTACCACAAAAAAAAGAGCGAGGTTATCACAGTTTGGTGACGTTTTCATACGCGACACTGAATATCGCTAATGAACTTGAACAAACGGAAACTAAGTTTTCCCCTTTGCTAAAAGTTGTCAAGTCTGTTAATTTTATTGTCAATAACGACTGGCTGTGCACTATCTACCAGAATCACTCCTTATATGCACTGTTTTTCACACGAAACGAGATCTATATTGATCTAAACACTTGCAAACGTTTCTCGATTTCATATCTCCTTTGGGGATCTGATTATTTCTGGGAGCTAAAGAACAACCACACGATTTTGATTATGGAGGAGAACTTGTTTAACACAATAGGTTTTCCATGTGCGATTCATCTCTCACGCCCCGCATTATTTCCACGACCTCAGTGCTTGGCGATCTAAAGTGGACTCCTCGAATCGATCAAATCCCAGCATAATCTTTATGCCGCAACGGTGGTTTCTCCGCGCCCAAGCAGATTTTTCTCTTAATTGTCCGTCGTTCGCCGTATCGTCACGCCGCAACGGTGGATTGACGAGCCTCTAGCGCAGCCACTGTAGTTTTGAATTCGACAATGCAATACGTGGATGGGCTGTATTATCTCAGTGCTCTCATTTCTAAATTAATAGAAGATAATAATGAAAAAAAATTTAAATAATAATAAAAGGTAAATATCATAAAGAATATAATTATAAAGAAAAATTTAAATTTAATATAGTGAGGGAAAATAAAATATAAACTTTATATTTAAAAAAAAATATATACTATAATTTATAAAACTATAAATTGGAATAATAAAATTCTTCAAATCTGCAATTAAAATTTCGGATCAGTGTAATGCCGGTTTTCGAGTAGTTTGCTTAGGCGACTGCTTGATTACTACAGACTTCAAATTCCACTGCCGATAGAGACTCATTTCCAACCGGTGATGTAATTCAGTGAAAAGATATTGATTAATCATACTGGATTTTTTTTTTTAAATTGCTAGCGTAACAGTTATGATTATTTTTATTTCTTAGAATTATTTTTATTTATCATGTTTCTCGCCGGGTAAAAATGAGCGGCATCCCTTAAGGGAGTCGTTTGCACCGTAATGGCAAACAATATTTTCTGGAACTGTTTATTTTCTTCAAATAACATTAAATGTCCCAAGACGGCACAGCATTACATCTGCAATTTTTATTTTTTTCTTTAGAAATTATTTCAGGAGTGTTTTGTTTACATTGAATAATTCTATCTTTAGCAATTAATACCCAATTTTCCTTGGTTAAAAATAAAATGTTTCTCTCAAGTGTATTTTTTCAATAAATCTGTCTCATAAACGATCAATTCATTTACAAAAATTTTTTTTTGAGCGTCATCTCTGTCTGACAGCCACTGAAATGTTGACGTTTTCTTGAAATTAACAAAATTACCACAACCATTCAAAACAGTAATGACCAATCAAAAATTTCCGCCTGAAAATCATTTGTTGATTGTTTCGATGCTGAACAAGTTACTAATGGCATACATCTTTTCTTTGCCAATAAATATGTAAAATCTCAAAATTCTAAGGGTGACCCCGATTGATTGGAGACAGTCAAAGTTATGTGCGTGCCAACAAATCTAGATGTAACATAATTGTTGTCTCTCATCTGGTTAAATATGTGTGAAAATAATTATTTTCAATTGTGTAATTGTACTGCCCTCATAACATACCCTTCACCCAGACAGACGGTTCTGCCATATGTTAAGCACCGTCAAAAAGCACAAAAACAGACAATGACACTATTTCTCTCCAACTAAAAGCTACCCCTCACTACCCTTAAATATATTAGCGATGCTCTCATGCTCTTTTCGCGGTTGAAATGAAAAATATGCTTGCACAAATCGTTCAAACGTAAATTTCCTATTTTCATAATTTCATAATATCTTGTGTCTAGTCCAACTGAGTACAAAACATTCGTATGTACATATGTAAATGCTTTTACATTAGTTGGATGCTAAATGAATTCGCATTTTGCACACGTTTTGTTAAATTACTTTCTTACCACTTAAGAAGAATTTATACGCTTTTGAAATACACATACGAGTATTTTAAAATTAAACCGCGAGACCAACCCCTGAAATAAACGTTGAAAGATTATTTCATGTAAATATTTCTTCTTACATTTCCATTCAATGGTTGTTTTTTTCGTTGGTTTTCCTCCTTTCGCATCGATGAGAAATTAAGGAAAATTCATCCAAGATTCGTGTCGTGTGCACAAAAAGGCACACACATGGACTAACGGTGGTTGAAACGATTTTTTGAATAAATTCTCTCATCTCGCGCGAAGCGCGCAAATAGCGTAAAGCTTTAGATCACAGGTTTGTACTTATGCTAGGAATGATGGGAAATGTGTGATTAACTAAACTAATTTTAAAATATGGATTTAATTGAATTAGCAGCAATAATTTGCGCTTAAAAGCATTTTCAATATTGATGCTGGATAAATTATTGTAGTAAAAGTTCTGGAATGAAAGCGGAATCGTTTGTCGCAAACGTAAGAACTATTGCGAATGAAAACACTTTGAAAAGTTTTTGGCTCCTTCATTTTGGAAGAATTCTAAGAATTTCAAAAAGGACAAAGTTTCCGTTTAGGTTTTCATTTAAACGATTAATTCAGGGAGGAACATTGTAAAAAAAATGCGACAAATAAGGCAATTTTTAATCTACTAAAAAAATTTATTCCATATACCAATAATGGCCTAAGCCAAAACCGATTTGCACAGAACTATTAGTAAAACTTTTATTTTGAGATAATGTCAGATTTCTAGTCTTACATTATGGCGAGTAAAGGTCTGAAGGTAGTCTGTGTGGTCTAGTGGTTAGAACATGAGACGCATAAGCCGAAGGTCCCAGGTTCAAATCTCGTTGGTGAACAACGTAATTTAGTTCAGGGGATTTTTCGGACAGACCACGAGTGTTCTCTCAGTGGTGATATGTACTGATTTAATCAGATCATATCATAGCTGAGCAGACACACGGGAGCATGGTACTGACCAAACCTCCGAAAAAAAAATCAATACGGTCATGAAAAATGAGATACTTTGTCTCTAAGCGAAGGCCCGAGAGGGGCTGTAGTGCTAAAAAAAAAAGAAAAAGAAAGGTCTGAAGTGTTTTTATCGCTCGTATCAGGTTCGCGGTCTATAATAAAAACTGTCTTTTAACTGAAATGAAATCGTTCTCTAGTAAAAAGTTCAATTTTCAATCCCAGAATGCACTAAAAATGATTTTTATGTTAATTCTTGCACTTTACTCCAATATAATCGACAATCGCTTGATAATGCACATACTTACATATGTTGTGGATGACGTAATTATTTTGATTTATTTTAAGGTGTTTGTCGTTGTTGCTAGGGGATAATATAATTCATGTTAACGTGGGCAATGGCGACAGCAAATTCCGTGATTTTTCGAAGATATAACACTATTGCCTTTCCTAATTTAAGGTTGCTGGCTTGAATCTAAGCGTCACGCTTTATACTGCCCGTTGATTTTTCTGCCTCATTTTGTGAGTGATATTAGACTTTTAATTTCAGTGCTCTTCTTTTCCCGTCCAGTGGAACTTCCGCACTACTGTATTTCAATAAATATATGACTCACAAAATTGTCTGGGTCTTCTAGATCCTTTATCAGGAGAGGACGATGAGATGGATATTATGTCCGCTAGGAGGATCTGGATAGCACTATCATTTCAAATAAAATTCAATGTTCTACAAATTAATTTTCATCCCTTTAAGGCGGCATCTACCGCCTTTCAATTTCATCTGTCTAAGACTCACAAAATTGTCTGGGTCTTCTAGATCCTTTATCAGGAGAGGACGATGAGATGGATATTATGTCCACTAGGAGGATCTGGATAGCACCATCATTTCAAATAAAATTCAATGTTCTACAAATTAATTTTCATCCCTTTAAGGCGGCATCTACCGCCTTTCAATTTCATCTGTCTAAGAACGGAGAGGAGAGATTTCTAATTCGGGGTTCATATTGCGAAATTCGTAAGACAACAGAAGTCTGTCACATACGTCAAGATGTGATTCAGCACATCCAAAACTGCTCGACATGCAAACAGGTCAAACCCTCAAATTCCACTTTAAGACCCCCCATGGGCGCATCATTCGGTGAGACCTATGCAACGCCTGTTTGTGGACTTCATGGGTCCATACCCCCGTTCAAAATCGGGAAACATCTAATTGTTTGTGGTCCTGAACCATTCCACCAAGTTCATATGGCTCAAGCCTATGGCTAAAACCACTGCGGAATCAGTCGTGCGATATCTGGAGCGTGAAATCTTTTTTACCTTCGGAATCCCCGAACGGCTTCACTCGGACAACGGTGTTTAGTTTGTCTCCAAGGTAATCGCCAATCTTATGAATGACTATAGGGTGCAGCACTGCCTCATTCAATGCCATTCACCGCAAGCGAATGCTTCAGAGAGGTCGAACCAGTTGACATTAAATGCCATCAAAGCCTACATAGGGTCCGATCATAGCAAGAGGGGCGAGATTCTTCCGGAATCATGTTTTTCCTTTCGCAAGGTAATTCGTGATTCTGCGGGATTTTCGTCCTACTTTCTCATGTTCGGGTATCACCCTATCCAGCATGGCTCTCAGTCGCCCTCCTTAGAAGCTTGAATGCATTTGAGGATGGAGAAGTACAGTCAGGTGCAAACAGTGATCGTCTGCGAAGTGTACAAGACCATGCCAGAGTTTTTTTTTTTTTATTTCAAAATTCCATTTTACAGATCAACAAATCCAATAACAAAACGAAATAGCAAAAATAGTAATAACAATAAAAAAAAAAATAAGAAAAATGATTAGATACAATAGATAAAAATGACATATCCATATAAAACGAAATAAAGCACAGAACAGTTAATTGCTTATAAAACTAAATTATGAATTTAAAATTAGCTCCTGCAAAATTCTTTTGAATGCAGTAAAGGTTGAGGGAAAAGGACCAAGCTGCAGATTATTATGATTCCTTAGGAGACGAAGAATAGGTGAGTGAAAATATAGCTCTGTACGAGCATATGGAATAACAAAAACAGAAGAAACACGAGTAGGACGTAAGGAGTGTCTAAAGTGTAACTCCGCAAAAGTACAATACGGAGTCTGATAGTGGCAGAGTCGGTACAAAAAGCACTGATCCAAATAAGATCTACGCGCAGACAAGTACGAGAGACCAAGGAATGATAAACGATCTTCATATGGAAGATATGGAAAGTTTAGCTTAAAGAATAGGAAGCGGGTAAATTTCCTCTGTACTGACTCCAACGAGGACACAAGATAGGAATAATGTGGAGCCCAGACCACAGAACAATACTCGAGCAATGGACGGACAAGACAAAGGAACAAGCGGATCATAGTGGAGATATTACAGAACTTGTGCATATGTCTCAGTACAAAACCCGAAACTTTAGAGGCCTTAGCAATCACATAGGAAATATGCGTGTCAAATTTAAGTTTGGAGTCAAAAGTAACTCCAAGGTCTTTGTACGTAATAACTTCGGTCAATGCGGCCTCGTTTAGTATATAGGTGAAGGCAATAGGATGTTGCTTAAGACAAAAGGACATCTTATGGCATTCATTAACATTGAGGTAGAGAAAATTGGACAAACATCAATTATTGAGCACAATCAAGTCCTCCTGAAGATACTGGCAATCAAGGGGCGACTTAATAGTCCGAAAAACCTTGAAATCATCAGCAAACAGTAGAGAGGGGGAAGAGACTATAGAGGGGAGGTCATTGATAAACACGAGGAACAAGAGGGGCCCAAGGACTGAACCCTGAGGAACACCAGATGTAGGACAGAATGGAATAGACGTCGTTCCACCAAAACTAACATGACATGATCGGGTCGATAAATAAGACGAAAACCATGACAACAGTGAATTAGAGATTCCAAAAGCTTCGAGTTTACTGCAAAGAAGACGATGATTGACTGTATCAAAGGCTTTCGTGAAATCTGTGTATATTACATCGACTTGATATTTGTTGTCCAAACCCCTTGCAACAAAATCAGTGAACTGAATTAAGTTAGTGGACATAGAATGACCCTTGCGAAAGCCATGCTGCTCACCAGCCAAAACAGAGCTCAACGGTTCAGAGAGTCGGTTGTGAACTAAACGCTCAAGCAACTTCGAAAAACAAGATATCAAGGATATAGGTCGATAATTACATACACACGAAGGATCAATACTTTAGAGGATAGGTACGATACGGGCATTTTTCCATTGAGAAGGAAAGGTTCCACTGCATGAGCTTAGGTTGAAGAGAAATGACAAGGGAGAGGAAAGCGACGAAGCTAAGGACTTGACAAAAATATTTGGTAGTCCGTCTGGACCAGGGCTGACGTTAGGAACAAGGGAATTGATTAAGGATTCAACTTCAAAAGGGTCAGTGCTTAGAGTTGCGAACGAAAAACCAAAGTTACCCGCAGAGATGGAGGGAGTGAATTCATGGAGGGGAGCGAAGGTAGAGGAAAAATATTGAGCGAATAAATCGGAAATTGACGATGAGAAGAACATTCCACATTATCCCAGCGGACAGATGAAGGAAGATGAGATGTAGTCTTTAAAGACTTGATATAAGACCAAAAGGGCTTAACATTGCTAAAATTGAGGGAAGCTTCCAGGCTGGAAAAGTAATTCTTCATAGCAATTTTTAATTCATTTTTGGCATCAGAACGCAACTTGCAAAAGTTGGATTTATCCTTTGCTGCACCTGAGCGTTTAAATTCACGACGCGCCCTATCCTTGGCATTTAAGGCAGTAAAAACGCGTCTTGTCAACCAAGGTTTAAATTTATTTTTACGGGCCGACTGAAGAAGTGTAAATCTACAATGGAGAAGCCCATCAAATTTAGTAAGAGCAGAATCGCAGTCAAGGTTTTGAAAGAACTGAAGCCAATTCACAGACGAGAGTGTTGCATTGATTGCTTCATAATTAGACCTGAAAAAATTGAATTTAGGAGAAGTGACAGGATTTTTTATGATAAGAGGAACTATAGTGAGGTTAATAGAAAGAGGAGGATGGTGTTGATCAGGAGAAACATAGGGATATAAGGCAGGAGATACAGACAGATGATGAGCAGAAACATTCGAAAGAACTAGGTCGAGGAGTCGATCATTAGTATTACGGACTTGGTTAAACTGGGACAGAGCACATAGAGAAAGAAAGGAAGAAATGGCAAGGGAAGACGCATTTGAAGATGAAATGGAGGAAACAGTTGTGCCAGCCCAATCAACGGCAGGTAGATTGAAATCACCACAAACAAGGATTCTGGATTGAGGATGGCGTAGTATGAAGTAAGAAGCGAGATCATCAAAGAAAGACTCATATAATTGCAAGGAGGAATTACAAGGAATATATACAGAAGAAATCAGTAAATGCGCGTTATTAGGTAAGGCTATTTTGACCATTACACATTCTAAGGCATGGGAAAAGTTAAAATCAGTACAAAGGGAACTAGACAGAGAATTACTGACGGCAATCAAGACTCCGCCACCATCAGACTTATTTGTGGCATTAAGATCACGGTTACACCTATAAATAATGTGATCAGAGAACAATTCTGAATCGAGAATAAAAGGTTTCAGCCACGTTTCAGAAAAACATATGATGCTATCGTTCCTGAGGTGATAAGAAATAAGAAGATCTTCAAGCTTAGTCCTTAAACCTCTAACATTTTGATAAAAGATGGAAACTTGATTATTTAGCTTACGGGGGTGAAAGTTGGAACTATGAAGAGCGTTGACATTACCCAAAATAAGTTGACCAGCTTGCTTACGGGATTGAAAGTTACATCTATAAACAGCGTTGACATTATCCAAAGTTACGTAATGACTGAGGGCTGCTTTGGTTTCCGAAAATTTCTTCTTCCCACCGAAACAAATTCCTTAACAAGCGCGCCCGAGGGCCAGAAGTCCTGGTGAAGAATTTGTTGGAAGTCAGCGTCTATGTCAATTTTGAATGAAGCGAGGTAACGCTTTTCATCTGTGAGCTTTCTGCATAACAGAAACGGAGGTGTTTTTCCGAATTTGCGTATGATGAAATCGTGAATTTGCTCACACGATGTTTTTGAAGCGAACCGTGAAACAAAGACACGCAGTGGTGGTGTCACAACTTGTAGAGGCTGAGGATGTTGAAGTCTAGGCACATTGAAATTAGCAACCAAGGTGTTACCTGATAGATCCTGACGCTGGATTTCAGCAGAGAGCAAGCTAGCACTTGGTGAGATGGATGGTTGAATAGAATTGTTAGTCACAGCACCAGGAATGATAGGTTGAGTTCCTGGCAAAGGCGGAGGAATCGCCACCATTGCAGAGGAAGTGGTTAGATTTGGACTATTGAGTGGCGAGTGCTTGGGTTGTGACTTGCTTCTAGTCACAATCGTAGACGTCTTCTTAGCCGGTGATGGATCCAGGTTAATCGATGTGATATTGTCAAAAGATGTTGAAGGAACTGGCGATGAGGGGGTCAACACACGAGGATATGCTGTATTAAATTCCGTGGTAGTTAAATCATCCAGTCCTCCAAAATGAAGTAGCGAATCCACTTCCTTACAGGCTGAAAGACATTTTTCCTGCAGGGCATTAAGCTCCTCAGACAGCACTTTAACTGTCTGCCCAGCGACACGTAGCCGAGAGATGTTGTTGAGTTGAGTTGAAGGGGCCTGCCATAAGGGAGCTCAACGTTACAATCATTGGGCTCACCCCTGTGATCTACTCCAGGGTCAAAAAGTTTTCGTGTGTGTTTTCACTGTGAGCAATGCAGCCTATCAATTTGCTGCTAAATTTGCTACACGATTTATACCTGTGTTAGGCAGGTGTCATGTGAGCTTGAGGATGAGGCCTTTAAGCTGCTCGGGAGTTTCCACGCTAAGGACACTCGATCGGACTCGCAATTATCCCTGCGGATGTTCCTCCTTTTCCCAGCTGAATGAGACGCTCAGGTCTGGGTCGTCCCCATGATTGTTACAAATTCCAGCCGTGCCGGCATTCTCTCATTCACAAATTTAAACTTTCACCTTCTTTCGGGTATTCCTAACCTTTTTCCCCTCTTTTATATATTAACAATACCTTATCATTTACCTAATCTTTTATTCCCCATCTTCATTAATATTTTATTTCCTACCCTATACCTTAAAATACACAAAAAATTAATACTCCTATCTTCCCCACTAAAAAAATTCCATTCTTTATTTTGATAAAATGTGTAACAAAATAATAATGTTATCGCCATCTCTTAGCATGACACTAGAAACCTAGTCTACGTGCAGTTGGTTGTATGGCTGGTTCATCAAAGTTGCATAGTACTTGTAAATGAATTTAGTCAACCACCATCCGAGTTTTATTATTATATTTCCTACTAACAAAATGTAATTCGTTGGTATGCAAACAAAAAACCATTTATCCCTTCCTACTAACAAAATTTTATACCATTGCCCATTACAACAATATTAATGCAAGCTTTCAAATGCCTTGCGCAATTGAACTTGTCTTTTCGGTGGATGAGAGTTTATCGGAAGTTGGTTTAGGTGCTAGCGTGGTGGACTCTGAATTTGGTGGTCTACTGGGTTCGTGTATTCATGTTCCCCCGGGCCCAGGAAAAATATTTGTAGTTTCGTCAAAAGTAATTATTTCTGTGTATATGACGATTTGCATGTAACTAAAAGTTATCATGGTTATATGGAAATCGCCATATATGCAATTGGAATTGTTGCATTTGACGAAAGTGAAAAGCTGAACGGAGAAACGGGATTGAACTGTATTGAACTTCAATCAAGTTACCTCTGTACGGCAGCGGATAGTTGGGGAAAATGGGTTGCAGTTTTTGATATGGATTTGGTGACGACGAGTTTTGAAGAAAAAGAAAGAATTTCTACGAATTTGAGAATGAAATAAACCTTTGATTGTGGCATCAGTGAATAAAAGTTGATGTTTAGCTCAAAAGTAACTATTTCTGCGAATTTGAGAATGAAATAAAGTTTTGAATGTGGCATTAGTGAATAAAAGTGAAGAACGAGTGTTTAACTCAAAAGAAACTAGTTATACCAATTTGAGAATGAAATAAAGTTTTGCTTGTGACATTAGCGAATAAAATTGGAAGACAAGTATTAAATTCGAAAGAAAGTGAATTTCGTGTGCTTTAATCTATTTGCGTGAAGCAATAAAACAAAAAAGACGTGAGTCGTCATTATCAGCGATAATCCGTCGGGTTCAGTCGTACGTTGTTAACGACCTTTGTGACTCCATCGTACGAAAAATTCTAGTCCTTGGCCTCAAGTGTTAGGACGTAATCGATTCCGGTGATCGCTCTAAAGTTAAAAGTTGAGCATTGGCTGAATTTGCGCCAAATATTTGTTCAGGACAGTGTCGGTATTGTGTAATTAAGGTTATTTTGTGCAAAATAAATTGAGACTGTAAAGGACAGAGCTAGAATACTTGAACTGAAATAATAAAGAATAAGGAACTCAGTTTTTAAATACAGCAGTGTAATAAATTTTCTCTCTAACTAGTGGCCGATAGATTGCAAGGATTGCATGTCTCTTTCAATCATTCCATTAGTTACAAAAGGATCTGTTCACAGTTATTTTTCAGTGTAGGATTAGAAGCTTCTAGGCGACCACCTACTCGTATGAAACCATTCTCACCAAGAATGGGGGAGAAGTTGCTTAAGACGCTTGATTTCTTCGCTTCCCCATATTTTTTAAGTTGACATACTTCTGATTTGGACATGTTCCAGTATAGTACAAATAATGATCGAGATGAACACCGAGGTATCGAACACAGGATTATTTGGAACCCGTTCAGCACTGCCCTCGCTAACCATGATGTGGAAATCCTTCCAATTACGTTTCAGGTCTTGACTGACCACCTCCATTGATTTTCACTCGCCAATTGTCAGTGTACAACTGCACATCATTGCACATTTTTTGAAGATTGTTCTGAACTATTGTTGCTTTTCGGTCTGGCGTATAGCTGATCAGATCATCACTACCAACGATAAATAAAAAAAATCAAAACCGTTCAATAGATTGCAAATGAATATTGAGAAAAACAGAGGCGCAGTAACTGTTCCCTGCTGTAGACCATTCAAGCCTTGAACTTGTGCATTGTTGTCAGATTTCCATCAGTTACAACAAATGATTTCCCGTATAACATTTTGTACATCATGGCGACAAGGTGTCTGGGAAACCTGTCCTGAAGGAGTTTAAAAATTAGTCCATCTAACCACACCGTATCGAAGGCTTTCTTCATATCAATGAGACACGCTCTAAAACATTCACTGTTGTTTAGTTTCCAACATGTCTGAGGTTACTTTCATTATCGCATGCATGGTCGAGTGCCTGGCGCGAAAACCAAATTGTTAATTCGGCATCAACTAATACTTTTCAATGTGGGCGTTTAATGCTTTGTTTAGTATCACTTCTAACACCTTGCTGATGTTCGGAACCAAGCTGATGAGCAACTGAGCAACTTTTAGGACTCGACGGTTCGTTTCCTTTCTTCAAGATCGGAAGTACCTTAGCCTTTTTCCACTCATTTGGGAAATATTAATTGCTCAACATGTTGTTGAACAATATGCAATAATTCCTAATGGCAACCTCAGGCAGATGTCGGAGAGCTATATTTGGAACATCGTCGATACCACATGATTTCTTGTTGATTACCCTGCCATATATGAGCAAGTCTTCATAGCTGACAAAATAATCAATAAGATTTAAGCTCAATATAAGTTCAGATGTTAATGTTTCGCTTGATTTGAAGTCGGAAACTTTTGCTTCAACAACCTCTGAAAGTATTTCATTCCCTTTCTCAGGGTTTGGTAGATGAACCAATTCAAAATGTGTTCCAATCAGGGCAAGCTTATCCAATCCTTCACAAATAATCCTGTTTCCATTTCTATCCGGAGTCGTACTATCAATTTCGATACCAGCCCTATCGAGAAGATTTATCTCATCACTAGTGACTTCAAGATTCGATACCTTCACTCGAGACGTCTTACAGAATAAACTATTCGATTTCGTGAAAACGCCATCTTGGTCCCGTGGGCTAATACCTCTCAGTGCTTCCGCCCATTGATTGCTGACCTCACTCCAGAAGTATGAACGGATTAAGTTCCGCAGTCCGCAGTCCAAACCCCTCAACAAAAACGTATGATTTTTTTCACTTCTTGGGGTATAGGTGAAATGTGGAACCTCCCCAGAATTCAGCGCATCTTTGGCTGACATGAAATCAACCAGTGATTTCGTTCTGATAGTTACTTTTGAGCATTAACTATTTCGATCTCGAAACTGGCTAGTTTATTTTCGGCTGCCAATAGCCGAACCATATCCTTTCCATTTTTTCCAAACACGTTGATTGGCGGAACTTTTTCTACCTTTTGGAAGCATTTTCAGAGGAACCAGCAGAACTGCGAGCTGGTTTCTTCGCCTAATTTTTAATTTTAAATACTGTATAAAATTTAAATCATTATCATGATTAGAATGACCATTGATGTTTTCTTCAACTTCCATTTCTTCGGTTAATCCCGCCAGCGCTGCAAAATAATTTTGACTCTCGTTGGTGCCACCAGCACTTAGAATTTCTTCTGGAGTTGCTTACTTTGCATGTTTCTACACCTTTGTTACCTGTTGCACTTGAGGCTTGATCCCTTTCTTGAATAGATCTTTGAGGGGCTGTAGCTCTAGCCTTAGTTCATCGTTTCCTTTTTGCAGTTTGATTATTTGTTGATTTTCCGCTCTTATTTGCATCTTATTTTCCGTCATCTGTGAAGTTTTCTTCGTTATGTTTTCTCTTGTTGATCATCGCCAGTTTCGTATTCGCCGTTTCCCTAGCTTGCCCCAACGGTGGGAAGCCGTCGGGCTCCTCCATATCAGTGGTCCTAAAGTTTTCTTGGTTTTTTCGCTTTTCTTAACTAATCGAAGTAAACTAATATTCGATAAAAATTTCCCGAGTCCAATGCTTCAACAATATAAGCTTTTTCCGATAAACATTAACGTCAGACTGACGTTTTTTAAAAAAATAAATTAAATTTTGAAAACTTTTGACAGGTGCGATTTAACACACGCTTATACGCAATGGCGGCAAAGTCGTGCCTGCATGTTTAGTCACTGCCGAAACCCCGGCAATCAACGGTGACGGAGTTTATGATGGCCAACGGATTTGGCCGCGGTGGGACCGACAAACGCCGTGATCGTTGGCAAAGCGGATAAGACATCGACTCGAAAAGAACCAACGTCTGCCATATTCGATGAATTTATCTCGGGCACTTTACGGCGACTCTTTTTTGCGATACATATTCGGATACCTTGGCTCCGAATTTCAGCACATAATCCTTGAACATCACAATCATCGTCTGATACTCCCGAGGGTTTTTCACCTGCACCAACTGATTGCGATAAGTAGGCACGAAGCGCTGCTTTATTGCCCATTGTTTTAAGTACTCATTTTTGTAAGTCTGAGTTTTAGCGCAGAGACGTTTAGTTAGTTTATTTCGCGCATTATCGTTAGAATTCACTTTAAAGGGATCCCACTGCTGAGTTGTGTGATTAGTCGAATATTACCAAATAATAGAAACGCATTATTTTTATGAATATAATTTATTCAATGTCGTCCTCGTTACACGTCAGTCACTTGACTGTCAGTGACTATCCAATGTTTCCAGTTTTACTTGCCGGCGTTGCTAGGTAGCATTGTAAGGACTCAGTGGCGGATCCAGACTGCGCGGCCCTGGGCAATTGACTTTGGTGGGGCCCTACTTACCGGTGATCTGGATTTTTTGAAAAAATTGGCCCTAAAAAATTTGTTTTTGTGGCGTTTTTTTACGAGTTCGTTGTGTTTGATCAACTTATAAAACTGACCTTATTTTACTATTATAGTAGTTTCTAATGTACGAAATCAACAACCTGAAAATTTGATCAGTTGGCACTATAGGTAGTACGCATCGACTGAATTTTTTATACAAAATAATGCGTTGTGTATGTATGTATATTTTCATGTTTAATGTGCTGAAAATGGTTAGCTAAACCCAAAAGCAAATAAGTTGACATGATTTATCATAAAATATGCCAGGTAAAAATTGTAAATTATAGCCAATAGTCAAAACAAAAGTCAATACATTACATTAGGTTTAGTTTTTAATCCTAATTATATTTAGCCTTCCATTTTAAGCTATGCATAACAAACCAAAGAGGAAACTTCTTCACCAATTAATTTAGTACCGAAAGGGCAAAAATTACAGCACAACATTTTTATTACAGAACTAGAAGGGTTTTTTTTGTACAGAACTGATATAAAGCAAGAAAAACTACTGAAATTATAATCGAAAAAAAAATTACATAGTTTCAAAACAATATTAAGTACAACGACAAGTAATACTAGCTAATGTAAAGTAAAAAGTTATATGTGTTATTCGATGAAGTAGTGAAGTTACAACAAATAATCAAAGAACGTATTAAAATTATTACTGGCAGACAATTCAAAATTTATATGTACAGTACATGAATATTAATGCGAGGTGTGACAATTGAGTAATGAGACTTATTCCATGAAAACCGTATATTTAAAAATTATTCTACAACTCTGCCATCTCCTTCATAATAGTCTCCTTGTAGCTGCCCAAGGAGCGCTCTTTTCATGCTTCGTAACATTTCTGGAACGCTTGTACTGGGATGTCCGCGAGTACCCTCGTCACGGCCACCTGGATGTCCGTAATCGACTCAAAATGGATTCCTTTGACCACCGATTTTGTTCTAGGTAACAAAAAAGTCACAGAGTGACATATCGGGCGAAAAAGGCGGCTGTTGCAATATGGCGATCCCTTTAGAGGCCCAATACTGGGACACGCTTAGGGCGTTCTATGGAACCATCTTCGCGCATATCTTTTTCATCCCAAAATCGTCCGTTAAAATTTGTCTGACTATTTCAGGGTTCATACCCAGTTCCGAGGCCAATATTTGAACTGTTAAATGCCGATCTTAACGGGTTAGGGCACGCACACGCTGCGCATTCGCACCAGTCCGCACCTCGACTGGTCTCCCGCTCCGCGCCTCGTCTTCCACGCTCTTACGCCCCTCCTTAAACTATTTATGCCATCGAAACACCTGGGCACGACTAAGAGCACTATCACCATGCACTTTTAAAATTTTAGCGTACGTTTCCGAAGCTTTTCGCCCAATCTGGCGCAAAATTTTATCGCGACGCGTTGCTCTTGATTTCGTTTCTCCATTTTCGTGCGAGCACCACCAACACACGTCTACTCAACACGACACAGCAGGCAAACTATACAAGCTAGAGCAATGATAAATAGATTAATGGAGAGGAGAAGAATGCCGGGGAAGGAAAAGGGAATTTCAAGGTCGCAGGTTTACCACAAGCGCGGCAATAACGTTAGTCTCATTACTTAACTGTCACACCTCGTACAACCTAATAACAATAAATTTAAAGGGCTTTAAAAATTGTAATTACTGTAGTCTGTTTTAATATTGGGCTGAACGTACAAACAATTGAATATTCTTATTCTTCTTATATATATATATATATATATATATATATATATATATATATATATATATATATATATATATATATGTATATATATATATATATACATATATATATATATATATATATATATATATATATATATATATATATATATATATATATATGTATATATATATATTTGCAGGCAAGTCTGGACTTATTATTTATTAACTTACTAAAAGGAAAAACATATGTTTAGACATATAGAGGTACACAATCAAAATTACACAGGTCCAAGTCAACTTAAGATAATATTTGATTTGAGATTAACAAAGCAGGCAATATGCACAATAAGTTTGCAAATTTCAAATTACCAACTTAATTCCACTTCTAAACTAAATTTAATTTAATCTATTGACAAAAACAGAACATTTTACTCTTTGTTTTACACATTTTGAATTGTGTTAAAACTTTGCCCTACGACTTTTCCTTCGGCTGAAATCTTCAATGACATCTTTAAAATCTATTTTGGATACCAAATCATTTTCTATGGAGAGCAGAGCCAGAGATGATAAGCGGTTCTGGGTCATTGTGTTTCTAAGATAGGTCTTGATGAGTTTTAATTTCGAAAAACTTCTTTCTGCTGATGCTACTGTGACCGCAATTGTGGCAATTATGCTTAGAGCGGCATAGATATTTGGATATATTTCCTTTAGATTATTGAGTACAATATACTTTAGAACGGAAAGTACATTGTCTGTTTCTTCATCATAGACTAGTCTTAGCATTTTTATTTCTTCATAAATTTCTAGTGCGTCGATATCATAGTTGTCTCCGTCACTTAGTGGCATTCTTAGGTCTTTACAGTTGTTCATCAGTTCTTCAGCACTCATACTCCAAAGTTTCTTAAGGTGGTACAGGAAACCAAAACTGTTTTCATAGGTTTTCGAAGCTGAAAATCTTGGTTTACAGCTTGCTGAACTGCATCTAAGATTCTTAAGAAGTAATTAATTCTGAAGTTATCTTCAAGGGTTTGTTGAGGAACTTCGTCTTCTTGTTCGGAATAAAACATCATTTTCTTGCGTCTCCTTCGTTGGGGCTTAAATGTTCTTGTAATACCTGCTTCTTCCGCTACTTCCCTTACTGACTGGAACTGAAAACCTGGATCCCTATACTCATCCAGCCACTTGACAAATGCTTCTAAGTGTTTGAAAGCTATCCTCAGTTGCATATTTACACTTTGCCAAACTTTACTCATAGTATGGATTTTTACGAGAATGTCATACCATATTACGATAGAAACGACAAATTCGCAGGTTAAAATTTCGTTTTCCAATGACTGGCGCTCACTTATAAAACCACAATCGGTGCTTTTTTCACTTAGGGTCGAAAGTGCATTACAAACATTAATGAGCTGGTATCTTACAGCTTTCACAGATTCACTTCTACATTCTCATCTAGTCTCTGAAAGTGGTTTAAGTGATATGGTCACATGAAATTTCAAAATGCTCCATCTTTCACTAGAGCAAGAAAATATTGTACACAGTCTTTGCAAAATACCAAAAAATGTTTGTGCTTGGGGACAAGAAGAAACAGCGTCTCCTAAAACGAGATTCCAGCTGTGGCATCCACAAGGAACATAGAATGCCAGAGGGTTTAAGTTTAGAAGTCTTCGCTGTACTCCACTTTTTTCTCCACGCATGTTGGCCTCGTTGTCGTAACCCCTGCAGTCAGCAACGGACAACTCTTTCAATTTGTTGATGATATATTCTGTCAACTTCTCTGCTGTAGTTTTGTCTACCGCCTTAAATTGTAAAAAGTGCTCCTTGATCTCTACAGACTCTTGATTTGTTGTCCTCAAAATGATGAACTTTTGCTCAACTCTGGAAATATCTCGAGTACAACCCAGAAGTATGGAAAAATATTTGTTTTTCTTTAATTTTTCAACAATTTGATTTCTGATATGTATTGCCATTACTTCAATAAGCTCATTTTGAGTAGTTTTGCTCAGGTAATGGTTTCTGGATATAGAGTCATCCATAACTTGATGCAAGTATTCTCGAAGGGTGGACTCAAACCATGCAATCAGCTTTACCATATCCAGAAAGTTTCCACTAGAGTTTTGTGAAACCAAACTCTCTTCATGGCCTCGGAACGATAAATTGTGCCTGGCTTAAAACTGCACAATCACCAGGACATCTTCCCAGCGTTTTTGTTCTAAATGGGCTTGAGTCTGAGTTCAAGAATCGATGGTTTTTCCTGAAGACAACCCCTTTTGAAAAGGTAACCATTTTATCATGCCCTCTTTGTGGAATTTGCTGTTTTCGTGGCTTTTTAATGACTCTGATAGATGTTTCCAATCATTTACACCCGTAAAAGAGCCAAGAGCACTAACATTCGATTTTGAATGATCATGGAATAAACGGCAAGCAAAACATAACACAGCGTCTTTCGATTCAGAAAAGACTAACCAACGCCTGTCTTGCTTTTCTCCATTTATAAGAAATTTTGTGTAGTGGGCATCATTGAAATGTCTTCCGTTAGTTAACGGGTATACATCTATTTCAAGTCGTACAGGCCCTTTCTTAACTATGCTAGTTAGCTCTGAATGGTTTAATACCTTAGGCCATAAAGGGTCACTCACATTAAAGTTATTCACTATGGAGAGCAAGCTGGTCTCTTCTACGTCAAAGTCTATACCGTCGTCTTCTTACATTGGCAAATGTGTGGTTACACAAGTTTCTGACATAGTGGCCTTAGGAACTGACACACTATGTCTTCTGTCCTCGATATCATATTGACTACTTAGTACTTTCGCTTCCTCAGCAGGACCCTTTATGTCTAATGTGATATCTGCTAAAACTGTCTCACTTGGAAGATTGGATGGTGTCAAACCATTCTTGATAGATGAGTGACTCGTTGACGATGATGGTTGTTCGCTACCACAGTTCAAGTTCCTTATTCACTGAGGTTGTGAATTATTTAGCCAACGATCCACTTAGCTTCCTTTCTTCACCTTTGCGTTTTTCAACTTTCTTTCATTTTGCACTACCAGTGTCACCCCAATTCGTCACCCCGGACCACTGGGGTGCTCCGGCAACGGGGGCCCTGCGGTCCCGACTTTGCTCGCCGCAGACGGGCGTGGGCGCCAACTCACCGTTTTGGCCTAGGCCCCACACTTGACCGCACAGTGAGTAAGGCGGTTTGCCGAAGCTCGTTAGGTGGACGCACCTTGCATTAAAACGAATGGCACTACTCGGGGGGTCCCTATCTCCCCAGCCAACTCCACACCACTCAAACACCACAAAGGATACAAAAAAAAACCACCACTTTGTCGGACTCCCGCGCGCGATATCACCCCGAGCCAAACTTTACACTTCCTGTGGGAAAAAAACAACTGTATCTGAAATTCCTCCTGTGAATATAATACAAGGAAAAGGAAACAAAGAAAATTCCAGTTACTTTTACCTTTAATTAAGGAATTGACTAAGCAAAAAAATAATATTTCTTTTCTTTCTTTATACAATAAAAAAACAACAACTCTTACTCTTCCACCTATCTACGAGGAGGCCTCCTGTTAGGGTTCCCGTCGTTGACTGCACGGCGAAAACTATCCTGCGTTGTAGTGGCCAATCTTTGTTTCCTCTTTTTTTTTTCTTCCTTCCGATTTCCTTCGAACTCCCGCTTTTTCATACGTTCACGTTTCGAATCCTTTTTCAATGTTCACTTTTCGATCACTTTCTCAATGTTCACTTTTAATTACTTTCTCAATGTTCACTTTTCTCTATTGCACTTTTAACGTTCACTTCTCTATTAATTTACTCCACGTTTTGATCACCAAAAAAGGAAAGAGGGCTTTTCCTTTGTCCCTCGCCCTTTTATCAGCTCGCTCCCAATGGAGCACCGCTAGTTTCGGAGTGAACCTCATATTTTTCCTCCGACGTGCTGAAATTGTAACCCGGTTCGTGCGATTGGGCAATTCCATCGCAATTTCCACCACACTTCAACTGGTGTTTCCGAAATTCGGAGTCGTAGATATTGTTTTCGGAATTGTCACTGTGACGGACATTTGACGTTTTCCAAGTATAAACAGATGTTGTTTTGTTTATGTCTGGTGCGGTAAAGAAGCTGGCGGTTACTCGGATTTTGGATGGATCACTGAGGATTATCAGATAAGTAGCACGTTTATACTTTATCCCTTGGACAAGACACTTTGTGTTTTTTTTTCCTTCTTTTCAGGTATCCAGATGCCCTGGTGAATATAATCTTCGGCATTCCGCGGTGTTGTTAGATCCGCTATAGTTTGGCGGATGCTGCATCTTTTGGGGCTGGATATTTTGGGCCTCGCTTATTTTATCCATCAGAAGTTTTAGTAGCTGATGTAAATGCTTACCGCTGGTAGGAGCAAGAATTGAAGGTTTAGTTCTTGTGTCATAAACGAACTGAACTGGGAATGTTGCTGTTAGTGATGGTAATTTGGTGTTTTTTTTATGTTTGGACAGCCAATTTGCAAGTCCTTTGTTGGCTGAATCATTATATTCTTGTCACACAGTCATCACAGTCTCGGGCGAGTTGCCACCCACAGCGTCCGTTCCACCCACAGCGTCCGTTCAATGTTTCATACATCCATCATAGTCAACTCGTTCCTAGTGTTATTTTCCGGCTGACCAATTTCATCTATTATAATATCGGGTATCGTCATTGGATCTATAGCTGACAAATTCACTTTCTTCGGTGTGGATAGCTTCGTCAGTTTAGGCACTGGATTTATTGGTTCCGATACGATTTCCGGCTTCTTCGGTATCGAATAATCTTTACGTTGACCGGTTCCATTTACTCCTAATAATTGCTTTTCACGTATGGGCGGTATTGTTGTTGCATTCACAACAGGGGTCGGTGTTACATTTGCAATAGCATTTCCACCGCCATCCACCAGCATGCCTGGTGGCTCTTGTTTCACATCAGAATTATCTTTAGTGAGCAATCGGTCATTGTTATTAAAAACTGCTGTTGGAGGAACTTGTTCATACTGTGGACTTGCATTGGCTTGGCGTTTTTGAATTTGGTGGATAGTGGGTAGGTCGAAATGCTTTAAACCTTCTATTTTATATGCTTCGTATATATTTTGATTTGTGAAGGAATTGCAGTAATCCAAACTAAAGAGAAAAATCACACAAAATCCCACCGTCACACCACGCACCTTCGCCATCTTTCTTGCACTTGTTGATCGCAGATGATGTCGTTGTGGAGCAACCTTGCACCTACGGGAGTGGTATCGGGAACTTCGTCGAGCCTAGCTAAACTAATTTAAGCTGTATTAATCTAACTAAAGGAAATTTAGAATCTACTCTATTGTAAACGTTAGCATTAGAATTGATTATTTTCCTAACCTTACTAAAACTATGTACAATACATAAGTTCCCTATCCCAGTTTGGCTCGAGGGTGCATCCTTCGGAACACGTTTCCCGGTGGTGGTGTTTAAGTGGTAGTTCGGTTGGCTACCGTCTCCAATACCCCGTAACACCAGATTCATATTTTCTGCCAACGTCACGATCGGGAGAGGCCATTGTAGATGCTTGTAAACATACGCCGACTCACACAATCACCATCACTACTACATACGTGAAGAACACTACTCAAATGCGAGAACAAAAGACTGGCGCGATGCAAACTAACTCTGCTCTCTACACTACTCAGTCGTATACGTTACACTGAGAGTGAATCGCCAATAGGTGTCTATGTGTATGGAGAGATGGGTTGGGGGAGGAATGTTGGCGAAGGTCACTGCACCGCTGTGACTCACCACCGACACACTCATGAATCATACCTCGTCTACATACAGTATCACGGCTAGAGCTACAGCTGCCACGCATCACATTTGTAATTTATTTCAAAATGCGACAGAAAGTACTGATGCGACATTACGGCAATTAATAATTTTTTCGAAACTATACAAAATGTATTGCGCATCGGTGGGTGGTACTCAGTTGCGAATTTTGATTAGTTCGTCCAAATTTAGCAAAGAGTGTGGACGTAGAATTGATTAACATTAAGAATATCATACCGAGACTGAATGACAGAATTCGTAACTCTATTTAAAATATTTCAATCGAACAACCAAACGAATGAAGGTATTTTCGAGTGAAAATGATTAACTAGCATTATTGAAATTATTATATGTTAATTGATAACTGAAATAAGTGCGAGAAACTTTCATGAATAAAATTAAAGAAAATAAAAATTACGATAAAATCACCGTAAACACCTGGTTCTAAATTTATAATTCTGTATAAGAGTCTTCCTGTTGCAAATCTACTAAACTTACGATTCAATAATATTTATGAAAATCGTTATAGCTATAATAGTAATTATAGGCAATATTCTTGGTTTATTACTGACTGACAGTTTTCGATTTACTACTGATTTCTTTATTTCTAGCACAAGAGCACGTAGCCCTACCTTTCTTTCAATCGTTTACTTGAGTTGGGCAACGGCTCCGCACTTATGAATCAGCTTCCTTTAGATCTCTGCGGCTCGAATTGCATATAGAATAAAAATATTACATTCTATATTCAATTCGAGCTGTTTGAGGCACAGGAGGGCTCTAAAAAAATAATAAATATCGGATTTTGATTTTATTTAAGTATGTCACATTGATTCACTCTTTGCTTGCTTATTGGGCTGGTTTAAGGGGTCGCGCTTCTAACCAACCTGCGCTTTTCGGTTAGGTCCAGACCGCAAGGCTCCGCTGACTCGCCCGGCCCATTTTCGTGGGCTTCACACTGTCGCAATAAATTCAGAGTGCGAAATTTCAATATAACTGATTTCTATGTCTCCTTTATTATTTGCTTGCTGAGCTCTAAGGGCCTCGCGCTTCTAACCGGGCCCCGGGCGGTTGCCCGGCTCGCCCGGCCCTGGATCCGCCGCTGTAAGGACTGGACACATTACAATTAAATTATCTTACTAGCGCGATTACGGCTTATGACGTTTAGACAGAGATGTCATACCTGCGATCAGTGTTATGAAATTAGGGTTTTTGTCATAAAATTTGGTTGGCAATTCTTTTGACTAGTCAACATTATACAGAAGAAAATACAGAGATTACAATATTACTGTAGTTAAATATTTTTATAAAAGATTAGCGGAATTAAAGATTGAAACTTATTCGCCAGCCATGTTTTGTCTACGAAGAAAACAACATCTTTCCTCTCATTTCTAACTCTGATGCCATTTTCGAGCTACGTTCCGACATACATACTTGATTATTCAGTTAACTGAATTCAAGTGCCTGTAGAATTGATTGTAAAGTTTTCAAGCCTAATGAAAAATATTCAGTTAGAAGTTATAAGCTACTGCATAATTCAAATCAAGTGAAAAGCACGTCCAATCCATTTATTTCCTTACAACTTCCTACATCGATGCAAAGCTCGTTTTACGAGCGCGTATGAACAAATTTAACGGAATATACTCGTAAAGTGTGCAATTCAAGCTGTTTTACTTAGGCTACATATTTTGATATTTCTTACGTTCCCAGTGTATTGAAACTGAAATCGAACTCCAATGACACTAATTTTACTCGGAAGGAATTTTTCTATTTATCCATTCTTAAAAGCTTCCCTGTGATGATATCAATTATTATTGACATCTGTTTTCACATTTGCCTGAAAATCGAAACTAGGACACAAATCTTCAAATTGAGATTTTCAGAACAGATCCGAAACCGCGGAAATCTGAAAGTTACCCAGCCTTACTCTATTGTGTGCACCGGATTCCGCGGGCCTGGCCTGCTGAGAAATTCTGGCATTTTAATTTTCTTCTTCTACGATACTACGAGTATGTACATACTCTACCCGTACGTGTAGCACACGCTTGTGGTTACATTGGTGTTTGCTTCTTACGTCCTCTCTTTGCGGGAGCTTTCGAGGAATTCCGAAAGAAATTGAAATTATTTAGCTGCTGCTGGTGCAGTAGAAAAATCGACTCGGCTTGGTTTGTTTAGTTTTTATTCTTGTAACAGTGTCTGGTCGGCCTAGTAGTGTATAATAAATTCTGTGATTAATTGCACACTTCTAATCTAATCCATCTAACAGTAGTCCGGGATATCGCAAAGTTGTAAAGTACAGTTCGCAAAAAAAAATGGGTGACGTAGAAGTTCTTCAAAATACATCGGAAATTAAAAAGATACGTAAAGTAAAAAAATCTACTAAGCACCGCGAATCGACCACCGAAATTAATGATGTGCAGATTGCTGAAGTTGATCCAAGCAACGCGAAGGGGTACGTGTCGTCTGCAGAGAAATTGATATTTCTCGGATTTTGTTGATTTTAAGAATCAGTGAAATGGAATGGAAAAAACTGATGAAAATCTAAAAAAAAATTTATGAATGGAAAATAAGAAGAAAAAATGCGTTTGAACAAAATGTGGAATTTTGGTAATATAAAAGTGCATTCTAGCGGTGGTGGAGGATATTTTTATGATTTCATAAAAATAAATTTTTTGGAAATTTAATTTTTAGCTTCCCATTTTGACAGGTTTCAAAAATATTTTGCACAAACTAGTAAAATCTGGTTTATGTATACTTTTAAAATTAGCTAACGACTGGCAAAGATCAACCGTTGCATTCATTCCAAATCCCAATTCAATTCCTTTAAAATAACGGTCAAAATTTAAAATCTTTATCCTTGCACTTTTTTCAGAATTGATTCGAAAAATGTGCATCTTCATTGAAATGGAATCCAATGAACATTAAAATGCGTAAGCTTAAGGTCTTCAGTGACTTAAAACGTTAAAATTATCTGAGAGGCTTCATGCATCAAAATAATCTCATTTACAAAATAGTTGCCTGCAACGGTGTTCTCCGAATACTTCTTTGCTTCTTATTCTTAAATAATTTCTAAGACACTGTTACTTGGAATACTTGTCAGAAGGAAGTTAAGCTGTATTTAATGGCGGGTTTCTAAAACCGCAAAGCGACTTTCTTCAATGTGCTTGCATCTACTGCACTGAAAATTCGATCAAATTCTCCATATTATCTGTAGAGCATCAAATTTCCTTCATCTTTTTAAATTTGCAGATCTAAAAACTTACGGGGATGTTTTTGATCAAATTAAAATTCAAGAGGTTTTTCCTTGCATATTGTCATCCTTAGATCGCTCTAGGCACACTAAATTGACCGAAATATTCCTATATAAAACCGAAGAAACCCTAAAGTTTCGTACATACGTCAGTGCTCTCAATTCAATCATATCAAAATTTGAAGTCCTCTCTGTCACTTAATTCCTCTCCTCTCTCCACTACGCTCTATTCTTGTGCTCTCATATCTGAAAAAAGTTCAAAACGCTTTAATGTTGAGGTAGGCAAGTAATACGCGTAATTGCTGTTACGCATTTAACTTGTCTATTTATTACGTTTATTTATAATTTTCACTTTAAGTTCTTTTTCCGTTTTGATCTTGATTGAAGTTCACGTTTCATTAACGCAAAACATTAAAAAAAATTATTTATGGTTTCAGCTGTCAAATGCTAATTGGACAGTTCACTAGAGCCAATTATTATTTTCGACTGAGGTATATTTTAACCTCTGATGCTTCAAACTCAGCATGATAAAAAGAAAAAGTGATGATGCCTTAGGGTATATCCGGTTGACGAATAGTAATGTTTATTTTTGTAAATATCCTAATTAGGTTATGACTTCAATTGTTTTGACACTCAGACCTCAGCGATAGGAAAATGTAAATCATTAAGAAAATAAGAATATGCAAGTTTAAGATTTTAACTGAACTTTTTTTTATAGCGGAAAAGGCATCAGTGGTTAGGAGGAATATTTATTTAAAATAATAGCAAAGTGGACTCCTCTTGTTAGTCAATATTCTAAATCAGACCTTAGTGACTTCTTTCTCTCATGATGCCTCTATAGACTAAACCAAGGGAAAAATCTTCACTAGTGACACCTTTAACATTTTGCAGAACATTCAATGGAAAGGTAAAATAAAAGTATGTTTTTAAACTGGCCCAACTGTCAAAAAACCATTAGACTTTTTTCAATCTGAAACCCCTTACTTGCATTTTTTGTGAGAAAATTCACATGTAAACACAAATACACAGGCAACTTCGAAATCCGATTAGTTTTCTGCTATCTTCGTCAACAACGTCAGACCAGCGTTTCCTCGGTTTTCCGACTAGTCAGCGTCCTTCCGTTTTCTCAGCGAATACCTCTCTGAACATGGCCAGTCCATTGTATTCATAGCTTCCGTTGCTTGATGGTTGGGAAAATCCCTGGCTCGTCAAAAAGTTGTATAGTCTTCGCCAGAGATCTTCTTTTTTTGCTCCAGCTACATGCCTTAGGTCCTACCTTTAAGGGTTTTCAACATATTTACGGATGCTTGCTTTAGGGTCAACATCTCACTACCGTGGCACACTACAGATTTTATCATAGATTCGTTGACTCAGAGTATAGTTATCCTGTGTATGCAGCTGGCCTTAAAATTGTCAAAATAAAGAAAAAACGATTTGTATGCGAGTTGAATCCTTCATATGATCTCTGTTACTTCGTTACTATCTTTCACTAGTTTCATGCATCGGCAAACGAACTCATCGACATTCTCTATACCCTGTCCATTCAGGGTTATATTACACCTGGTTCATGTCGTTGTCTTTCTTTGTACCATGCGTTTAGTTTTTAACTCTTTGATGTGTAAGCCTACCTTATTTGCTTTTTGGAGTAGTTTTTTCAGAATTATCAGAATTTCCTCAGCATATGCAGGGGATCATGACAGAATATTTAAATCATCCGCGAAGGCCACAATTTGGTTTATTGGATAAACCAGCGTACCTAGTGTATCAACGGAAAGTTTTCGTATGACTTTTTCTAGAGCTAGGTTAAACAGCAATGAAGCCAGCCCGTCTCTTTGCTTCAAGCATCCGTTAACTAATTGTTTACTCTAGATTGGGACGTTGTCCATGCCATAGTGATTTTGGCTAGGCCGACTGTTTTTGCTAGAATGTCAAAATGAAACATGATTTTATACATTATGTGTCTAAAGTCCACGAATATCTCGTCGACATAGATGTTGAACTTCCAGCATTTTTCAAGGATTTACTCAACTTTATACAGTTGGTCCATAGTTGATCTGCCAGCTCTGTAATTCCCTTGATACTTCCCAAGGATGTTTTCACTATGAACACTAATGATGTGTTCGAGTATTTTAGTGAAGATTTTATACGCTGTGCAGAGTAGTGATATGCTTCTAAAGTTTTCACACTTCAGTTTGTCTTCTTTTTTTATGGATACATATTACAGTGAATCGCTGGTAATGGAGTCCATTGGTATTGTAATTCCTGCTGAAGGCTGTCAATTTGTGTTTACGTTTCTTGCCTGCATCTGGCCCATTAGACAATTAAAGTACCCTCGAATGAACTGAACTGCTCCGGGGAGTTTTCTGATGTCAATTCATTGTTGCGGTCTACGGAAACATTCTGTTCCGCGACATCCAAGCTTCCACTCTCTTGCGGTAGGCCTCCTTTGATGATTGAAAATGAGTATTCGTCCAATATAAAAGAGAGCCTACCGCAAAGTCATCATCATAATGAAATAACGAGAACCCAACGTGATGTGGTGCAACTAAGCATATTTCCGTCGCTCCAAATTTTGGCTCCACCGAAACAAATTTTCATAATAAGGCTTGCGTTTAATTCATATACCAAAGACATTTTAGGCTATGTAAATTAAAAAAGTTGGTCCAACTGTGAAAATAATTAGTTGCCAGAAGTTGAAGAGGGACAACTTGATCAACCGAGTAATAGTTTCCTTTAAACTGACCGTTCCAGCATCGTGTAACTTCATATTTTTTTATTTTTGTATTTCTTTTTTGTGGTTGGGAGTTGAATGTCATTTACGTACTGAGCGTAGGGCTTCCATGCTCGCGAGCGACTGGACTACCTACTGAACATCTCGCCTTTAAACCTGGGAACCATTTGACACATTACTTGGGGCCTGGTCTCGTTTCGCTACGCCGTGAGGCGCCTTCAAGCTGGGGGGATCCATCTTCTAGCGGGAGGGAAGGGAGGAAGAGGAATCGCCAGACAAGCGATCCTCTAGCCCCGACGGCTGTGAGTCCCTATTATCTTTTAGGACTGCTATTTGTCAACCGATCCAAGAATCACCGCAACTATAGTATCCAGGGTGAGTTCTCCCGTCTCCCTGTAGAGGTTCCTTGCAGCATGGCCCATTTTATGCACGCAAAAAATGTGCAGTAAGCATCTTCTTCCTCCCTTGGGCAAAACCGGCAGTGAGGGGACCGTGACTTACCAATCTTGTGCAGGTAACACCCATACCAGCTCGAAAGCTGCGTCAGATAAAAGTCAGTCTCACATGCCTTTTATTTAGCCACGGCCTAACATCCAGAATGAGGCGTGCAGTCCACCTTCCCTTCGTGCAATTCACCCAAGACTGCTGTCAATCGTTAAGTGAGCGCTGTCTGTCCTCTCTTCACTGCTGGCTGCAATTCGCCTTGTATATCTCTAATACTGATAATCCTTACTCTTGAAATTCTCTTTTTTGTCAAGATGATCACTACGGTTTTCTCCAGTGCAAGACTGAACCCATAAGCTGCCAACCAGTCTCTCATTCGGTGCATTAGCATACCTAGCCTAAGTTACGCTTGTTCAATGGAGCATCCAGCGACCAGAGCTGCAACATCGTCCGCATAGCTAATCAAGCGCGACTCATCAGATATCTTCAGTCTCAGTAGCCCGTCGTATGACACATTCCACAAGTCTGAACCAAGGATAGATATCGTGTCATAAAGCAGACTTCAGCCCTTGAGGTGGTCCCTGATTGAACGCTAATTGCTAGCCACCTGGAGCCCTAATCTCAAATTTGGGCTTTAATTTCTTCTTTTATGTTCATGTGTTTTTGTGCACAATTTAGTCATTTTCTCAATGGAAATAATAATATCCTTGATTTATTCTTCTGTAGTATAGAACAATCGTTGTTATATTCATCTCCAGTTCTGTTTCCTTAACTTTCTCTTGATACTCATCATTCCCCTCTGCGTTCTGAAATTCCCTATTTTGCTTTTGTTCGTTATCATCAAATAGGGCGTTAGAGCTTAAATTTCATAAAACAATTAGCTTTCCGAAACAATTCGCTCCGTTGGTTGATCCTCCTTCTTTTTCGCTCTTGACTCGGATGCTTATCGCGACAAATTCTATGACTTCTTAAACGCTGCTATTCCAGACTCGACTCCGCTTCTGAGTATAAAGAACCCTTCCTACTGGCTCTGGCGTACTCTTGATGTGAGGAGAGCCGCGGGTCGAGCGCATCAACATTTTTCACGAAACAGATCTGCTTTTTGTCATTTGAGACGCTAATGTTTCTTATTTTCTGAGTAAAGAGGGGTCTCTGAACTCAAATCATTCCAAACCATTTCGGAAACATATACATTCACTCAAATTCTCCTCTGATATTTCATCACTTCTTCAGTTGAATAGCTGTTTGGCATCTTTGGCTCTGGAGATTTGTGAACGCTTTAGAACTCAGTGTGCTTCTATTTTTAATGCTACCCTCATCAATGGCTTATTGATCCTCATTTCCTTTTGTTTGCTATCCAAAGAAATTATGAAGTGCATTTTAGCGCTTGACGACTCTGTCAATTCAGGTCCTGATGGTATTTCCAATCTCTGTGAAACTATTAGCTACTTCAATTTATGTTCCACTTTCCTTGCTCTTTAACTCTACCCCATTATCAGGCACATTTCCTTCGTGTTAGAAAATATCTTATACTACTCCTATTTTTAAAAAAGGCAGTACTCCAGACGTTGCTAATTATCGGCCAATGTCCTTTTTATCCTGTTTTTCTAAACTACAGGAAAAAATTGTCTACTTGAGCCTTTTTTCACTTACTCAGGATGTGTTGTTGGTCACCTTGACCAATTTGTTAGAAGACATAAATGTTACTTCAAAATCCTTCGGGGACCGTTTGCAAGTAAACACTTTTTATTTGGATTTCTCTAAAGCCATTGACTTAGTAAATCGAAATATTTTGTTGAGCAAGCATAGATTTCTCAGCGTTCTTCAACCTTTGCGCCACAGGTTGTCCTCTTACCTATCCAATCGTGTTAGTCAAGTATCTTGTCAACGCTGTCTTTCCACTTCCTTCCATTCGTCTTCTGGTATTCCTCAAGGATCCATTCTTGATCCGCTATTGTTCACTTGTTAATAAATAGCTTGTGATCCGTCGTTATCATCTCCTCATGTCTTCTATATACAGACGGCATCAAAACTTTCAAAGCAGTGTCATCTAACGCTAACTGTGTCCTGCTTTAGGAAGATTTCGAAGCCATTTCTTCCATTAAATGTTTCGAAGTGCATCCATCTTTCAATTTCAAGAACCCTAACCCTCTCAGTTTTCATTTTTTGTTAAATAACTCGTACCTAAGTAGCGTGACTCTTTTCAGGGACTTAGGTGTCACTTTTGACTTCCAGTTGAAGTTTGATGTTCATATTTCAGAAATAACTTCAAAAGCCTCTCGGTTTCAGGCTTGATGTTAAGAAATTCCTATATTTTTTTCGATCCTGCATCCTGTGTTAAATAATAATAATAATCCATCGCACAACAGTGCAAATCTGAACCTTAGCGTTGAGATTTATTGTTAGGGTATCTCATTTCATGACCATAACAGAATTCGAGGTGATATGGCCAATATCACGCTCAATCATATTTTTTTATTACCTGATTTTTCAATTAGTACCCATCACAGCTGGGTGGGCTGATAGTCTGACAGCAGCATCAGACGCTAAAACTCGATGCCGTCACCGAAATGTGTTAAATTATATTCGTGTTTGATTTGTTCCACCCTTGATTATTATTCGCCAGTATGGTCGCGTCATTAAAATTGTCTAAAGTCCACACTAGAATCTGTACAGAAAATATTTACATGGATCGTGTTTTGGAAGTTCTAGATTCCCTTCATTTATTGCGATTCATGCTTATTCACCCTCAATATGTCTTCACTGAAAAAGCGTCGCTGCGTAAGCCGAAGGTCCCTGGTTCGAACCCCGTTGATGACAACGAGATTTGTTTCGAGTGATTGTTCGGACGGACTTTGAGCCCGTTTAGCTATGGTACGTACTGGCTTAAATCAGAACGTATCGCAGTTGGGTGGACAAATCAACGGCCAAAGCATGCTACTGACCATATTACCTTCTCGAGTGCCAATACATTCGATCGATATAATGAGATACTCTAACATTCTCTAAGCGAAGGCCCAAAAATCGCTATGCTGTGCACATTATATCTAGTGCTCTCGAAAATCATTAAAAACAATTAAAACCATACCATGAAAATATTATAGGAGAGTATCAGAGAGAGACTTTCAAAGTGGGTGGTCTAAAATTGATCAACTATTCTCAGTAAAGCAGGTACTCGAACAGTGCTGGGAATATAACATGGACGTGCATCAACTCTTTGTAGATTTCAAACCAGCATAGGGTAATGCCCGCAGAAATGTCCTGTACAAAATAATGCTTGAATTTAATGCCCCAACAAAATGAGTCCGCATGGCCAAAGTCACTATGCTAAACGCAGACCCCCAGATTAAGGTAAATGGCGAATAAATAGACAGCTTCGAAATAGAACCAGGCTTAAAGCAAGGTCTGTAATATTGCACTTTAACATGTCATCAGGAAGACTGGGTAGCGTATGCTGATGACGTCAATATTGTGGCACGATCAATCTCAGATACCAAAGGAGCATTTTTGAGCCTAGAATCTGAAGCAAACCGAATTGACCTACGAGTTGATGAAACGTTGAATTCATGATTCCAGCGAAAGGGAGCATTCCAGTTCGACAAAATCTGACGGTAGAAGATTATAACCTTGAAAGTTTGGATAATTTCGTTTATCATAGATCCAACCTGAATAGAAGAGGCATCGAAAAAGACGAGAATGGGCGCCGCAAATAACGCCTTTTGCTCCGTACTTCCCATTCAAAAGTCCAGACTTGTTCACAACATTTTGCCTGTGTTTGATTACTAAAAAATTTTAGTCAAACCTCTGCTTTGATATGGAATTGAAAGAAACACCCTGCCAAGCGAATAGGAAAAGGCAGTGGCCATATTTGAACGTATAGTGCTCCGGAAAATCTACGGCCTAGTGCAACAAGAAGTAGAGTGGAGACTATATAGTACTACAATGATGAGTTGCATGAATTATTTGACGAACCACCTGTATCTACATGTGTAAAGTTACGCAAATTGTAATGGGCGGGACATAAAGAAAGAGTGAAAGGAAATCGACTACCCCAAAAATAACATTAGAGAATAGACGACCGATGACTTGATGGAAGTGATCAACTGTCAAACGAGGTCGCAGAACCGTAATAATAAGAGGAGATTATTTCTGCAGACAAAGGGCCGATCTGGGCTGTCGCACCATAGATGATGGTCTTAGATTTTTAGCTTAATATGATTCAAATTATCTCGAATTTTCCCCGATTATCGGTTGAGTTGGATATCAGAGAAGAGGCTTTGATTCGAACTGGCCAACTCTAGTCTGTGCCTTAAAAATCAACGATGAAGTGGACGGCTGCATAGAAAATCTACCCGTATTGTATTTTACAACATCCCTTTGATAGTTTTACCCCATTTCTTTATTCATCATCTTTGATAGTTTTACCCCATTTCCATATTCATCATCATCTATGGCGCGACAGCCCACGCCGGGCCTTGGCCTCCAGGATTAATCTCCGCCAATCATCACGCTTCTGCGATCTCGTTCGCCAGTTGCTCACTCTCAGCAAGAATTTGTTGTTAGCTTCTATCGTATCTTCACATCGAGTCCTCTGTCTTCCCGCTGGACGTCTACCTTGTGCTCCACTTTTCAATGTTCTTTCGGCTAGCCGGTTTTCTTCCATTCTTTCTACATGGCCCGTCCATTGCAATTCGCGGAACTTTACGCAAGCAGACGCAGGTGGTTCATCAAATAGTTCATACAACTCATCGCTGTAACATAGTCTCCACTAAGCTCCTTGTTTCACTAGGTCGTAGATTTTCCGGAAAGCTTTTTATTCATATATGTCCTCTACCACTTTTATATTAGAATTGTTTAAATCTTTTGTTATCTAATTATATCGCCTGATCCGAATATTCAAAATTCGATTGTACACAATGTTCTGCGCAATTTCAGTATGAATTAAATTGTTTGCTCTACCCTAAAATTTCCTATATGATTAAAAAGGAAGTCTGTCAATCTGTATTTCCCCATGAAAATTGGTCTCTCCATGCAAAAGCTATGTACTCATAGATATAGCTTATGTTAATATATCTGCTTTGTGTTCCGTAGGGTTCAAGTTCAATTTCAAAGTATGTATACATTTCAAAAATGTTTCTCAAAAAATGGCCTAACCACCAACTTGCTCAAGAGCGACCTGATGAGCATCTTGTCAGTGAGATATCTGACGGAAATCTTTTTCAAGAGTGGCCTGATGATCTTTTCGTCTAATTTACAAAAAAAAACAATCAAAAAGATTTCCCAATTAGACTCGATTTGGGGGCTGGAAAGGTGAGGCTTGCCAAATAACTTATAAAAGAAAATCTTACAGAATATTTTTTCAACATTATCTACCTGGGTTGCAGCAACTGTTCATAGTGTGGTTTAAATTATATCTGGTAAATTTTACAACCATTGCTCAGAGAAATATTTATTATTTACCTTCTCTGAATCCCGAACCTTCTTCTAGTTTGCTTTTCTCTTTCCTCCTGCTAAGACTGGTAAATTTGCACAAATTCAAAAATTCACTTAATTTCTGTAATACTGATTGTAACTCTTCTAAAATCATAAAGTTAGAAAGCGTACCCTAGTCCTTATTAAGTTTCCATTAAAACTGAGTTTCTCTATTCTAAGACAAGCTGCACAATAACCTTCCACTCTAATTAATTTTTGTAAATTCTCTCGTGTTGAGACAATGCTTGGTAGAAAAATGGTTTTACATTTGCTTTTCAATGCTTTTTTAAATTCTCGTTTTCTGACACCCTTCGAAAATAATGCAGGAAAAAGTTTCTTGCTCTCAAAAAATAATCTTTTCCACCAGCATCCCAAGTCTGCCGATCAACTTAGAAGCCAGTTCGTGGTAGCTGGGTCGCAATTATTCTAGGGGAAAACACAAAACAAAGTGGATACATCTACCTAAGCACTTTATTTTCCTCACGCACGATAGCATTGAAAATACTCTAAACTGTGTATTTTATGTGGATTCGGTGTTCAGGAGCAACTCCGAATAATCCAATCTATCAACTCCGAATAACCCAATGCCATTCATTCAACCCGAACTCAATGCCTTGGAGAACGCTGTCTCAATAACATAAGGCCAGGCTCTCGTTCGGGGGAGATTTCAACGCTAAAGCCACTGGATAGGTCATACGGCTAGGGCAAGACTTATCGACTAAATATTGGAAACACGCATACTTTCCCCCGCTGAAGTTGTGAAGGAAGTATACCCGATGTGACATTCGCTTCCGAGTTGACGTGCTCACAGTGGGCACACTGTTGTTGGGAGCATCTCGAAAGAGCAGACGACTGACAGCTGAGGATGTAGTAAACTCAACAATGAGTTTACACCAATCGCTAAATAGCGAAGTGAGTGCATCAAGTTTTGACGAGAAACCCTGCGGGCGCGGGTCCAGGAGGAGGTGGACACTAGGCTGGCAGCATAAAGGCCTGTCAAAAAGTGCGTTAACTTTACCAACAGGATTAAGGCCCGATGATGACAGGATCTCTTGGACAACGTGAACACCTGTGGGGCCTGAAATAGCTCGGTGCCCTATGGACACCCTGCTTACTTGAATCGTATAAGATGGATGTGATTGTACAGGCTCTTTTCCATCTACATCCTGTTTGTTTTGCCGCCATCCATGACAAAACACCAGTAAAGTGTCCGCCTTTTACGAGAATGGAACCAGATGAGGCAGTTATAATATATCCATGAAGGCCAGGTAGGCACCAGGACTAGATGGGGTTTCAGCTGAGGTATTGCAGATAGCCTACCATCTTTTCCCTGGATCAGTGCGTTCAAATGGGAAACCCTGAGCCAGCTTCAGCATACCGCGTGTGATAGGGAGACATCGTTCACGCAGCGATTGGCAACAATTCTGGTTGAATGACACGAAGGGAAGACGTACCACGCGCGTCATTCCTAATTTGAGACTCAATCGTAGACATGGTGAGACTGACTTCTGTCTAACCGAGTTCTTGAGCGGGCATGTATGCTTTCAGTCTCACCTGTACAAGATTGACAAAGCACGGTCTGCTGATCGTGTGTTCTGCGGCAGAGGTTGATGACGCCTGTCACAATAATTTGCATGCAAAGAAGACAGAAGACAGGCTATGCAATAAACTTGTAAGGAATTGGGAACGCTTCCTCTAGATAATCTTATTAGAGAAATGTTCAAATCAGTTGACAAATGTACCCAAGGTGGGGGGTCTTTGTAATGATTTTCCGGAAGCTCTGCAAAATACTGCTCCAAAGCTGCAATAGCTTCTTCTTCGACGAAAAATGCTTTCCACAAAGAAATTATTTCAAATTCCTAAAGGAGTAATAGTCGGAGGAGCCAAATCTAGTGAATACGGTGGATGTCCAAGCGATTTGTACTTTAATTCTTTCAATTCAGCCATCGTTAAAGCGCTTGTGTGGGGAGGTACATTGTCTTGATGAAAAATGATTGTTTTCTTATGTAATTCGGGTCTTTTTTAACAAACTTTTTAATCCACGTAATCTAAAAGATTGCAATAATATGCAGAATTAATTGTTTTACCTTTTTCAAGATTCCCCTTTTTCAGCTAACTCCCAAAAAACATATGCCATAACCTTTTTTGCCCATCGTTTCGACTTGACCTGTTTTGAATCTGGAAATCCAGTCCACTGTAAACGGTCTTGTTTCAGTTTAAGATCATGATGGTAAATTCAAGTCTCATTCACAATTCGAAAACGACGCAAAAAATCGGTTTCATTCTGCTTGAAACGCTCCAAATTACGTTTAAAAATTTGTTTTCGGTTGTTTTTTTTTTTGAATTGTTAACTAATACGGTACTATCTTTCCGAAAAGCTTTTTCATACGTCATGTTTCGTGAAAAATATAGAGTACTCTATATTCCCAGCCGCTTATGATACCAGCAATTTCACGCGTAGTCGTACTTGGATCTTTACAAGGAATATCATAAAAGTGCTCAATGATTTCTGGTGTTGTTGCACTTTTTGGACGTCAACTGCGTGGCTCATCTTCAACGCTTGTACGACCGCGTTTAAACTCTAAAACCCATCGATGCACATTTGGAAGCGAAGGAGCAGATTGCTTTAACACTTTCACAATTTTTATATGATTTTCTGTTGCTGATGAACGTACAAAAACAAAAATTTTGTCATCACACGATATTCGGTTTTATCCATTGCTTAAAAATTCACTGACACGTCGACTTCAAATAGCTTGTCAACAAAGAATGAATTGATAGATAGAAATAAACTCTTATGTGTGTTCATATAGAAGATGAATTATTAAAATGGCGTCTAAATTTTGATTCCTGTACTGGTTTATAGTTGCCGCTTTCAAAATTTTTCCACTAATCTGTACAATTCGTTGTTGTAACGAAGTCTCCACTCTCCTCCATATTTTACTGTGTCATATATCTTTCGGAGCGCCTTGCGTTCGAATACATCAAAAACATTTGTAAGAGTTCAGGTTTCACATCCATACAACAGTACAAGTCTAGTGACTTGTAAAAGCGAATCTTATTTTCTCTGTGAATATCTTTGGATCTTAGCATAGGAAGTACTGAGAAGTAGCTTTTGTTTGCTGCGTTTATGCTTTTCCATCTTTCATTCATTTATGTGCCTTCTCTATCAAGATGGACTCCCTAAGTATGGGAAGGCTATCCACACTTTCCAGGTTATAGTCTCCTAAGGTCAGGTTTTGGCAGACTTTTCTTGTTTGAATCATGAATTTAGCTTGAGTTTCATTGACCAGAAGGTCGACTTTCTTTTCTGGATCCAGCCATATAAACGCTACCTTTGGATTTGGGATTCATTTAAAGATAATGTTAACGTCGTCGGCATACGGTGCTAGTTGCCTGGACTTGTAGAGTATCGTGCTTGTTGTGTGTCCTTTCGTTTTCCTGACACATGTTCAACACCAATATTGAACAACATCGGAGCAAACCCATCCTCCTGTTTTAGGCCTGAGTTCTTTGACAAGCTTTCAGTCAAGTCTCCGTTAACTTTGACCTGAGACTCGGTGTTTAGTATTCTAACCATGGTCATGCGGATGAGGTTAGCTGAAACACCACAGTCAAGCATTATTTTGTACAAGACTTTTCTGCCAACATTGTCGACTATATTTAGCAAATAACAGTTCAACTGCCATTGCCTGGAATCGTTGCTGAAATTTAACGAAGGCCTTATCTTTGACTTAGCTTCAAAGAAAAATGTTTAATGGTTTTAACTCGTTCGATATAGATGACCAATTTAAAAATTTTTTTTAGAAACCGCGCGCTCAAAAATTGACAGATTATATAATTTATAACAAAACAAAATATTCATTGCTTAACAGCACGTTTAAAAAGTCCGTGACGACTCAAAACGTCCCAACGTCAATGCACGCTTCACGGCGCAAACAGACCCTCGTCCCACGAGAAATCTTCGCCTGCCAGCCGATTCCACATATCAGCGGCGCACGCAATTCCCTCGAGAAAAAGGGAAATTTGCTTGAGTCGCTCTTCTCGCGTCTCACGAATTAACATAGATGAGAGAGTCTCGGCAAACTCCACTACTGGATCGTAGTCAACATTGTTATCAACATCGGCCACAGCAGCAACATCATGAGCATCATCATCGACATCAACAACGACATCATCATTCATCATTAACAACAACGCCATCATCATTCATCATCGTAGCCGCCTACCTCGTCGTAAACAAAAGGGAGTAATAAATTCTGTCATTTCCAAAGAGTAAAAGATAAATATAGAGTAAAAGCTAAAGACAAGAATTTTTACTTCCAAAACTCTTAAGTAATAAGTATTGAATGATCAATTTTCTAGCGGCATGTTAACGATAAACAGTTAATGAAATTAATTGTGACAGAAGCTCTCAAGTATCGTTAAAAATTGAATAAGCTCATAAAATTAATTACAGTTTTCGTAACTGTTTAATTGTAATGTTTAAAAATCAAAAATCTGTTCAGTGAGCGAGTGAAAAATCCCTTGTGCTGTCAGAGTATTTAAAAAACTTTCAAAATTTTAACTAATGCAATGAAAATGCAATAGAATCTAATATTTTGCATAGAAAATATACTAGTTGCTACTATTTCCGGATCGCAATGTTTATGTCAGTCTACAATAGAAAAAAAGCGCCAAATAATTCAATCAACGAACTCATAGATTGATCTATATGTTAACAATTAATCTACCAAATGCCAACTGTCCTTGCCAGAGCAATTTTTCGATATTTGACCATTGAATGTGCCTATTGCGTGCCAATTAGCAATTATTCAGTCCTACGTCGAAGGACATTGTAATATTGAGAGTATCCTTTCATTACAATTGATTGTCAATGAAAGACAATTTCCGATTCGTTTTTTTTGTTTTGTTTTGGCGTTAATTATGTTATTGACTGAATTTCGAGTAGTTTAATAAAGGTCAGCAACCAAATGAAAAAGTATTATCAACTTGCCACTATCTCATTGGGTGGGTCAACCAGTTTTTGAATTTTCAGAGTAGAACTATCAGCGAAAAAAATAATAAAAAGACACGAAAATTCCTGATTCGCAGTTTATAATATTTCCAAAAAAAAGATCAATTTATAATTCCAAATGTTCTCTATTTTTATACATAGAAATCCGCAAACTGTAGACCACCATATGTTAGTCTAATTGGAATACCATTTGCATTTCTCAGTATGGCGCCAAGATAAATAATGACCATATGATAAATTGATGTTTTCTTAAATGAATCGTTTGCGGTTATTGAAATAGATTCCAGAAAGTGGTCAACATCTGGGAAATTTTCATTGAGTACGGTTTATATTGAAACTTGGGGCTGAGATATGTTGGATTATTTCATTCTGTGGTGTTAATGTTACTCTAGAAGGTGATATGATAAAGTATCCCATGTGAAACTGTGATTATGACCAGTATTTTTTTTTAAATATGTACCCATCTCTGCAGGGTAGGATCATATTTCACTCAAAAAATTACTTCAAATCGCCAACGAGATTCGAACCAGCGAGCTTCAGTTTAAGCGATTAGCGCTCAAACCAATATACTATCCGGACTACCTTACTCGTTTTTTGTTATCAGCCTGTAATAGAAGTCTCAAAAAGTGCAGCGAATACCCCTGTCCCTCTCAATTGTAGACAATAAAACTGCCAGAGCACGGTTCATTCCACCACCGTTCGTATATTAACTTAATCACTTCTGTTGCTTCCCATATAATTAAAATATAGCACAAATCGTGCTCTCCGACTTTCAACTAGCGAGAGTAGTATACGTAAAACATATTTGGACCAACATTTTCTCACGGTGATTAGTTTCAAAATTCAGGGAATAATCACAAACATTTTTTAACAATGAAACTAAGATATGGAGTTTTTGCACTCTTTTCTTTTTGTGCTTTCATGTGTGAGAAAGCTCCTTACTGAGAGCGTATATAGTGCGAAATCTCACAGTGAATATGTTCACCAGAGTGCATCTTTGGATGATACGTGAAATTCTTCGATTTTGCTGAACACTGCCCGCTAGAAAACTTATTTTATGAGGACATAGCTATTCCGTAGCATAAGCACAGAAAATTTCGTATTTTTTGTTTTTTAACATCAGATAGTAAACTGAATGAGTGCGCATCATGCGTGACTAAATAATTTAATCATTCAAATTTTTTTTGTCTTAATCAGCTGGTGAATTTGCCGGCTAATTTCTGAGCTCTAATATACGACTTTGACGTATAGATCTAAAAATACTTTGTGATGAATGACTCGTTTTAATGAAAAAATCGTTTTCATTTTATTTTCTTTTTGTTTCGTGCGCACAAATTGATACATATGGACCAGAGATTTTAGAATGCGAACTATATCAAATCGATTTAATCGTCTGGCGTTTTTCAGCGCTCTTAGAAATTTAAAGTATGAACTGTCAAAGTCTCATAGATTCATTTTTGGCGGGAAAAATTGACACACGCGTTTTGTATGCATAGACCATTTTTGATTGAAACTACTAGTGCAGCTTCTGAATCTGTAAAGAGAAAAGGTAGATGTAGATTGTATAAAATTTGGTGTTGTGAACGTAACCTTTAGCGGATTTATTGTGCCCTCAAGAAGAAGTAGAACATACAAACGCATGTACACCTGCCACCAGTACGTGGTGTACGAATTGATTCCCCATGTAAGTAATATCCACGGCTAAAACTGCTTGACGTCGGTGATCTAACGAGACCCGATATAACCAGCAAAATTAAAAGCCATTAACCATGCATAGGTATGTAAATAGCTGTGGAAAACAAGGTCTCCAATAATTAATAAAGGATATGTTGACCATCTCTAAATATAGTAGAAATTTCGTCAAAAAAAATTTTTTTTTAACAAAATCAAAATTTTTGCAATCCCACTCAAATGACATTCTGAAATTTCCACCTTGACAAAAGTCATAGCAAATGTTCAAATGAAAAAGACGTAAATAGTACGTATAAACAAATTTAAAACATGAGACCCGCTGCAGCCACCAATTTATTGTTTTTTGGGAAAAATTAAGTCAACACATTACTCTTTTCACCCAAGTCTCCTCCATCAAAGTTTTGGGGGTTTGACGCATCAATCCTTCCAATATTTTGCTTCCAGATAAAATAGTTGATCTATTTATTTTATTAGCTCCTAATGCAGAGCATTACATAGCGAAATGAACTTTCCATAGCTTTCCGGATTCATTCTCCTTCCCCAATTGCCCGAATGCCTCTTTTAAAAATAGCAACGGTTGCGCACACCAGTTCTGTATATCACAGACTGAATCACTGGCACAGCCAACATAAATTGAACTTTTATGCGTTTCTTTTTAATTCTTAATGTTCATTTGTTTATAGAAAACAAATCTGTGGGTATGAGGAATGAAAACATACATTTCAGTCGGTATTCGGCGTATTGTTGATCTTTTAAGTTTCTTTTTAATTGTCGCTAGACTCCTTTGAAGTACAGTCTAAATTTAGTGACTAATCTCTGGGTTTATGGAATTTAATTGCTACTAGGTCAATTTTGCAATAGTACATACGAACAATTAGTATCTTTGGGCGATGAGAATAGAAAGCTTAATAAATATTCTGTAAGAATTGTAGTATAGTATTTACAGAAAACTCATAAGTGATATCAAATTTTCCAAAATCTGATTCCTCTCAGTATTTGACATTTGCTGTCAATATGCTTTCAAGAAGAGATCATTTTTGAGTAGCATTAAAAATTTTCGAACTTTTTTTTAAATTTTTTGTTTCATTGATTCTCGCAACTCTAGACCACTCAACATTAGGTCCAGTTTTAGCTTGGCCTAAAGCGGCTTATCAATAAAATGAACTATCATATTAGCAGTAATACTAGCCTACAAACGCGGTCCAAAAGGCAGAGGCATATAGTCGCACCAAGCGACGGATCGTCCTGTTGGTGACACTCGACGTCAGGAACGCCTTCAACTCCGCTAGATGGGTGGATATTCTGGACACGCTGGAAAACTCTTTTCAAGTTCCAGAATATCTAATGCGGCTTTTGAGGGACTACCTGAAGGACCGAAGCCTGCTCTACGACACGACACAGGGCCAACGAAGGATGGAAATTACATCGGGTGTTGCCCAGGGATCTATCCTTGGTCCGGACCTGTGGAACGTGTCTTACGACGGGCTAATGAGACTTGAGATGCCAGATGAGTCGCGCTTGGTCGGCTATGCGGATGATGTTGCGGCTCTGGTCGCCGGACGCACCGTTGAACAAGCGCAACTTAGGCTAGGTATGCTAATGCGCCGAGTGAGGGACTGGATGACTGCTCGCGGGCTCAGTTTAGCACTGGAGAAAACCGAAGTGGTCATCTTGACAAAAAAGAGAATCCCTAGAGTAAGGATGATCAGTATTGGAGATATACAGATCGAATCGAAGCCAGCGGTGAAGTACCTGGGGCTACTGATCGACTCGAAGATGAGTTTCTCTGAGCAAATCAGGGCAACGGCTGAGAAGGCTGCTTCGGGAATATCGGCCCTGAGTCGACTTATGGCCAACGTAGGGGGACCCAGCCCATCAAGAAGACGCCTCTTGATGAGTGCTGTAGGGTCAGTGCTACTGTACGGAGCAGAGGTGTAGGGCGACGCTCTCAGCAAGGAGGTATACCGAAAACGATTGGCACAGGTACAGAGAAGAGGAGCACTGAGAATTGCATCTTCGTATCCAACAGTCTCCGACTCGGCGGTGAGAGTGATTGCAGGCGTGATACCTGTCGCCCTCCTTGCTAGAGAGCGCCGCGCTATTTACCTGCGCCGAAACGAGGATGCGAGGGAGATCGTCGTCCGCGAGGAGAGACAACGCTCGCTCAACGATTGGCAGCAGTCTTGGAGGAATTGCACGAAGGGAAGGTGGACAGCGTGCCTCATCCCGGATGTGAGACCGTGGCTAAATCGAAGGCATGGTGAGACTGACTTCTATCTGACCCAGCTTTTGAGCGGGCACGGGTGTTTTCAGTCTTACCTGCACAAGATCGGCAAGTCACGGTCTCCCGATTGTCGGTTTTGCCCAGGAGAGGAGGACAATGCCTGTCACACATTTTTTGCGTGTACTAAATGGGCCAGGCTGCGAAGGGAACTCTACAGGGAGACGGGAGAGCTCACCCCGGATATATATAGTTGCGGTGATGCTCGAATCGGTTGACAAATGGAACCAGGTGGCACATTATGCTCGGGCAGTCCTAAAATATAAAAGGGACTCACAGCAGCCGGAGGCACTGGGGCTGGGGGATCGCTCTTCTGGCAATTCCTCTTCCCCTCTCCCCTCCCGCTAGGAAAGGGACTCCCCAGCTTGAAGGCGCCCCACGGCGTAACAAAACGAGACCTGGGCCGAAGTAATGTGTCAAACGGTTCCAGGCTAGGTTCTCAGATTGACAGGGGAGGTGTTTAGTGGGTAGTCCAAAGGTATCCTCCATGGGAGTCCCACACTGCCAGACTCGGCGGGCATAAATGCCTTCACCTCCCTACCAAAAAAAAAAAAAATACTAACCTACAAAAGACCCTACCATTTCGTTCCATCCATCACTAGTGATATCATTCCTACTTATTTCTTTGAATATGAAACCGAATTTGGCGTTACGACCAATGCAGATTGTCGCCGCACACGTTTATGATTGATATTATATAGGCTATTTTTTAAGAGCTAGTGAATTTTTAAATTGAAATAAAACATTCAAAATTATTTTATTAATTTTTTAAAGCAAATAACTTCAATGCCATTAAGCATTTAAAAATGATTTCCGGTAAATGGCCGCGTTCGATCAATCCAAATTTTTGCCACTTTTTCCAATACATCTGGTCTTATTTCGTCAATGGCACGTCGAATATTTTCCTTCAATGCTTCCAATGTTGTTGGTTTCTTATAATAAACCAACAACTTGACGTACCCCAAAGAAAATAAGCTGTAGGTATCAAATCACATGATCTTCGAGGTGTTGACCATATCGTGAAATAATGTTGTCTCCAAACTCCATTTTCAGTAGGTCGATTGTTTCGGTGGCTGTGTGTTATGAAGTGCCATCCTGTTGGAACCAAATGTTTTCGATGCTCATCTCATTGACTTTTGGTAACAAAAATTCATTAAGCATGGTCCGATAATGTTCAAGATTTACCGTAACGGTATGTTCTTCCACATTTGGTAAGAAATATGGATCGATGATGCCATTAGCATTTACACCACACAGTCTTTTTTAATGGATGTTATGGAGCTTCAAGGTATTGCCTTGGACTGTTGTCACTATATGTAAGTGCGGCAATTTTGCTTGTTGACATATCCAGTTAATCAAAAATGAGCTTCATCAATGAAAATTTAAACCGGCTTATTATTTCGCGAATTGAACTTGGGCTTTGAAAATAATTTTCTACAATTCGGGAAGCGTTATTCGAGTGCTGAACAATTCATTCTAATTGGCAAACCTTACTGAACACAAATGTCACAAAATTGACAAATTTGACATATAGTATGTCAGACTCAATTTATCCCTATTGAAAGATCTCATGCGACTAAAAAAACACCCTGTAGATGAGATTAATCTGAGTGAAATGTGGTTTCAACATTATTGTGCTTCATGCCATTCGACGGCAGTAATCGTCGACTTGCTGAAATGAAAATTATGCGATTGTTGATTTCGCTACATATACCTGTCAATTGCCTTCGAAAGCGTGTGATTTTAAGCCTCTCGATTAATCTCTTCACGTCTACATAAAGTTATTGGCTTATAATAATAACTTACCAATAATTGACCGTTTGGATGTCAAAATTGTACGTGTTTTTCGTCAAATAAAGCCAGTAGTATTCGAAAAGGTTCCTAAAAATTTAACGTTTAGAATACTCATCGAGATTCGTCGCTTGAAATCCTTTTTAGATGTTTATGCCACCACAAACCCTTCAAATGAATACAATAATATAGTTAAAATTAAAATTAATTTGGTACTCTTTTACAATCTCTAGATTTATCTAGGGAAAACTACTTTACTGTATATTTTTCTCCAGCCGCAAAGTCTTAAGTTTCTATTTCATTACTCTCTTTTTGATTTAAAGCAAACCACTATTCGGCATGGATTGTAAAATTTCTTCTAACTTATGATACATCAAAAGTGGCGGCATGAGCCTTACATACCACTTCATTAAGGTACCTACCGATAGGCCTGTTTCTAAAACATTGTGTCCCACATGTATAGGGGCACTCAATTTTTAATGTGCAACTTATTTCCATATAAATCAAATACAACTTTATTTTAACAACACATATCCACTTATAATCTAAAATTTCTGTGCAATTTTGATAAGCCTAAACATTTCTTTAACATGGCATTATTTGTAAAAAAACGCGGGTCCCATTAAAAATTGGCAGTTGCTTAAATGTAAGAACTTGTGCCGATGCGAGTACAATGTTGCTGCTGACTTTTGATCGTTGCTGTATCGTTCGCCAAAGCGTTAAGTAGATTTAATGGATATGAAGATTTTGTAGTCTCTCTTTTGATTTAGATCCCGTTGTGCACGTTGCTGGCATCACGGACGATGAAAGGACGCACCAAATTCTGCTTAAGCTGGAATCGTGGGATCAACGCCCGTCTCAGTCTTTGCGCCGATCACCTGCAGTGATCGGCTAGGAACTTCATTGTCATTATGGCTACAGTGTTCCCGTCCAGCATCCGTGCCATCCTGGCCCTGAACAAATGCGGTAGTCTGGAGGAATTGGCGCCCATCATGGATTGTATAGCCAGACACAGTGTCGTGCATCCAGAACGATCCGTTACAACACCTGACAGCAAAACAATCCTAAGAAGCATCAAGCAGCTGAGGGCGGAGATTAATCGCGTTTAGGCATTGTCGCGGCAGTTCTTCTGGTTGCAGCTCGTTGTTCCTAGTTTCGGCGCTATCGCTAGGAAGTGTCAACCGCCATGTTCCTTTCTTAACCAACAAACGGCAAACGTATCGAGCCGCTAGCCCAAGAGACGACAGTTAGTGGCTACTCAAGAAGTCACCTCGAAATTGTTGACCCTAAATCGAAGTTAAAGCTCCTCGTCCACAAGGGAGCAGATACCTCTATCATTGTGGTTTTGCGCCTGCGACCCACCCAAAATGGGTCTCCTTACAAGTTGTTAGCGACAAAAAAATGTCCATTAGTATATACGGCGACAGAACTATTACCCTTTTGCTGGGCCTTAAACGCTCATTTCGTTGGCGTTTTTGTGTTGCCAATGTATTGCGCCCTATTTTATGCGCTGATTTCCTCAGCCTGCTCGTAGACCTCAGGAACGCAAACTCTCGGACCCCATTAGCAACACGTCCGCATCGGGCAAGGTCAGTCAACATCAGTAAGTGACCGTTTCAAACGTCGATGGGAGTTCTCCATACCCATCACTACTTAAAGAATTTCCGGGCCTTACAAGTTCAACCAAACAAAGCATTTTACTACGACCATGGGCTCCCAGGGGCAGGCTACCTTCGTCGACTGACTCAAAGCAAACTACACCTTATAAAGAAGGAATTCCAGTCCTTGTTGGATAGAGAATTTTGCCGGCGATCCAGGAGCCCCTGGGCAAGCCCCCTGTACCTCGTTTTGAGGAGAGCCGGTGCTTGGCACCCTTGTGGGGATTATTATCGCATCGACGCCGTTACGATTCTGGGTGTATATGCTATGCGGCACATCGAAGATATTTCTCTAAACTTGAGTGTCAGACGTTTTTTATCAAAGATCGATTTGTTGCGGACGTTCTATCAAATTCCGATGGGAGAAGAGAATATTTGGATTTGGTTTTGGATTATTTGAATTCACGGTGATGACGTTTGGTCTTGGTAACGCTGCGCAGGCCGTTCAGCCTGAGGTAGATTATCAATGAAAAGGGCGTGAGCCCCCCAACTTGCAATACGTGACTTCAAGAAGCCCTTCACTCTAAAAGATCTCCGGCAGTTTTTAGGAACGCTTAATTGCTATCGGCGGTTTGTCCGCGATGCTGTTGCTCTACAGCCCATTTCAAACTGTGCACAGGTAGCAAAAAAGGGGACAAGACTAACATCGAGTGGATCCCGGAATCTGAGGATGCATTTATAAAGTGTCAGAATAGCTCGACTGACTCCGCCCTTCTTCTTCTTAGAACTACAGCTCTTCTTGGACTTTTGCTTCCTGCAACTAGCGCCTCCAACTGTCTCGGTCCATTGACCGTGTCCTCCAATTTCGAAATCCGAGCAGTGATGGACTGTCTTCGTCGACCGAGTCAGACCAGCGTTTCCTCGGTTTCCCACCGGTCTACGGCCTTCGGTTCTCCCAACGAATACCTTTTTGGGTATCCGTTTTTTCTCCATACGATTCATGTTGCCAGCCCATTGCAGCTTCCGCAGTCTTTCAATCGTTGAAACCTCCGCTTCGTCAAAAAGTTCACACAGCTCATGGTTGTATCGAATTCGTCATTGGTCCCCGTCTAGCTTCGCTCCGATTATTCGCCTCAGCAACCGTCCAATACATTTGCGAATGCTTGGGTTAAGGTCCATGTTTCACACCCATAGCATAACACAGGTCGGATCACAGGCTTGTATACATGGAGCTTTGTTTTCCTGTGTATGCAGTTGGTTTTCAAGATCGTCAAAACTGAATATAATATTTTATTTGCGAGCTGTATTCTTCGGCGTATTTCGTCTCTTTCATTACTGGTTCTCGTTATTTTGGCGCCTAAATACACGAATTCGCTCAAATTTTTGATACTGTACTCGCCAAGTGTGATATTTTGTGTATTTGAGGTATTTTCCCTCGACTGCGTCATGAGCTTTGTTTCATTTTCATTGATTTGAAGCCGTCCAGTTTCAGGAAAAGTACAGTGACTACGACCGCAAGTTGCTCGCTATATATACCAGCGTCCGTCATATTCCACACTACTAGGTGGGCTCTGCGTTCTTCGTCTTGGCGGATCGCAAGCTACTGTCGTACGCTTTCGCCCAATCCGCAAGCAAAGTCTCGCCGCATCAACTCAGGCATCTCAATTATGTACCACAGATCACAGCGTACTTTCATTTCATCTCCGGCGGCAGCAACGTGGTTGCGCAGGCACTCTCTCCGGTCGGGACTATCGGGATGCCCACGGTTATCAGCAAATATGAGCTGGTCCATGAGCAGAGCCGGCAGGTTGAACTTCGGGACCTGCTCCGTAACAATACCACCTCCCTAAGGCTTGGCCGCCGTTTCCGGGGCTGTGCGACAATTCTCTTAGTCGGCTGGGGCCTTCGTCCCGGTTCCATTGCGCTGAAAGATTGTCAAAATTTTTATCAGCTTGCGCAGCCCAGTGCACGGGCTACCTGCAAGGCCCTCGCTGAAAAATTTGTATAAACGCACATGAGGAGAAACATCCGCATGTGGGCTTGCTCGTGTGTGCCATGCCAGTGTTTGAAGATTTCTCGCCATCAAAAGAATCCGATACAGCCGCTTCGAGCACAACCATCCCCTGCGTAGGGTTGTAAATACTGCCTAACAGTGATCGACCGTTCTTGTAGGTAGCCAAAAGCGTTTCCCATTGTTGATCGGACAGTGGATACCGTAGCTAAAGTGTTGCTTAACAACTGGGTTGCTGGCTTCGATGCACTTTGCTTCATCACAACTGATCAAGGCATCCAATTCGAATCATCGTTATTCGGATTTTTCGCCGCTCTCATAGAAATTTCCAAGGATAGAACGTCACCGTACTACCCTGCGTTAAACGGGTTTGCCAAGTGCTAGCATCGTACATGAAGGCGCGATCATGTATCACAACGATAGACCTTCCTGGCCGGACACTCTTCCCACCGTCTTATTGGGGCTGCGCACTAGCAACAAGGAAGATACAGAGTACATCATGTACGGAGTTACTTTACGGAACTACGTTATCAATTCCTAGAGAATTCATCAGTCCCATCGATTCAACGACCTGCTCGCATGATTTCCTCGTCAACCTGCGGGAAGGTATGTCTAAAGTCTGGCTTATGTTGGCGTCCCATCGTTGTAACCGAACAGTTTTTGTTATCAAACCAAAACTTAATTTTTACACGCATGTTTTCCTGCATGTGGACGCAATTCGCTGGCCGCTGTCACTGCCTTATTCGGGACCTCATCACGCTCTCCAGCGGCTGTCGGATGTCTTGCGTAAGATGAACGTAAATGGTCGCCGGGTAAATATCTCGACGGAACGACTCGAGCCAGCGTTCACGGAGCTTGAAGTGGGCTTACATTCGACCGCTAACGCAACAGAAGCTGCTGACGTACATGAAGTCTCTAACGCATCTGGAGCCGTTCAACCGCCGCCAACTTACGCAGCATTCGGAGTGCCTGATTCGATTTCTTTCAAAATGGAACAGGCGGGCCCGCCATCACGATAACCATGCCTTCTTTTGAACTATTCTTATCAAATTTTTCAACCGGCCGAGTAATGCAATCGACACGTACGTCAAAACAAAGACGTCCCAACGTGTAAAAAAGAAGCGCAAACCAAAGCCAAAACCTTCAGAGCGCGATACACGCAAAATCATTACAGCCGCTTCTCAAACTGAGAAGAGCTGAAGACACATTAGGAATAAGGTCACACCACACATGTCCAAAAGTAACGTCCACAGGGCATTGAAGCAATGCGTCCACAGAGCATTGGAGCAATCGAGAAAACGTGCAAAATGCATCTAAACTACAGCCTCATCACAAATTATCCCGCTATCAGCTCACCAAGCCAAAGTTGCATTTTTAAAAATCCCAGTTTTGTAACATTATTTCACAAAACCCAAAAAACCGGTATCGTACCACCAGAAATACCGATATTTGTGTCGGTACTGAAAAAACCGGTATAAACAAAAGTTTTTTTGTACCGGTACTGGAAAAAATTCGTTAATGGGCGAAAAACCCGATACTGACATTGGAAGAAACTAACTGATAGTAAAAAGATGGATACTTATACTGGTACCGTCAAAAACTGGCTCAAGGTTAAATGCCGGCTTTGAGAAACCGACTCATACTCACAAAATCGGTACTGATACCGGTACGTTTATAAATCGGCTAATAGGTAAAAAAACTGTGATAGGTTGAGTACCTACAATTAACGTTACACTGGATACAACACCGGTGTTTCAGAAAACTTAAAATTTGTCCTGAAATCAAAGTGCCTAACAAAGGCCTACCTATTGGTTGGATTGGAACTTAGGATAAAAATTGGACGTGCCTATGGCCTTTGTGAGCTTCCACACAGCACTCCCTCCGAGTGTCTACATTTTCTTCTAGCTTTGTAGAAGTTTCGCCGTTTCTTGAGTCAATTTGATCTTGTAACTATGTAGGTCAACATCCTTTCGCAAAATACGCTACAGTGTCATTTTGGCGATGCCGAATTCTTGAGAACGACGTGGGACCGACTGATTTGGCTCATTTTAAATTGATGCACTTACGGCTGCGATATTTCCTTTGCTTCGAGCGGTGCGACGTCTTTTTGGTACCGAAACTTCCAATAGTAAAAATTTGGATTCGAACTTATCCACTATAGGACGCACAGCCTGCCGAGTATTGGAGTAAGCGCTCTTAAAGTTGCGTCCAGTGACTCAGAATTTCCGTAGTAATTTTTAATAATTTTCAAACGTTGCTGGTTCGTAAACTTTACCATGGTAAAAATCTTGACTTCAACTTACGTTCTTACCCTTAAGAGTTCATTAAAAAAGTCTAACGGTGCGTTCACATAAAGATACGAAATTGTTATGCCCTTTATGGAAAACCCTATTTATTAAAGCTTGTTAAAAGATGGTTTGAGATCACCTTCTTCAAAAGTATTGTACTTGGCAACAAAATTTTTATTCTTTCTATGATGAAAATACATGAAATGTGATCTTTCGTTAAAACAAAATTAAAAACTTTAAAAAAATTTGCAATCGCTTCGTCAAAAATTTTGACATGCTCAGTTACTAAAATTTCTTATTAGTTCTTTACAAAATTTCAATTTCTACAATAACCACTTGAAATAATACGAGTAATCAATTAAAATTGTTCATCAAAACAAACATGATGTTTGTGCGTAATAAAATTACATATGATTATCAAGCAGCCATGCTTGACCGCGAAACATTGACGCTATACCATAAATATATGCTCATGAGAACCCTGTAAGTCAGGCGCCTACGCTGTTTTTATACTAATTTAAATTCAAAAGCAATAAAAAATTTATATTAGAGCTGTTCGATTATATTGATGTATCTATTAATTTGTCAAATAATATTTATTGAATTTTTTTATTACATAAATTCCGGCCGTTTGTAAACAACCTTTTAGGGAGACTCGTTTCAATGCATGTTAAATAGATTGTAGGCTTAGAATTGGTCAATAGAGAAATATAGGGTCAAAATAGATTGAACAATATTAAATTAATTTTAAAGCACGTTTCAATTTATTATCCAGGTGCATCGCCGATGGATACAGTCATGTTTTTTATTTTTAAGGAAACACTTAATTAGATACTTTAAATTTGACAAGTACAATCAATTCACAATATGAAAGTTTAGAACAAATTATGTAAGCTAATGCAAACACCTTCTAAAGACCGAAAACCTTAAAATAGAGAATAAGTTAGATTAAGTTTTACAGTTAATTAAAAATGACATTTGAAACAAAACACTTCGTGAGACTCGGATAGTCGATTAAAAGGATCCTCTTGCTTAAGTTGGTCGAAAAATTATCGTAAATTCAAAATGGTTTTATCATGCATGGCGTGGTTATAAATTAAGTTTTTTTTTTCTTGTTTTTTTTACGTCTCGTCTTGCTCATGCTTTCCAGTTTTCTGGAATCATCTTCTTATTGCTAGCATTGTCTAAGGTTCTTTATCTTTTGATTGGATTGACTCAAAACTGTTTTCTTTATTCAACTCCACAATGAATGCCAATACTTAACATTATCAAATGTACCAGTACTCTCAAGAAACAACTCTGAAGTTGACAATGCAACTTACACTTTACTTACTTGCAAATCAACTATGAAGAATACTCGTATAACAGAAAAATTCTTTTAAACAATAATAAAACTTATTTGCACTATATATTATCAACAAATATAAACGACACGTACCCCAAGTAATATATCAGGTACTTGAAATCATAATGAATTGTGATAATTGATGATTATCCTAACTTTTATTATTGTTTCAGCTTATTTTCAGTGGCGAGTACACCAAGGCTATGTCCAAGGATTGGCATTCAACGCATTTCTGCTGTTGGCAATGTGACGAAAGTTTGACAGGACAGCGATACGTTATACGTGATGATCATCCATATTGCATTAAATGTTATGAAAATGTATTTGCGAATACATGCGAGGAATGTAATACCATTATAGGAATAGATTCAAAGGTAAGTTGAGTTTTTGTTTCTAGATAATAAATAAATTAAGGTGAACGAAGCAAGATTTAGTTGATTTGAGTCATATGCCATCATACAGTACATGTGCCAAAAGTGAAGTTGGCTGCATGTCAAAATTACTGAATTATTTGCGAGGCCACTTTGCCTGTGGGGTTTTATGGGACTAAAACAAGATAGATTTTGCTGATCTTACAGTTTACTTTATTCGAACAAAAAACGTCCGCTCTCGCGAAGCACTTGATCCGAACAGAACAAAGGATACATAAACTATTTACACAACAATTTAGTAAACGCTGCTGCTTTTGGTTTCTTCTTCAGTAAGCTTTGAACGAAAAGAGGAGAAAAACGCATATAAATGGAGCGGGTGACAGGAATGGCCACGTAGGAGGCCGCGTGGCTATCAGACGGCCAGTGAAATCAATCCTGTCAGTATCGGATCGAGAAGGATCAAAAAAAGATTATCCAATCGTACCTTAAAGCGCAGGAATCGGGGCTGCGTGTTGTTTTGATTTATTGGACATTTGGTCTATTATTCACGGGATTGTTGTTTGATCCGCTAAAACGCGCCATCGTACGAATATGTTTACAACCGATCGTAATTGCCGGCAATTTAAACAGCATAGACTTCAATTGGCCGCCACGGTCAGCCGTTACGATTTTTGGTGTTGAAAATCGCGCTTTGCAGTGATGGTACAACTTATTCTCGACTGTCTCCGCGCTGGCCATCTAGTGAATCGTTCTATGAGAGTGAGCACATATTTGTTGTTGTTAACGATTGGTAGTGGGCCGACGGTGTCGATGGGTACATAGTCAAACAGTTTATTTATTTATTTATTTCGACCAAATTACAGACTAAAGTCCAATTACAAGATTGGTTCAAGCAATACAAATAGAAAAGTACAACAAGGTATACCTACTAGGCTAGGTGTTTAAAATTAAATTCTTAAGTCTATGCTTATAAATTACTAAAGATAGAGGATACGGGCCAAACTCCATAGCGTTGTGGTTTCTTGGCAGACGCAGCAGTGGTGAATTGTTAAATGTTTCCGTTCTTGCAAATGGAATTTGGTACGATCCTTCATTTCTAGAGGGATAATTAGATGTCCGCATTGTCAGTAACTCTCTTACATTTGTTTGCGACTGATGGTGGTGAAGCTTATATAGGAGACATTCATCAAGAAAGTGTCTACGGGATGATAACGATTGGAGGTGCAGAAAAGAATGTCTTTCTTCATAAGATTAGTACGGGACTTTAAATTTAAAGAATAATAATAATGTACAGATTCCAGTAGTGAGTCTATAATGCGGTGTCCAAATTTGGGAACAATACTCGAGGATAGGCCGAACAATTCTTATATAAAGATGTACTGGAGACAAAATATTTCCAAAGATGCAATAGTGACGAAGAACAAATCCGGAAACCCGAGAAGCACGTGACGTGATGTCGAGGATGTGCTCACCGAACTTGAGTCGCGGGTCTAAGATTACCCCTAAGTCTTTGAACTTGGTTACTACAGATAACGGCTCATTGTGTAGGCTATACGGAAATGAGATTTGATTCAATTTTAAAGAGAAAGTCATTTTATGACATTTTTGAACATTAAGGGAAAGAACATTTGTTTCACTCCAGTTGCATAGGACGCTCAGGTCATTTTGGAGGAAGATGCAATCATCAATACTTCTAATCACTTTAAAAATTTTTAGATCATCAGCATAGAGAAGAGGTGGAGCATCTATTAAAGAGGGCGAGTCGTTAATGTATGTTAGGAATAAAAGCGGCCCCAGGATGGATCCTTGAGGGACTCCAGTCTGTGGAAAGAAGGAGTGAGATAACACTCCACAGAGACTTACTCTACATGAACGATTGTTTACGTATGAGACAAGCCAAGAGAGCAAACAACCAGAAATACTATGTTGTGTTAGCTTTTGACACAGAACGTTATGATTTACTTTATAAAACGCCTTTTTAAAATCAGTATAAACGACGTTAACCTGAAAGTGCTTATCAAGGGCTTCACCAACAATGTGAGTAAACTCAAGTAGGTTTGTAGTCGTCGACCGACCTGGAAGAAAGCCATGTTGAGCAGGAGATGTCGAAGAGTATATAAGTTCATAAATGTGATTGTGAACTGAACGTTCTAGGATCTTCGAAAAACACGATACAAGTGAGATTGGACGGTAGTTGGAGATTTTTGAATTGGGAAGATATTGGCTGTCTTTCAGAAGCGAGGAAAAACTCCGGGGGACAAGCTGGCTTTAAAGATAAAACTCAGAGAAACACTTAATGAAGTAGGTGACGTTTATATGTGGATCTTTCTTCTTCGACAAACTCTGGGCATGTTAACATTGCCATTGCACTGATTCCGACCCGATCAATAAGGCTGGTAACGGAGTGTAGGAGATACTCATCGACAGCATCGCTTGCTCAAGTGCATGCCTAGAATTTGAGACCCTGTTGAGATTTACAGGGGCCGCGTTACCCAAAACTCTGGCTTCAGTGAATATCACTGATGTAAATAACCAGACGCAATTACTTACGCCGACAGCACAGCAGGAATACATTAGTCGTTCAATTACGCCTGTACAAAGACCTTGCATCCTAACTCGTAGTAAATCGCTGGCAAAATTATCGGCTCTTAAAACCCCGAATATTGCTGCTGGTTCTAGGACTACTACGTCGTGTTCAAGCCCTCCTGTGACTTCAGCAGCAAGACAGTACATGGTTGGTAATGAATTACCTGTGACACGTGGTAGCTTTCCGGAACCCTCATCAATCAATCGGCGGGCGATCCCTAAAACCAAAAATAATCCTTCACTTGATCTTCCACTCTCATCTGGTGTTGACACTGGAGTACTTATTAAACCATTAAGCTCAAGAAGAAGGAAGTCCTTTCGTGCACCGAGAAGATCGCAACCTACGAACTAGTATAAGATTTCGTGACTGTAGCTTAACTTCTAACATTTCAGTATATTACCAAAATGTAAGAGGGTTAAGGACCAAGCTTGATAAGCTCTTTTTATCGTTACAACTCAGCGAAGATGTATTTGTATGTCTTACAGAAATCTGGTCAAATGGTAACATCTTAAACTAGGAAATTTCCCTTGATTTTGATATTTACCGTTGTGATCGGGACTTGGCCTCTGCAAATAAAGTAGATGGAGGTGGTGTCCTTGTAGCTGTTAGTAATACAGTACGTAGCTCTCTTTGCGCTGATTTTTGCTTTTCCCGTGTTGTGGATTGTGTGATTGTCAAGATCTTCCTTCCTAACAATACATCTTTATTAGTTTCCTCTATCTACATATCTAGTAACTCTCCTTTGTATGTGTATGAGGCATTCTTTGACGAGTTTTCCTCTTATGTTTTCTTGCATCATCCGCAATCTTTAATTCTAGTATGCGGTAATTTTAATTTAGGAACAGTGCAATGGACGAAAAGCCTACCTTTCTCTATTTCATCAACTGATGAATCTTCTTTATCCCTCTCCTCGTTTCTATCACTTTGTTCACTGTCGCAATTTAATAATATCCCTAATGCTGATGGTCGGGTACTTGATCTTGTTCTTTTTCCCCTTTCTGTCTATCTGTTTCCATTGCATTGAATCCTCTAGTGGGTATTGATAGTCATTATCCGCCATTATCGCTCGACCTCTCAATGGCACCTTTGTCAAATCGTACTTTTGCTTCTCCTCCAAAATTCAACTTCTTCAAAGCAAACTACGAACCTCTAGCCTCCGAACTGAGCTTGGTTGACTGGCAGGAGCTTTTTGATAACTTGGAGTGTGAGAAAGCTCTGAGTAAGTTTTATAATTACCTCTATGAGTTGATTAAACACTTCACACCTTTACAAGCTCTTCGCAAAGTAAAGCAGAAACCATGGCTTAAAGTAAATGACACCGTCGTTTCAAGTGTTGTGGTACTGAAGAAACCAGAGCCCGCTTTTGTGGTCTGCGTGTTGTAGCAAAAAAAGAACTAAAGACTGCAATGAAAAACTACTTCAGTAGCTTGGAGAGTTCCCTCATGGCGAATAATGCGAAACCATTCTGGTCATACATTAGATCCTTCAAGTCCTCCTCTTCTGTCCCTCCTTCAGTCCACTGGAATAATATCGTTAGCTCTTCCCCACAGGATATTTCCAACTTGTTCTCTCAGTTCTTCTCGTCAACTTTTATTCCTTCTTTTCATGTATCTGATCCAGTTAATTCACCCGTACTTCACTCCATTGACATTACTTCACTTTTCACTGACCATATTGAAGTTGAGTCCCTCATTAATTCACTTAATCCTAATATATCACCTGGCCCTGATGGCTTACCGAATATTTCAAGTCATTAACGTCTTCACTTTGTATCCCTCTGGCTTTTCTCTTCAACCTCAGTCTAAAGACTGGTATTTTCCCTACTTATTGGAAGAGAGCAAACGTTGTTCCTATTCTTCAAAGTGGTGATCTTTCTTCTGTGTCCAATTATCGTCCTTTTTCCTTAATTTCCTGTTTCCCGAAATTACTCGAGCGTCTGGTACATAACTGGCTTTCTGTTTCATTGACCCCTATCTTGTCGAAGGAACCACGTTGGTTTCTCAAAAGTCGCTCTAAGACCTCAAATTTAATTTAATTCACCGATTATATTATTATATCCCTAGACAATCGGTTGCAGGTTGATGTCATCTTCACTGACTTCTCAAAGGCATTTGAGACGGTCAGCCATCAACTTCTCTGTTACAAACTGAAGGCTTTTGGGGTTGCTGGTCCTCTCTTATCATGGATGAACTCCTACCTGTCTTCTCGTATATGTTGTGTTAGTTACTGTGGGACTACCTCTATTCCATTTTAACCGTCCTCTGGTATTCCTCAAGGTTCCATTTTAGGTCCCCTCCTATTCCTATTGTTTCTAAATGATCTTCCTTCGGTTATCGCCTCCAATGGCCTACTGTATGCCGATGATTTGAAAGTCTTTTGAGCCATCAGGTCTGTACAAGATTGTCACTATCTTCAGATGGACCTGATTGCACTAAGTAACTGGTGTTCGTCTAACTACCTCTGTCTTAATGTTGCCAAATGCTATAAAAAGATTTTTAATCTAAATCAATCTCCGCTGACTTTCACCTATATGTTAAATGAAGTCCCACTCGCTGCTGTGAGCTCTGATAAGGATCTTGGTGTTACTTTTGATCCTAAGTTCAATTTTGATGCATACATTCTAATCCCAACCCCCCTATTAAGTTTCAATAAATAAATAATACATTTAGTAAAAATAAATCTTTTTGTTTGTAATCTCACACCGAGGGTTTTCATCGAGGCAGGCATTTGTTATCCGCACAAGTCTTTTATTTGTACGATCAGCATCAGTAATTTTAGTATTTAATCGGTACATCATCAGTAATTTCAGTATAAAATCGGTACCTGTTTTAAATAAAATTGGTCTGCAAGTTAGTATAAATAGTACAAATATTTTTTTAACTAATGAATGTGTTTAAAAAAAACATAAAAGTAAGGAATTTCTATTACATGTTTTTTTTCTATTAATCTTTTCAGGACCTTTCCTACAAGGAAAAGCATTGGCATGAAGGATGTTTTCTATGCAATAACTGTCGTGTATCTTTAGTTGACAAACAATTTGGAGCCAAGGCAGAGAAAATTTATTGTGGAAACTGTTATGATGCACAGTTTGCCTCTCGATGTGATGGATGCGGAGAAGTATTTCGTGCTGGTAAGTTGAGATTTCTTCTCTATATTCTATACAATCTACAAATTAACATAGTATTATTCAATGACGAGAATTCATGTTGAGGCTGGTAACTATATTTACGATTATTTTAAAGAAATATGTTTTCTGTCAACTGTAAAAATCTTTTGATAAAAATTCATGCATAAATTCTAAACATATGCACCTTAATTTAAAAGTTTGGTTAATATTTTAAAATATGTACATCACGACCGCAGAAAATTGGAATGAAATGGGGGTTTGAATCCCTGTGTGGTATCCTAGGCCGGCTTACCGTAGTCTAGTCGGGGTTTTCGGGAAAGGATCACTATGCATATAACTCTTGTAACGGAAACTTCAAATTTTACAAATATTCAACCAACGACAGTAGCTGATGTTTCTAATTCCGCGAAAACTCTACCAGCACCCCAAATAGTTCCACCTCTTCATGTCGTGGCCCCACCAAAGCAAATATTTATATCTCGTCTGGCTTATGAGACATCGACGAATGACATCTGTGATTACGTCTCAACGAAATTTGGACCTTCGGTAAAGATCATCAGCTGCCAAAAACTAACAAAAGACAACAGTTACAGTTACAGCTTCCTTTAAGCTTCCTGTATCATCAAACTGCAGCATAGTTTTTCAACCAGAATACTGGCCTCCTGGAACATCAATTAAACCTTTCGAGGCAATCAAAAGAAAATTTGTGGTGAACTCTCTTCCGAGCCTTTAACAATCTCTGAGAGCTGATCATGATTTTTTGGACTAGATGTTCACGAAAAGGACTAGATCACATTATATTGTGTGCCCCCTTATGCCGATGTGTTAAACATTGTCTGGGTGGCACAAAAGACCAAGCGACGTAATGTGAATGCAGATCGCACGAGCGTTGTGCGACGAAGAAAGAGTGATGGAGAGAGTGGTAGGGAATGGAGGTAATTAAAAAAAAAAAAAAAAAAAAACTGGTCACCCTAAATCTTTCTTAAATGGTAATTTAAATTTTGATATTCGAAACACTTCTCATAGCTTCAATCTTTTTTATCAAAATGTACGTGGCATGCGAACCAAGCTGGAAGCTATTAAAATTGCATCTTTCATTTCCGGCGATGATTTCATTTGTTTAACAGAAACCTGGCTGACTTCTGATATCGTTAGTAGGGAAATTTTTCCACTATATGATGTCTACCGAACTGATAGAGATCATTTAGTTCCAGGTAAATCTGACGGTGGTGGTGTACTTATTGCTATTCATAAAGCGATAGACAGCAAACTCTGCTCTGACTTTTCCCCGTCACTTCCAGTAGAATGCATCACTGTCTTCATTAATATCTCTCAAGCCGTGAGTTTAGTATTGCTTTGCATGTACTCGTACATCCCTTGCAATGCTCCTTTCCGCTTTTACAACCGTTTTTTTTTGGAATTGTCTTCGTATTTCTGCAGCATCAACCCTCTATACACTACTTTAATCTGTGGTGACATTAACATGTCTTGCCTAAGGTGGGAGATAAGCTCTCATACCCTCTCATCCTGCAATGATCTCTCTATCCTGTTTTCTTCTTTTTTATCCCTTTGCTGCCTATCGCAATTAAAAACAATCCCAAACGCAAACAGTCAACTTCTCGATTTCATCCTACCAATCCTGCCTCCATCTCCTCGATCTCTAAATTCCCCTCCGAATATGTAAAACCTGATCCCCATCATCCTCCACTTGAGGTTCGTTTATATTTTCTCGCACCTCAGTCCAAACGCACTCCTTTTTCCCCAAGATTTATTCAATTTCCGCAAAGCCAACTATGCAGCCATTCAGCTTGAGCTGGATAATATCGACTGGAATTCAATGCTACCGAAGCTCGATGTCAGTTCCGCACTATCAACTTTCTATAAGAATCTCAGTAGCATAATTACAAACCATAAACTTATCTGCCGGTTCCCTCGGAAAAAGAGCCCCAGCTGGTTTTCCGCTGAAGTTTCAGACGCTCTTTATTTGAAGGACCAGAAGCGCAAAAAATTGCAGTATTCCAACTCTAACACTAACCTCGCCAACTACCGACTGCTTCGTAGAGAAGCCGAAAAAGCGGTTAAGATCGCAATGCGATCTTATATTATATGATTGAAACATCGCTGCAATCTAATAGTCCTAAGCCCTTTTGGACATACATACATTCTCTGAAAACAACATCCCATAACCCTGATATCTTCTCATGGCATAACTGCCAAGCTTCTGATGGGCAAGCTGTCTGTGACCTTTTCGTTCAATCCTTTTCCTCCACGTTTAAGCTTTCGAACCCCACTATATACTCATCGTGTCCTTCTCCTTCCCCTATTGTGAATCTGTCGTGACCTCTCCATCGGGAATTTACTGCTAGCTTTTGACATTAATGGTGGTCCGGGTCCTGATGGAATACCAAATCTGTTCGTAAAGTCATTATCTTCTTCATTGTCTAACCCACTATATACACCGATTTTGCTAAAGCCTTTGACAGTGTTGATAACGGCCTTTTTGCTAACAAACTCCGCTCGTTCCCCGTTTCCGACTCAATCCCCTCGTGGATCTTATCCTTCTTATCCCATCGCTACTGCACCATTACATGGAATAATTTAAATTCGTCGGCCTCATTTAGCCCGAAATCTGGTGTTCCCAAGGATCAATTTTAGGCCCTTTGCTATTCAACATTTTCATTAATGATCTTCCCCAAGACCTGTCCTCTAATTGCCTTCTTTACGCTGATGATTTAAAAATTTATCGTTCCATTAACTCCAGCAAAGACTGCTCATACCTTCAAAATGATCTTGACAATCTAAAAAATTGGTGTCAAGATAATTTACTTCCTCTTAACATTTCAAAATGTTGTGACATGAGATTTATCAACAAAATTCATCCAGTTTTATATGAATACCAGATTGATGGAACGCTGCTCGCACGTGTGGACAAATTTAAAGATCTGGGAGTAGTATTTGACCCAGATTTGAAATTTAACATCCATATTTCATGCATAACCACTAGAGCTTCACGTGTCACTGGTTTTATTTTACGATCCTCCTGCAAGTCTTTTAACATTTCAACCAGCTTCCATCTATTTGTACTCCTAGCCCGGTCAATCCTTGAGTATGCCTCCCAAGTATGGTCTTCTCACTATACCAAGCTATCGGATGTACAGCGTAAATTCACACGTTCTCTATTCTACAAATATAACCTTCCTTACAGCTCCTATGATGAGGGCTTACAGATCCACAACATTCCATCACTCAAACGAAGGAGAGAATTCTTAGACCTGTGTTGCTTGTTTAAATTATATCACGGTATTCTTTCATCCAACCTTCGGAAAAGGCTTTATATACATCCCACCTCAACAACGCGTTCAACTGATATATTCATTTCGCCCTTTGCTCGTACTGATATTTATTTTTATTCATTTTTAATACGCGTATCACGTTGTTCCAATGAGCTCCTGCTGGGTCCCCTGTCATATTCCTTAAACGCTTTTAAAAGCATATTACATGATATTCTCCTTAGCTTCCAGTAGCTTATCAGTATTTTATATTTTTGTTTTTTTTTTTCTTATTTCAAGTTGCTCACTTTGTTTTTTCGCATGTATTATATTGTATTATATTTCATTGCCTATTTTGTAATTGGATTCATGGATCTGTAAAATAGCGTAAATAAATAAATAAATGACAGGCCACCTACATAACAAATCACAAGCATAAAGAAGAGAGAGAACTAGGGAGCCAAAAGCAAACCTTCCATAGCCGTGTTTTATTGAATAACCGCTGGAAAGGAAATTTCTAAAAACAGTAATAACCAACTCGAAAAAAATTAATTGATTAATGGTAAAAACATGAAATTCAAATAAAACTCATGTTGATAAAGAAAGATGGTACTTTAATCAAATTAATTAAAGAATGCTTTTGTCGCCAACGAGACTTGAACCAGGGACCTTTGGCTAACGGGGTGAGTGCTCTAACCACTACACCACGCGGGCTTTTGTATGCTGCTCTTAAAATACCATTATTTTTTTACTGTTTTAATGATTTATACCATGAAAACTCGTGTAAGGTGTAAAAAATATGATAAGTTTTGTACGAAATTTTTGCACTTTACACGCTGATTATTGTCTGATTTCTATTATGCCTAAAAAATTAATAGAAAAATTATTCTTCAACTATTAATTTAAAACATAAATGTTTAAAAGTTAATGAAAATAGAAGATACATAATGAAAAATTCGATCCCATTGCGGACTCGAACACGGGACATCTCGGGATAGTCTAAGCTGTTAACTAATCAGCCACCGATGCTGTGAAATTATAGATATCAATTCCATATAAATGCTTTATTTGGGATCCTTGACAAGAGTCGAGAAGAAGCATCGAATGGCTTAAAGGGTGCGATTCTAAAAGGGAAAACTTTCTACCCTCCAAATTCTATCGAAATCGGTAATCCACACTTCGTAACTTCCCCTTGTTTGTATTTTGCTTCTGTTTCGTTTTGTTCATCCTTGATTCGTTATAAGTGTTAGTTACTTTGATTCGCCAGGATAACGGGCAACCTTTTCACGCCCCAGCCCCCTGACTTCAAAAACTAACCGGTGGGGGAGGGGAGATTTTAATAAAAATAGCATTAAGAATAATGATCTTAAAATGAGGTCTAAAATTAAAGTGATTTCCGAAAATAAAAATGTTGGTTTGTTTGCATTCTGATATGTTCGTTAACCGGCAAGGATAAGAAACGTTTTGAATCATTTAACAGCATCAAATTTTTTTTCTTTAAAGGGCGTCGGGCCTTGCTTAGTTGTATGAGCAGACGCGTGTCGAATACTTTGAGTCATCTTTAGTGTCTAAAGGATGTGTTGAAGTGAACGACTTTATATAGTCGTAGGATGGGTTAAGCGGATGGGTAATTAGCGAATGGGTATAAAAGAAAGAAAAATATTTTTAATATCCATGAAATTGGCCTTATTTTTAAAGACATTTTTTGTCATTAATATTTAAAGATGATTTCAACCATGTAGCCACCGCGGCTTGCGCGTATGTGGCGTAATCTAATGGTCCAATTTTCACACATTCTTTGTAATAAATCAGGCTGAATTTCGGCAATAACGCATCGAATGTTGACTCTCAAATGCTAAATAGTTTTTGGTTTGTCGGCGTAGATATTTGTAGAGTCGAATATCCCAAGGAAAGTAATCTAACGATGTCAAATTATACGAACGAGATGGCCCATTCACAAGGCCGTTTCGTGAAATTACTCGTTCGTCAAATATGTCTTTCAGTAAATTAATTGTATTGTACGTTGCATAGCATGTGGCGCCGTCCTGCTGAAACCACATATTGGCAACATTAATGCCTTCCAATTGAGGAACCAAAAAGTTAGTAATCATGTATCTGCGCCATTCGCCGTTGACTGTAACATTGTGACCATCATTATTTTTGAAGGAATATGGACCAATTATCCCACTGGTCAATAAAGCGCACCAAAAGTTCTGTGCGCACTGTATGACATCTTACGGGGTGCATATTATCGTTTAGAGTAAACGTCTTGCGAAAACGATCCATCGTTTCACGAATTAACCACTCAGATGGACGATTCTGAGCACCATAAAACGCACGTAACATTGAAGTGTGTTTTTTAAAACAAATTTGAAGAATTCGTAAACTTTGCGGCGGTGTGAGTCTAATCATGATGAATTACCAAACACAACTACCCCTCAAAACAACCGAGAACCTTGACATTGGCTGTCACCGAAAACAGTATTGCCATTTTTAAGTTCTCGGCTTCTTAAAAAAAATACTTCTCGATAACAGCAAAAACCTGCACTAGCACTAGTATCGTGTTTTCAGAATTTACTGATAAACTCAACATGATAGGAAAATTAGATTCTTATCGAAATTGAACTCAATCTATCTATTTGCATTTATATTCATATATTTATTCATTTATTTTAATAATCAAAGATTTTATTTTTATTATTAAGTAAAAACTTTATACCATTATTATTTACAAAATATCTAGTATGAGAAGTTCCCGTTCTCATAGAGTAAATTTTTGCAAAATACCCAACAATAATAATGAATTAATAAAACTACATATGTATATCTTCAATTCTACCCCTACTTCCATATATGTAGTATGAAAATTACCTCTATTTCCAAATTAATAATGAATCCACACTTAAACCCCAAAATGGTGAAAATTATGTTGTTTGTTATGTTAATTGGCTACTATACTCGTGTTCCTATTTCAGCATTTCCCGGTAACATTTCTCACCTTAAATACAAATCCAACAATCATACCAATAAATTTCAATAACAATGTGATTAAGTTCCATCACACCAGTCATCACATATTAGATCATCAAAAAAAATTAATCCAAAAACAAATTTCTTATCCAAACTGAAGAGCATTCTTTAGAACAAATAAACTGTGAAGCAACATAAACACAAAACACGTTTTACTTGTTATTTTCTTGTTTTTTCGATAATTTCCAAGAAATTATAATGTCACTCAAAGATTTACACATCTGCTGGTAAATACTCGTAGATAAGAAAATTGCACTCTTGAATTATGTACACCAATAAACCAATTGAAGTGGTGCAAGTGAAGGCTAAACGGCAAAAGTAGGTTTGTTGATTTTTAATTTGCTTTTAAGTCCAATTTGGGTAAACCATTATTAAACTAATGTCGCTATAATTTTTTTCAAAATTTTAACACACTTCACCATTCGATTTAGCTACATTGAAAATCATAAATACTACCAAAAATCGATAATTACCATAGTAGGTTATCAATTTGTTCTATTATACTAATTGAAATTTATTTTATCTGAAGAAGGCTAGAATTTTCGAATATTTTTCAATTTAGGTGCTAATAGTTGTATTCGAAAAAAGGAAAGATTATGGGAGAGAAAGTCACGACGATGTTATGAAAAAAGAAAGAAATTTTGCAAAGATCGTATGGAGTATTTCCTTGCCCTAGAAATCCAAACCAAAGAGTTTTCATACCTCCTATTTGTATATCGTGGTATAGTGGTTAGAGTACTTTCCACTTGCGTAGTAGCTCCCAAGTTCAAAGCTCGTTAGTGGCAACAAGTTTTTGTTTGTAATGCATTTTTCGGACTATCCGCCTATCCAGTTGTAATGGATATTGATGGAAAAATCGGGTAATAATCACACGGTTAAGCGTGATACTGACGATTTCACCTTCTCGAATATCGTTACGTTACAGCGAAATCAGGTTCTTGAAAAAACCTCAACGCCAAGTTTCAAAAAGGACCAGTGCGTGACGATTATTGGTATATCTAGGTTAACATTCAGCAAATTAAATAATTTGTTTAAGTGTCTCAATTATCCTTACAATCCTTATAAATAGATAGTCTTGGAGATGTTATATTGTGAGTTGATTTTCCCGAAAGAATTGTTCCAAATCATTTAACACGTTCAACAATTTCTTTCATATTCTCGATTTATTGTATCATCCAAGTGGCACCTCCTTGATTGTAAAAACACACGCCACAGGCTGCATGCTCTCCATGAGTTTCGTTATTCCAGGGTACTAGCAGTTCCTTTAATTTAGACTTTGTAATTGTTTATTGGGATACTTCTTATCGTCGATTGCTTGGAAAAAATAGATTGAACTCTTTTTCGAACTGTCACTCCATACAGTTTTGAAGGTTGTTTTTTTTTGCAAACTTTAAGCTCCATCCCTAATGTTTGTTCTTTTTCTCCTCCAAAAAGAAACGCAGAACAACTGCTTGAGTCAAAGTCGCCAGTATCAATGAGTTAGTACTAGGGCGTGAGTGCTGTCATAGAAGTAATATCCCCAAGTGAAAAGATTCTAAAGACAGGATCTGTGTTGAGAAGCTTAGAAATTTGCTACGAGGGGTATTCGAATATAAACAAGTCTTTTACTGTTGAGGGCTTAGAAAACTTGTCGAAGATAGTCAGAGCGTCAGGAAGGGTAGGGAAAAACCTGTCTAGATAATTCAAGGCCAAGCCAATCGCACGACTGGTTTGCTTAGTTGCCCTCACAATGAGCGAGAGAGATATTCATCTTTCAGTTGCGCAAAGGATTTTAATAAAGTTCATAAGGAACGAAAGCGTTAGACCAGCCGGAATTCGGGACCGAATGCATGTACAGTTCGGAGAGAATTCACCTTCATGGTCACAAGTGAAAGCATTACACTTCCGAGTCAAAAAAGGCCTCAATGGAGTGGAGAAAAAGGAGATCCAAAACCATCAAAAGCCAAAACTCGCTTGTCAGCCGGTAAGGTGATGTCTAGGTTTTTGCGACCCTCAAGGAGTTTTACTCATTGATTTCTTTGAAAATCATCACACAGTAAATGTTGCTTACTACCGTAAGCTTCTTGACCGGGTTCGAGCTGCAAATTGGTCAAAAAGGCACCGTCAACCCATCCGAGACGTCCTGCTCTAGTACGACAATGCAAGACCCCACACTGCAGCCCTATCAACCCAAAAATTGAATGAAATGCATTGGAATACACTTGACCACCCTCCCTACAGCCCTGACCTATCACATTGTGATTTCCTTATGTTTGATCATCTCAAGGAAGCACTTCGTGGAGAGCGTTTTGCGAACGATCAACAACTAAAAAATATCCGGAAATTCTAGCATTCCAGCAACAATTTGGGCGCAATTCGTTGGATACTCGCCCGAAGTCTTTTTTCAAAAACGGTATGAACCAACTACCTGCACTGGATCAATGTGCTGTCTTACTTGGTATTACAATATTAAAGCTATTGACTTCGTCCAAAATCTTTCAGCCTAGCATCCAAAATTGTCATTGCTGGATCTTCTATATCAAACAAAGCTATGGGCTCGTCTAAATATTTTAATAGTTTATGCACGAAAATGATCCGTGGTGATAATACCAGTGTTTTCCCATTGCAACTTCCACAGTTTTACAATCGTTGAGATCACCGACTCGACAAAAATTTTATACAGCTGATAGTTATTTCGAATTCGCTATTGGTACCCGCCTAGTTTTGCTCCAATTATTCGCCTCAGGACCTGTCTCTCGAAGGCGTTCAATATGTTTACGGATGCTTGGGTTAGGGTCCATGTTTCACACGTATAGCATAAGACAAGTCTTATCACAATTAGGTATGCTTCTATATACAATAGTTTCGGTGTACCTGAATTCAAATTGGATGGTCCGATTCACTCGAAAACAATCAGATTTTGATTAAACATCGTGTCAAAGGAAATCATTTTTCCCCGAACAAAGACGAAACTTGCTTCTCTAAAAATGCAACGATGTATGGTGCTGTGCATATCCAGATTGACGAACGGCGATAGCTACAATGTAAACTTATTCACAATTCCCAATGCAAACTTATAACAATAGAGACCCATTAGACCTGGGCTACAAGCTAGTTATGCGGAAACTTGGCGCCCTAAGGTTGCCCTGCTCATACGAGGCGAATAATATGGGCGTGATTATTCGAGCCCTTTTTACAACACATCCCGTCCATTTTGAGGCCGTAAGCGATGAAATCCCAGTGGTATGCCCACTTTTTATCAAGATGAAACTGAAGGAAGCAGTCTTGTCTATGAAGGCTGTAACTGGTCTTTCACTCTTTTTGTATCACAGGCTACTGAGGCTTGAACTGCTCGGTGAGTCACGCTTGATCGGCTGCTTGTGTTACGTAGGAAAACTGACATCTGTCGTGCTTTTTTCGCCTGCAAAATGTAGGACAGGCATGAAGTTGGAGAGCTCTCCCCGAAAAATACAATTGAAGAGATGTTACATCGGATAACAAACATAACCGTGTCACACATTATGTTCTGGCAACCTTGAGGATTATAAGGTCATACTTGAGCGTTCAGAGGCGGAGGGGTCTCGTTTTTAGCAATACTTTTGCTCCCCTTGCTTCCCCCAAAAAGGAAGTTTCTGTAACCTGAAAATGCCTCTTAGACGGAGGTGAACGAGGCCCAGCCTAAAGTAATCTATGAAATGGTTCCAGGCTAGGTTCTCAAGCTGGCAGGAGAGGTGTTTGGTGGGTAGTCCAAAAGCCTAGTACGTTTAAAAGTCCCACACTCAGGGCGTAAATAACTTTCATCGACAGATGCGGACCAAACAAATCCTAGAAGATCTGTTCAAGTAAGACTAGTTTTTTTCCAAGACAAGAAATTAATTGTAGACTTGCTAGAAAAGTCAATGTACTGTTTTCCTTCTGTGCCCTTTGTGGTAACAAAATGAATGCCCGTAAAAACTTTCGTTCAAAATCGTAATCATGAGCCATACGACTAACTGTCGTGTCTCCTCCTGGTTTCCGTCTCAGTTTCACAAGCTGTTTTAGATTCTCGATCGTTCTCAGACTCAACTGAATCTGGTTAAAAGGGGGATGTATTCTCACGAATGATCTTCAGCTTTTCTTTTTCCATTTTCGGCTCTGACAACCGCTTGAACATACTCTCCATTACCACTATATACACCCCGATTGTCTCATCCGTACCTTGTGTTCTCTTCCTGATCTCCTCCTCTGGACGGTCATTATGTAATCCCTTAGCCTCTCGCTAGGATTCTTGATGGATTATGTAGAATCCCTTCTTACTGGATATCTTGAACCTTCTTTGCAGTTCTAATTTGCAGCAATGTTTATAACTTAGCACGGAGAAATATTCCTATTTATTTGAACTTCTATAAATATTTATTTCTTGGTACTGATAAAAACTTAATTCGCAACGCAGTCAGAAATGTCCTTGGAGGGAAGGGAACCCTGGCTTCACTTGAACCTAGGGCTGCTCTCGAAATAAGAGATATTGATTGTGTTTCGGATTTACCTTAGATATAAGATGCCTTAAAGCGCGATTTTCCTGGCTTGGGGGAGCAAAAATTAGGCTGACTAATCCAAAAAATAGAGGTCAGTGCATGGCTATTGTCGACACATCAAGGAAATATGCCGAACAGATGATAGAAAAGGGGAACATCGGAATGGGTTTGGATATTTGTAGGGTTTGGCGAAGAGCAATCTTTCTTCGATGTTTCAGGTGCCTCGGATACGGGCATACTGCAAGGGGCTGTGAAAGGATATACACGAGCTCCATGTGCTATAAATACCGACAAAGAGGACATAAAAAGAACGCTGCCTCTTCTGCCAAGACGCTGATCCAAGGCCAGATGATTTGAAACATGTGCCAGGTATATGCAACTGCTGGGTTTTCCAGAAACCCCTAACCAAAGCCAAAGCACTGCTGCAATGAGCCGCATTCCGCAGATTAATCTACATCGAGTACATTCACTCAGAATCTACTCGAGCTGAGTTACTACTGTTCGGCAAGCAGCACCACAACCGAAGCTCCCCGACGGTACTCTGACGGATCTGGTATTACCGCCATTCGGGTTCAAAACAGCGCCTTTCAAGTGCAGGGTCAGGGATGAAAAGATTATTTCGTTTGGGGTTGGTGCTCAGGAACTTCATTTTTTAACACCAAACAAACCTTTACCGTCTTTTTAATCTAGACTCAATGCTTTGGAGGACGCTGTTTCGAACACAGAAGGTCTTTGCTCGCCGGAGGTGACTTCTATGCAAAGGTAATTCAATGGAACATTATCCAATCAGATCGAAAGGGCAAATGGATTCTGAATATGGCAGGTAGAGCTGAGCTCGTTGCACTAAATACAGGCCACGTCACTACTTTTCTTCGTGATATTTGCTTCGGAGTTCCTAGTACCAAAGGTTAAAAATTGGAGAGTTTTAGAAGACTACTCCGGCAGTGATCAACAGCACATAGCACTTGAAATCCATGACGACACTCTTCGATGCTCGTACAGTCAGCCTTGCATTCTCCAGTGGAACGTCGAAAGATTTGTAGAAAACCTAACGGCACGATCGTCACTACTGGAAGTTTCATCGAGGAGCGGGATTTTAGTAGCTAAAGATGTAGTGAAGTATGAGAATCATTACATCTGCCTGCAAGTCTTTTATGCCTCGCCGGAAAACCCCGGCACGGTAAGCCTCTAGTGTGCTAGTGGCCCTCTGAAATTGCGGAAATCGGAGAGAGTGTCATAAGCTCCGACGAGAGGCCCAGTGAGTACGGTCCCAAAAAGATACAGGTATCAAATGAGCAGCTAGAAAAGGCCTCCGAAAACTCATCAATAGCAGTGAGCCCAACCGCTGGCAAAAACTAGTAGACGACGTGAACCGGGACACTTGAGGCTTAGGATATGAGATGCTTATACAATGCAGAAAATATGGACGAGATTGTGCGGCCTTTCTTGCCTATTCCCGCAGTCTATATTAAGGCTATCCTCGACGAAACACCAGTGGAATGCCCACTTTTCACAAAGGTGAAAGTGGAGGAAGCAGTTTTTTCTTTGAACAAAAGAAAGGCTCCAGGATCAGACAGAATTCCAGTTGAGGTGCTGCAGATGGTTTACCAATTGCTGTTCACTATGTCCAATGCTTACTTGCGAAGGTATTCCCAAAGTGCTGGAAGGTAGCGATGCTCGTGCTGATTAGCAAAGATTAGGGGAATCTCGAGTCACCTTCTGCATACCGTCCGCTATGTATGCTAGACTCAGACGAGAAAGTACTCTAAAAACTGACACTATTTGCGCCTCTGCGAATCTTTCTCCAAAGCAGTATAGCTTGAGAGCAGGTCGCTCTACTATTGACGCAACCGAAGAAGTCGTAAACGCGGTTCACCGCACCGATACGCTCAGCAATTCCGTTCGAAGGGTCGTCGTGCTAGTCACTATTGATGTCAAAACCCTTTCAGTTCCCTCAGGTGGGTGGATATCGTGGAAGAACTGAAAAGTCAATTCCAAGTGCCGCAATACATTATACGAATATTGAGGGACTACTTGAAGAATCGCAGTCTGCTCTTCGACACGAATGAAAGGAATCGAAGTCTGGCTGTTATATCGGGTGCCGCTCAAGGCTCCATCCTCGGTCCCGATTTGTGGAACATCTCGGTTGACGGACTACTGAGATTTGAGGTGCCGGAAGAATCACGCTTGATCGTCTACGTAGACGAAGTCCCGGCGTTAGTCTTGGGACGCACTGTCGAACACACGCAATTCAGACTGGGTGCGCTGATGTGGCGAGTGAGGGCATGGGTGACTGCTCACGGCTTCAGTCTATCACTGGAGAAAACCGAAGTGGTCATACTAACTAAGAAAAGAATTCCCAGAGTAAGGACTAAAACTATCGCGGAAACAGTGAAACACCCGGGAGTACTGATAGACTCAAAGATAAGTTTCTCTGCTCAAATTGGGGGGTTACAGCCAAAAAGGCGGCAGTACGTGTAGCGGCATTCAGCCAACGATTGTCAACATTAAGTAACCTGCTTCATCAAGGAGACGACTTCTAATGAGCGCTGCTCATTTAGTCCGACTCACGGGTCAGAACTCTGGGGCGACACTTTATACAAGGAGTTGCACCCGAAGCAGTTGGCACAGGTGCAGAGACGAGGAGCGAATCGCACGTGTATACCAAAGAGTTTCCAGGGCGCTGGTATTCGTGGTTGCAGGTGTGATACCCATTGCGCTACTTGTTTAGGAGCGAAGTAGCGTCTATGCGCAGAAGCGAGGGCGATAGGGAGAATCTTGCTGGGAGGAGAGACAGCGCTGTCTCAACGATTGGTAACAGGCTCGAAAGAGCTATACCGGGCAAAGATGGATTGCTTGCCTAGTTTTTGATCTGAGGCCGTAGCTTAATCGAGTGCACGGTGAGACTGATTTCTACCTAGCGGGAATGGATACTTATGTCTTACCTGCAAAAGATCGATAAGTCACGGTCTCTGGACTGCATGTTTTGCAGAGGAATGGTGGATGATGCCTGTCACACGTTTTTTATCTGATAAAGATGGCAAACGCAACGCAATAATCTCTGCAGCAAAATTGGGAAGCTCTCCCCGCAGACTGTAGTCGAAGAGAAGCTTACATCAGTTGCCAAATAGAACTACGTGATATATTACGCTCTGGCAATGTTGACGATTAAAAAAGGCATATTGGAAAGCGCGACCTACCCCAAAGTTATGTGTCAAACGATTCTAAATTGGATTCTCGGGTGATAGCGGAGGTGGATAGTCTAGGCACATTGTGAACTTGGGAGTGCCGCATTCAGTGCATAAAAACCATTCACCTACCAGCCAAAAAAAAACCTGACTCCACAAAATAGAAATGATAGGACTAAACTTAGACAAATCCTATCAATGCAGCTTGGGCGAACCCGCCACGTCAAGTTAATGGGGTATCATAAGTACTGAAATGAAATGCTTTTAAATACCCTTACACTATCCTAACACCAATGTTCAGTTTATAACGTCTTACCTTAAAGTATGGGATAGTATGATGTAGCAACTCAACTCCCTCATATTTGCATACACTCATTTCTCGAACTTGTTTCAATAAATATTAGTTTCGCGAGTTTTGCAAAAATCTAAAGAACGCCATGGTAATGTGTTCTAGTTGTCAAGAGTTTCAATCCGTTTAAGGGTCTTGTCACGTACGTAGTTTTTCTTGGTCTTTGCAGACCTCCATTGCACTCTTATGGTTTACGTCACACCGAGCTTTCCATTTGCAACTCGTCTTCGACTTCGCATTTCAACCACATCTATCTCCTCTTCGTTGTCACTCTCCAGTGGCATAACTAATTTGTTTGAGATGATGTCTCTTAGTCGATAATCAAAGACCAACCCATTTGGGGACATTTTAGTAGTAGCGTTGCACGGCGTATTGATTTTCCACTGGACCGTTCGCAGTTGCTCGTTCCACTTGAGGTCATTGTTGTCAGCTGATGTAAAACCGTTTTGTTGACACGCTATGCCTGACCATTTGCACGTGAGGTACGCACTTAATATGTCAAATTCCGTTATTCGAGCAAAACGCTTCGAATGTTGCAAAAGTGAATGCTGTCCCCCTATCGGTGACCAAATTTACAGGGAGCCCAAAACATCCTGTCATTTGGTTGAGGATGGAAATGACTGGTGCAGTTGACGTATTCTACACTGGTCGCAAAAGCATACTTAGTGAACGCAATGACTATCGATAAAATGATTGTATTTCGTTGCTTGCTGATTGAATGAGGACCCTGATGATCCATGCGTATCGTATAAAACGGCACTTGAGGCATATAATAAAGCGCATTTTCCGGTCGTCCAGCGGGCTTCTTTTGATAATAGCAAGTAATACATGCAGACATATATATTTTTTTTAAATAGTTCTTCATCCTGGGGAACCAAAACTTGTTCCGATATAACCCTAATGTTCTGTCAACAAATAAATATCCAATATCCTCAAGGTACCTCTTCACGATTTGCCAGCGTACTTCACTTGGTACAAGCTATCTGTCATCTTTGGTCGTTTTTCAGAACTGTTTCGCTTACGATAATGAGTCGTTTGATCCCAAAAGCACAATAATATTCTCCAGTTTAGGGTCTTATCTCTGCATCGCCAGTAATCAATAACTTTCGGCTAGATGTATCTGGAGAACGCTATCAGCTACCAATTCGGCTTTTGCAGCTGGATGGAACGATTTTCGGTTCAAAGCATCGGCATGTAGCATTTGCCCTCCTGTTCTATTCACTAATTCAAAACCATTTTCATCAAGTTGCAGCCACCAACGTGCCACCCAGGGGTGTAATGGCTTGCTCAATTTCGTGGTTGCCACAGCTGAACAATCAGTGACAACTTTCATGTGTTTGCTCAATATATACATTCTAAACCAGGTCATATAAAAGGGACTCACAGCAGCCAGGGGCATTGGGGCTGGGGGATCGCATTTCTGGCACTTCCTCTTCCCCTCTCCCCTCCCGCTAGGAAAGGGATCCCCCAGCTTGAAGGCGCCTCACGGCGTAACAAAACGAGACCTGGCCTGAAGTAATGTGCCAAACGGTTCCTGGCTGGGTTCTCAGGTTCTCAGGTTAGTAGGTAGTCCAGTCGCCTTCTTTCGAGCATGGGAGTCCCACACTCTGTGAATAAATGGCATTCACCTCCCTACTACAAAAAAACCAGGTCGTGGGCTCTGGAATCGCAAGCGCTTCCAGCTCATAGCTGTAGTAATTAGCCTCACAGAACGGCGTATGTCGACTGAAGTAATGTACAGGTCTCAAATCGTTCATCCGCCCTTGTCGCATCAAAATTCCAGCAATGCCCGCTGAACAGGCATCAGTGTGGACTTCAAGCTTCGCCTTTACATCTTACAACGCTAAGATAGGCTTCTCAGTCAGTTTCTGCTTCAAAAGTTCAAACGAAAATTGCTGTTCAATGTCTATTCGAATAACATATTTGGTCCTTCTGCAACAGTTGAGACAATGGCTTAGTTATGGAAGCATAATTTGGAACGAACCTCCAAAAGTAACCCGTCAGGCCCAAAAATTGTCGCAATTCGTGTACATTAGTGGGTACCTTAAAAGTGTCTACACAATCTTTTTTCGCTTCTCCTGATGGAGTACCGTTGTCGCTTATCTCGTCACCTAAGAATGATATTTTTCATGCCAGAAATTCACATTTATCCCTTCGTAACGGAATCCACTTTTTTTAAATAACTCCAAGAATCGTCGCAATCGATCTAAGCTTTCCTCGATCGTATTAATAGGAATTACGATATCGTCTATATAGTCCAAGACCCTGATGGCATTTTAGCGGCTACTCGTTTAATTGCTTTTTGGAATACAGTAGGTGCATCTGACAACCCAAATGGCATTTTGCAGTATTCGTACTGCCCATACGTTGTAAAGAATGCAGTATACTTCCGCGAATTCTCTGCTACTTGAGCTGGATAATATTCAGATTGTACGTCAATTTCTTGAAAAAACAGTTTTCCTAAAGCAGCGCAATTTGTTCCTCAACAATAGGTATCATGGCTTATTGTTTTCGAATTTAATTTTCGAAAGTCGACGCATACTCTTGACTCTCCATTGACCTTGAGTACTACCACAATATGTGATGAGAATGGTGAAACACTCTCCTGGTTTTTTAGCATCTCGTCAGTGATCTATGACACAATTTCGCGTTTTCGGAATGGAATGCGGTATGGCCGCAACGAGATTGGGGATTCAACAGTCAACACGTACTCAGTTTGTCTATCAACACGTCCTTAGTTCCTCTATCCTTTCTGCAAAAGTCTCTCGGAACTTGTTCAGCAGCGTTATCGTTCGAAGTCTCATTTCCGTATCTACGTTCTCACCAAACTTTAAGTCGTCAGCTTTTAATGACTTCCACTTCGTCATCTTCATTCGTCGTTCTCTGAGGTTAATGCAATTTCGCTCCTGGGGGACACAAATGTTCAGTTGGTTGAAATAATCTTGACCCACCAATATCGCATGATCCAACAAATTGGTATCCACAACCAACAAGGTGCCATTGGCAACATATTGTCTATAACCATTTAGAAATCAACGCAAAGCCATCAGCAAACCCTTTCAACACTTTGACTACCTTTTGGCCTAAATGCCTTCTGGTACGCCTCGTTCGCTAACCAAGGACGAATTACTCCTCAAGTCGATAAACGTTGAATATTGCTTGCCATTTATTTGTACGCAGAAAAATTTCTTCTTTGATTCATCTAACCTGTCCGCGTTTACATCCTGATAAGGCATGATTAGTTTTGCTACAGTGACTACATCGTGGTCTTCTCTGCGGTTATCCAGTACCTCTTGAAAAGAAAGGCCGTCTTCCGGACAATTATAGTAAGTTACAGTTGATCTTTCGGTTTTTCTCGTTCCGTAGTTTGTTACCGGCTTTGGTGCTTTGGTTGCTGAATTCGGCCTTTGTCTAGCCCCACGAAGAATGAGATACCCTTGAATACTGTCCGTTAGATCGTGTACCGTTTCAATTCGTTGGCCTTGAATAACTAAGTGAAATTGATCGTCTCGCAACCCGAGGATCAAATACTTAATAATAGCCGCCTAACTAACTCCTCCATATTGGCCCACCTTGACCATTTCATCGAAATACGTCAGCATTGCTTCCCCCATTAATTCCAAAAAGGTCGGCTTCATTTCTGACTGGTCTGAAACGTGTAAGGAACGATTTCACGAAATCTGTCCAGTACTAAAATGTTGGCCGACGCATAAAACAGCAGTAATTTCTGTTTGCCATTCATATAAGGTCCATAAATCACGAACTTTGGTGGTCCACCTTTCTGGCGTGGGGCTCGCTGTCCCATCGTCGAAACCGGACAACACGTTGACCACCTTACGAGGCGTCCTTTTAGAGTAACCAAAATGCAACAATCGTTGGGCAAACTGTGCCTTTTTGCCCTTTGTCGGCAATCCCCCTCCTTTCGGAACAACTCACATAGATATCGTGAACAACACACATACATATTGTGCCTTTCATAAAAGGGCCAATAATTTGGGTGAGCTGTAAGGGCAGAATTAGTCCTACATGACAGATTTTCTCCAAAGCTTTAACTATGTCAAATATAACCAAACCTTTTGAGTTCTTGCGACTAAGATCCGTTCTTTTATGTTGGACAGCCCTGATACCCTGCAACTCAGATGACAGCCAATTTATTCATTGTCTCTAAAACCAATTTGTTCATCCAGTATAATATCCTTGTCATATAAAGTCTCAATGAGTTGATGCAGAATCACATCTACAATGAGCTCATCACCCTTGGAATAACTAAATACACACTCATGAGTGTGAAAAATTGCATTCAGCTTCATCTAATCGGATCTACCCACATACACCTATTGGTTCAAGTAAGTTTCCGTATTTTCATGAGTTGTTTACAAGACTTTGTCATTGAACTGTAAAACTGAAAACGCCGAACATCCCTTAAAATTTCAATTGCAAGCCCCAGGAGGTTCATTTATTGATCTTATATCTGCCAATCTAGGTACAGTTCAAAAAGGTTCGAAAAACATTCGAACTGTTTGCAGCAACTGATCAAAAACTAGCTCATTGCAAATGGAGTAAAGTTGTTCGCAAATCAAAAGCGGATTATCCGTGATTAACATTCAGGTACACGTTCTTAACGTATTTCACAGTTAACCGAAAAGCTAGTCACATACTCGTATTGACTAAGGAATAAATCTCAGCCAATCCAAATGCAAATGCTATAATTTTGCACTACAACACCTAGCAAAATCTCTGCACTAATTCTCAATCTCCATTGAAAATCTTTAAAACGAAGGAAAAATTAAATTAAAAAGCAAACACCTACGCACCTTAACATTATAACGTCCGTTCAATTCTTATTCTAAACGATAAATGATTGCAAGTACTAATGTGATGTTTTCGTTGTTGGAAGCTGAGCGGTTGTGCCCCGCTTCAATGTTTTTGGTAATACCTACATGCTCTCCCGTGTGGGCCGAGTTCGATGTCAAGTCGAGATTTCACGGCTTATGTCATTTTTATTCAGTTTCCCAAGCAGATGGTAGAATAACGTGAGTGCAACAGGTGTTAACGGACATATGTGAGATCGCTGAAAGAAATTAGTAAAATCCGCATAAAATCTAAAGTGTAACTGGTGCATCGCGAAATTGGTACTTGAAATAACTCGTTGCGATGTCTAGATCCGCGTCCCGGTCAACTCGAATGCCGTTGGTCACGAAAACCGTTGGAGATGAACGAATTCGCAGGGCGCGTGAAAATAATGAAGATGTCGCGGTGTTGAGTATGTTCCTCCCAAATGTGCCATCCTTTGAATCCAATCAACGCTTCCGTTGCGCCTTGGGCTCACGATGCATGTTAGGAGATCCCACATTGGCTACTACAGGTAAATTATCTTCAATTTCAAGTGGATTCCGGCGCTTTTCAGACGAAAGCAATTTCGATGATTGCTTTTCAAATGAATCTTGAGTTGATTTGAAGCTCCCATGTGCCATTTAGTGGCCGCGTGAAGTCATGTCGCGCGGCAAAAAGCAAGTCAAGAGGTCTAATGAGTAATCCTACCATATTTTGATATGATTTACGAATCGATTCCGGTTAAGGTAAATTCTATTATAAATTTTACGTTTTGTGTGTAATTTGCTCAGTTTGCTGCTTATGTCACGGATATATAAATATTTACAAATTTACATGTAAAAGCGAATATTAGAAGATAATATTCACGTATGTTAATCGATTTATACAATTGAATACATATTTACACATGCTGGTATGCGTTAAAATTATCAAAGCGTAAAAACCGAACTTGTTAGCTACTCGTATTATGTAAAAATTTAAATAAACTTATCCCATTAAATCTAACGCCCATTAAAGTAAACGAATGCCTTAGAACTCTTGTCTGTAAAGTCAATAAATTTATTGCAATTGAATATTGAATGTATCCTTTATACCACCTTGAGCTAATCCCTATTTGTAACTTGTTTGCCCATTTTTAATTAGAATAACTTTGAAGACATTTCATGTTCTCAGCTCAAAAATGAATATCATTAGAATTGATAAAGAATTAATATAGACATATCTCAACAGGCGCCGTTTTATCAATTTTTAGGTAAATATTGTAGTGAAGTAGGTGGATAAAAATGTCCGTAAAGGACTACAGCGATGGTCTGCTGCCTCGGCGAAAGAGGATGTTGAGATCCGCCGAGATTGGCCTTGTCTGGGGACGCGTGAATGCGCTGGTAGGCTAGCGTTGCGGTGTCGTGGGGGCGGGTTCTTTTCCCCTAGCTCAAGGACCCACTAGAAAAAATTTTGCATTCACGAATTAAACATGACAACATGCCGATCGACTGGTGTCGAGGCCGAGGTAACCTACTAAGGGTTGAAATGCTTGTTCGAAGAACAAATTGGGCCGGGTAAAAACGAACGGACTTGCAGGGACTTCGTCGTTACCGACGTTACTTATGGCCCACAAATAAGAGTGGGGCATCCAGGTGGAAGCGGTGTCCTCTCGCACCCTCCCAACCGGATCAAGTTCAATACGTAGACGTGTTCATGTATTTCCCATTGGAGTGAAAAACTCATACAAACGTACTTTGTATGACTCTTTCCATCAAATGAGGAACACAAATGTAACCAATTTATGTTATAGCGTTATGCAATGGAATCACATAACTCGACGAGTATATTATAAAAGGGTACGCGAGCGGAAGGCCACTCTACCCGCCAAGAGCCCCTGTTAACGAAAAGAAGGGAAGCCTGCCATCGTATCGGGTCCTGTAAACGGTCAGGTTTTCAAAATGGAAAGACCGAGTTTCTTCTAACATTAACTCAACATAATTTTATTGTTTCAAATTCAAAATAAACTAAATTATGCATTGAATAATTCGAAAATATCTTCTTCAGCGCGTAAACCATAATCAAAATTAAACATTACTTCTAAGCACGACGATAAAACAATTGATTCAAGGAATTAACAAAAATAATTATGAAAGAAATGAAGAATATTGAATAAATTAGTAGGAACGAATTGAGAGTGGGAAGGATGGATGAAGACGGAATATAATATTAAACCTTCTAGCAACTGAAATTAGATTAGATGCCGCCAGCCAGCTTGAATGGAATCGTGGATTGGCTAAGAAAAGAAGGTCCGACGTTTTTTGGATTTTATATACGAGGATACCTCTCAATAGGGATAATCTCAATAAAAAATATGAAATTGTTTTAAAGAAAAATTTTAAAATATCAAAACAATCTATGATTTTTCACACCTGAATTTCCAATTTGTTTTTTTTTCTTAAATTTATGTATTTTTCTTTTTTAATGTTTTCATTTAGTTTTCAAAGGCTTTTAAACTTTTTACAACTGGAAATGTCTGTTCAACAATAAATATTCCAGATAAAAATGATCTCAGTGAAGACAAATGAAAATTGTAGAGAGGGCGGCGAATAAATGCAATGCAAATTTAACAAATAAATTAAAGGAATCATTTGCTCTACAATTACGATATAAGATATTACCATCAATTAATTGATAACACAACAGTTAATCTAACAGTCCTATTTTTAGCTTAGAGCTCGTCCTTCAAGTCTTCTTCTCCTGTTGGTGGTTTTATAACGTTTAAATGACTCACCCGTACTGTAACTTTACGTATAGGGATCAACCAGGGAATCGCGCTGAGGTCTCAGTTTGTCTGTCTATGATACAAATATCATATTGTTCAAAATGCGATAAATAAAAGTTGAGCAACACATTCCATATCACAAAAACCATTCTTATCGGTGGTAAGTCATGAGTTCCAAACAATGAGAACATGTAAATTGTCACCAAGCTTGTAGAATATGAATCCAATCCACAAGCAAAAGATGTCTCAGAAAAATGGTCCGACGAAGTTTGCTTGATTGCACTTTGCACCGTTTGGTGGTTATTCCTGAAACAATCCATTGTTAACAGCAGTAATCAGTCTTTTAATTGTCACAAGAATATTGCACCACATAAACTATTTTGCACATTTCGTTTCTGAAAACAAAAAAATTCTTCCTCTTGTATCAAAACTTCTATCAATTACTACTGAAAAGTGCAACGGGAACTGAGGGATGTCACGCACGCGAACCGCAATCATGGTTCGGAGATATCAGTCTCGAAATATATATTTTGAATGAGATAACAGACATATTTAACATACATTCATCTGTTGTTTTGTCACTTCTAACTGTAGAAAGGCGAAATAACACGAAGTGGCTTATTAAATTGTCATCATTTAATCGACTTGCACTTACACGAACAATAAACTTAGCACTGAGAGGCATTAGTTAAACTAGATGATTCGTAAATGTAAACCGTGACAAATCGTTCAAAGATGTTTGGCATTTCATTGTAAATTCATAAATATTGAACCATTATAAGCACTATAGCTTCCTTTTCAATTTATATAACAAGCTCCGATTTGGTTGCTTAAAACGTTTAGTTTTAAATTTCGATTGCAACTCTCTACGCACGACTTGCCATTCAACCCGCATAAGATCCCGTGTCCAACTCCGGTTTGTTCTCGTCGTCACCTTACGGGACCGCTCCAAAAACCAGTCGGCGAGCCTTCCATCCACTTTCCTTCTCATCGCGAAAAGGCGATCGTGGAAGAGCTCCGTTGGAAAGAGGGTTGCTGTATCCAGATTTCAATTGCAAATTATAAATGATGAGTATTATTTTAAATTTACAATTGAAATTTGGATCCGCAATATGTTAGTTTTCGAGCAGTTTGTTTAGAGCAATATATATAGTAAGATTTGCACGGCAATTTCTTAAATCATTATCATCATTTAAATCATTATCCTCATCTAAGTGATAGCTCTATCCCGGCTTTGGCGTCCACAATTGATCTCTAATCATCATGGTTTTTCCACCTCGTTCGCCAGTTAATCACTCCCAGCAAGATATGTACGTAGAAGTTCCCATAATGAACTGGCCTAACTATGAAATAATAAAGAAAATGAAATGAAACCAATTTTATTTTTCAATATAATATCCACCAATACTGACAAAATTCTAACATCTGTAAACTAACATTTCTAGGCCTTTATAAAAATAATCACGCGTCAAAATGACTATTGATGGCCGCATGCAACTTTTCATTGCTTGAACATTTTCTTTCCGTTAAGCCCCGCTTTTTGTGTGGTTAGGAGGATAAGGCAATTTACGATACACGCGCGGGGCTTCATGGCGCACAAGACGTCACTAAACACCTCCCTTATCAACTTGAGAACCTAGCCTGGATCCTTTTGACACATCACTTCTGGCTTAGTCTCATTTTGTGGCGATGTGGGGCGCCTTCAAGTTAGGGGATCCCCCTCTAGTGGAAAGCGACGTGCTAGGGTGCTGTGACCCGTTTTTATCGTTTAGGACTGCCCGAACATAATTGTAGTGAAATAAGTATAGATAAATAATTGCCCGTAAAGGACTGCAGCGATGGTCTGCTGCGTCAGCGGAAAAGGATGTTGGGATCCGCTGAGATTGGCCTTGTCTAGGTACGTGTGAATGCGCTGGCAGGCTAGCGTGGGGCGGGTTCTTTCCCCCAGCGCAAGGACCTTCTACGAAACAATTTCGCATCCACGAATTCTGGGGTCAAAAAAATGTCGACCGAAGTCTAACCAACTAAGGGTCAAAATAAATTGCAGAATCAAAGGACCAACTAGACCGGTGGAAGACAGACGGACTTAAGAGGACTTCGTCGTTACCGACGGTTCTTATGGCCCACAAACAAGAGAGGGGCATCTAGATGGTAGCGGTGCCCCTCGCACCCTCCCAACCGGATCAAGATCCAAACGTAGACGTGGCCATGTATTTCCCGGTTGAGCGAAAAACTTTGTATGACCTTTTACTTCAAATGAGGAATACAAACGTAACCAATTTATGCTATAGCGTTATGCAATGAAATCATATAACCCTATATCATAAAAGGGCACGCGAGCGGAAGGCAACTCTACGCGGTCTTTAAATGATTTTGACGGCACTTTTAACAACACTTTTCATGGCGCACGTATTTTGCACCGCGGCCGTGTGCCCAACCCGTCTTTCTCGAGTGGCGGCTGTAAGTCGACTCCCTGATCCGTCCCAGAAATACCCGACTTTTCATCTTTCCGTTATCGTGTACACGGTAAATCGCATCAGCTGCTCACTTGGCCGAGCTCGATTGCATTCGGTCATGTAATACACCGTTGGGGTGCACTAAATCAGTGTTTGCATGTAAAAAATTTTAATTCGCAGATTTAAAATTTTTAAAAGGAAAATTAACTGAAGTAAAGAAAAACGTAGCTTGATGAACACTACTGCCACCATATTTGAAGAGCTCCACTGGAATCTCATCGATGCCCAGCGCTTTATTATTCTTTTGGGCGTTGATGGTGGAACAAACTTCATCTACAGATGGTGGGGCCAATGGAAGCTCTCCGTCGACATCTATAGCTCCGATGTTCTGGACATGTGCGGAGGATTAAGGAGGTTCTTCAAATATGATGCCCATTTTTCCTAAATCTTGGTTTCATCAGCGATTATATTGCCGATTTCATCACGACAGGGCGTGGTTTTGGGCTGATAATCACATTTCAGACTTTTCACTACTTTGTATGCTTGTCTTGTGTTGTTGCTCAATAAGCTTACATCTATACTCCTCAATTGGTTGTCATAGTATTTTCTTTTCATAACCCTAATTACCTTATTCGCTACTCTTCTGAGATTTTCATAGTGTTCTCTCTTCATCCTGGTTTTCCTACCTACGTATTCTTTTTACGCCTGATTCTTTTTATCTAACGCATTCTGGCACTCATCATCGAACCAATCATTTCTCTTGTGCCGGGCTTAATGTCTGATCGTCTGTTCTGCCACGGTCCTAATAGTCGCTTTCACTTCCATCCAAAGTTCGTTGCTCGTCTTTAACGATGCGTCTGATAAAATGGGAGCCAGCTGGTCGTCAAGTGTCTCCTAAAATGTTTGGCCACAGACGCCGTTTGGAGACTTTCGGTGTCAAATTTTTTGTAGCGGGCTGGTCTTCTTTGACATTCGACATCGATAGGTTAATTTGCTCAGGTAATGATCTGAGTTACAATTCGCTCCTCGGTATGTACGGACGTCAAGTATACTCGAGGCCCAACGTTGTTGAATCAGAACATGATCGATCTGGTTTTCCCAGGTCATTTTAGCCAAGTCCTAGGTCATTTTAGGAATGCGTCGATGTGGGAAGCAGGTCGAACGTATGACTAGATTTCTGCTACATGCAAAGTCGATCAGGCGCTGGCCGTTGTCATTTGTTTCATCGTTGAGGCTATATCCTCCAAACGTTCCCCGATGAGATAGCTCATTGCCAACCTTAGCGTTGAAATCACTCAGAATTATTTTTGTGTCGTTTGTAGGCAATGAGTCGACCAGTCTTTCCAGGTGATGTTAGAACGTTTCCTTCGTTTCTTCGTTCTTTTCTCCGGTCGGGGCGTGAACACTAATCAACCAGATTTTGACGAATTTCACTTTGAGACGGATCGCACACAACCGTTCATTGACTGCCTTAAAATCCATAACGTGCGATTTAAACTCCCTATCCACAATGAAGGCCACTCCGGATTCTCGTTTTCCAGTAGGCTTCCCACTTTTGAATATTGTGTGCGATCTCATGTCGTGAATATCCAGTCCAATTCGTTTCCTAGATTGCCAGTGTTTTTAATTGATATTGACTGGCCTGTTGTAAAAGGTCTTTAACAGCGCCAGAGTAATTGAATGATTTGACATCCCAGGATCCAACGCCAGAATCCTTTTTTCGTTTGTGAGCTCGTTGCCGTGAGTCCAATCCATTCCGAGGTCCATCTGCAGGTTTCGAAACATTGTAAGGTTTTCCAGGGACGGGCAGCTAGCCCGTCGCCAAACCTCCATTCCGGAGGCATGGTTATTACGTCGATTTCGTTATCAGGCACGGAAGATTCGCCTTCATCCTCTTACGTCCCCACAAAGGAGGTGTAAGTAGCATTTAGTAGCAGAGCTGTAGATGTATTTACAGTTATTAGCATTTCTCGGCATTTTTCAATAAACATAAGCAGTCGAGCAGCCCCGTGGTGAACAGGAGTGGCTGTTCCTGAAGAGATAAGGTGGTCACCCCGTCGAAACTGCTTAGTTTGTTGTTTTACTAGTGTAAAGTAAACTACATCTGTCAAGTTTCCATCCTTAGTGCAGATATGAGTGGTTCACTTCAGCCACTTTAACATCTTTATGTTTGACATTCCCCTTGTAATGGAACGACCTTCTTCGGAGAAAGTAACGATTGCTTTTTGTGTAATGTTTGCGTTTGTCTCAAGCCTCCGTGTCCGCTAACTTTAACGAGAAAAAAAAGTTGAATACCGCAGAGTAGCTTAATTGACAGATAATAGAACATTTCTAAAGATAATAAAAACTGATCGGTACGTCTCGTAGAATAAAGTACGCGTGATAAATATTTTGTTGTGTAGCTTCGTGGCTCGACAAGAACCCGCCTCATATGATCTCGCAAATGCTAGTCGTCAAGCACGCGTACGCGGTCGTTAAACGAAGCTAGTTAGCTGAGCTCGGTGTTTTTTATAGCTCGCGAACACTTGTGCCAGACAATCGGCACCCGTATCCTACACGGATATTTCGAAAATCATTATAATTTAATGTCCCATTTTTGGGGAACCAGTAAACCCAATGTGCAACCCCGACAACATTTACTACCATTTAATTGGAAGGCTCGGCATGAGAAATCATAGAAGCTATGGGTTGGAGAAACAAGGGGTTCCCTCGTCCTTTCTCAAACGGGCTTGGGACCGTCTATGGGGGAGTTAGTCTTAAGTGTTACGCGTCTTAAAATTCCATGCAATTTACAAATATTTTCATCGGAGTACACTGTTTTAATCTTCGTGGAGTAGTTTAATGTAGTCAACACTAATTCACGGGTAAAGATAGTTCTTATTTGCACCGAACAAACGTATACGAGTGTATCCACAGTTTCACGATTACACCAAAAGTTGGAAACGTCACTTTCTTGCAAGTTGCGGAAGGTCTCAATAACCACTTTTGTGTAGTTTCCATTTCGTATCAGAATTCGAACTTTGGATTTGCCTCTTGCTTCCTTTAAAAGAAGGATTCGCATTCGGGTCCATTGCGAGCCGCGAACCCCGCCAAATGGGTCAATTATCTCACGGAATTTCTTATGGATCATCAAATTTTGCAAGCGATTGTAGTGACGGTAGCTATTGTGGTACACTCCAACTTGCGCTGTCGTGTCGAGACAGAGTGGCTTCACCTCGAAACTATGCGCTGCGATTGTATAAACGTTACAAGTGCGCAAGACACGCTGCAATCGCGAGTCGATGACGGAAAATTTAGCTGGAGGCGCTATTTAATGTTATGTTCAACTAACTGCTGCAATGGGTTTTATGCTTCACTTGAGAATATTTGAAAGGAGCCATTACAGTTGACCGAGTGAGTGAAGGCTTCGCTGGTGCACAGACACTAGTAGTTGCTACCTAGTAAGCTGGTCGCTACACTAAATCATTCGATACAATTTGTTTGCACTCTTCATTAATTAATCCAAGAACGTTCACCCTAATTACAAATGATTTACACATTAGTTGCTAAGCACACACTCCTATATTTCAAAAATCTTAACCATTGACTTGAGGGCAGGCGGTCCTCGTTTAGATTGACCGGAACCTATTTTTCCAAGATTTTACTAAAGACTACTCGCCTCTCACTTCGACGACCTTTCGGCTCTGATTACCGCCATATTAGGCTTGAATTTAATAAAATTTACACTTGGTCGGTCGGTTTTTTTGATCAGTGACCGTCGACGTCAGTGGCGTTCAGTCGCAGAGAACTGTCAAACAACCGCATCAGCTGGCTGGTACACTTTATTTGAGGGGTGACAGATCTCTACGGAATATCGATCCGAGGGATCGAGGCTATCACAGTTCCCTGTTCGTGCCGACGAAGTTGGTGTCACAGTCACTTAATAAGCTAGCGCAAGTTCTTAGTCTTGGAATAAGTCGTCTATAAGCGTTTAATAATGTCTCTGTAGAGTAGTCAGAGACAGGCTCAAGATGTACTGTTCTTGTTGCCAGACATATAAATAAGCAGATATAACCTTCATATGACTTATGACCTCGTTCCTTTGTAGTTCGCATCCAGATAGGTCCTGCATATACGAGTATTATAGAACGGATGGAGCACTTTCGTAGTTCTTTTGCGAGGTAAATTTCCCATTATTGGTGGTTAAGCTTTGTATCGGTGTCGAATACACGGAATGCATCGGTTGATTAGCGTTTTGACTGCCGAACGGCCTCGTAGTATCCAATAGTTTTATCTCCCAGTACTAAGTGTCAGCTGAGTTCCACCGTGAAGGGTTCTTTGGTAACAATCGCGAATGAAAAGAGTTGTCCACGGGCTATCCTTTGGTAGTGTAGTGTTTAATTGGGATGGAAGGTCCGTAAAGGGCTGCAGCGATGGTCTGCTGTCTCAACGAAAGAAGATAGTCGCGGTGGCCGACAAAATGCCGAGAAAATGCACGATCGAACCGATAAAAGGTATTGACGGCCGAAGCAACCTACCGAAGGAATGAACTATTGAAATCGACGCCGATGCTCGATTAACGCGCGCGGGACGCGAGACGATTTCGTCCTTGCTCCGAAAACTTACGACCCCCAACTAAAAGTGGGGCATGCAGTTGGAAGCGGTGTCCCCTCGCACCCCCCACCCATATCAAGATCCATTGTAGACGTGGCCATATGTTTTAGATTTATATTAAAAGTTTGTGTGATTGAATCATTTAAAAATTTAATATAAATAAAAAAACCTGTGTGGGTGGCCACTCTACCCAGGCAAGAGCCCCTGGAACTTCCAAACGGAAAAAGCTACAGCCCGATGGCTAGCTTAGAAGAGGAGGGTCCAGCCACCATGGCGGGTCCCGTACCCGGTTGAAATATCCGAAATAAGAAGACCGAGCTTAGCGTTTAACAATTCATTTTTAATCTTCTTCTTGTTCAAGCTGTAAAACGATGAAGAAAAATCATATTAAAAGTAAATATCTTATAATTAAAACTATTACCGAGTGACCGTCGCCATTCGCAACTTAGCTAGTTTTTATGCATACATTTCACTAATCAAACTTCCTCAAACACTCATATCACAAAAGTTGTTTAGACATTTTTTTCGAATAAATATACATATTCATATTCACCAAAAATAAAGTATACTTTTGTAGAACTTTCAGATTTGTCCTTCAATTAATTTAAGATATGAGAAAGTAACAATATTCCTCTATTTTTGTTGTCCTTTTCGTGAAGGTCCCTCAAGCAGTCTGCCTATACGGACTGCTCGATTACTACAACTTCACCTGGGAACATTGAATTCAGCATTTCCAGCAGTATTGATTCCTTGATGTCCCTATGCATTTTATTCATTCGTCCTTCCTCTTCTTCGTAGTACTACGGCCCCTCTCGGGCCTTCGCTTCCTGCAAATTAGCCTCCAAGTGTCTCGGTCAATTGACCGCGTCCTCCAATTTCTAAATCGGAGCAGCGATGAACTGTCTTCGTCAACCGAGTCAGACCAGCGTTTCCTCGGTTCCCACACGGGTGTCCGCCCTTCAGTTCTTCCAACAAATACCTTCTTGGTTATTTGTTCTTCACCCATACGATTCATGTGTCCAGCCCATTCCGCTTCTGCAGTCTGACAATCGTTGAGACCTCAGGCTCGTCAAAAATTTCATACAGTTCATGGTTGTATCGAATTCGCCATTGGTCCCCGTCTAGCTTCGCTCCGATTATTCGCCTCCGGACCTGTCACTCAAAGGCGTGTAGGGTCCATGTTTCACACCCATAGCATAACACAGGTCTTATCACAGCTGGTTTTCAAGATCGTCAAAACTGAATAAAATATTTTATTTGCGAGCTGTATTCTTCGGCGTATTCGTTGGTGCTACAGCCATAGAAATTTGAATGATACGAAAGGCAAATTAATAGCGCTAAATATTATAGATGTAAAACTTTACCAAAAAGTAAAGATGCTTTCGAATTTTCTTCATAACTACCTTATGAATCGACTTATATTATTTGAAAATTTATCGTACTAACATATGAACATTTTCTCTATTTTCAGGAACGAAAAAGATGGAATACAAGGCAAGGCAATGGCATGAAAAATGTTTTTGCTGTTGCGTTTGTAAGACGCCAATAGGTACCAAGTCATTCATACCACGTGAACAAGAAATTTATTGCGCAATGTGTTATGAGGAAAAGTTTGCTACAAGATGCATCAAATGTAATAAGGTCGGTTTTTACATACTTTCCTTTAACGAATAAAGGGATTCAATCACATGCCACCTTTTTTATATTTCACAGGTTATAACTAGTGGTGGTGTTACATATAAAAATGATCCTTGGCATCGTGAATGTTTCACATGCACTAATTGTTCCTGTACACTAGCAGGACAGAGATTTACTAGCCGTGATGACAAACCATATTGTGCCGAATGTTTTGGAGAGCTTTTTGCCAAAAGGTGCACCTCCTGCACCAAACCAATTACAGGTGAGTTATATTCTAAATAAAATCTACCTAATTTGAATTATGCAATACGATTCTTCCGTCATTTACAAATATCTTTTGATATCATATGCTTTGACTAACAGCCTTTGCAAAGAAGGCCAGTACTAATAAATCGTTTTGCTTCCGTGGCTTCTCTATAAAGCGATTATGATTCGTAGTTGTGGGTTACGTTAGTTCAAAACTTGGTTAAGATGATAGAACATTTATTGATACTCGACAACGAATAACAAGCACAATTTAATTCAACAATTATTTTTCACTATATTTCTGGATCTTAACAATACGACATTATTACTTAGACTAACACAAATCATTAAATCTGACAGTTTGGAGACTCGTGACTCTACTTCTGTTAAATTCTGCTTTGGCTCCAATATAATGTTATTGCCGTCACCTACAAACTTCTACTAGTTTCTCCAAACCAATTTCGAAATTTCCATTCCATTAACTGTCAATTAATTTCTAATACACTGCAAGCCACTTATGCTCAATCGCTAAAATATGTTATTAGATGTAATTTTTGTCCACAAACATTTTTTTAAATATTTTCTTATCAACAGGTATCGGTGGTACTCGTTTTATTTCATTTGAAGATCGTCATTGGCATCACGACTGCTTCATCTGTGCCAGCTGCCAAACATCTTTAGTTGGGCGTGGATTTATTACCGATGGACCAGATATTATTTGCCCGGAATGCGCGAAACAGAAGATGATGTAATCGGCCAACGAAATTTACTTACTTTTGTGAAAATTCTCTCGAACATAGTTCCAATTAATATACTAACCTGTTAAAATATTTGAGAAGGATATTATGCTTTTTGATTTTTAATTTATTCGTGATTCTTAGACATTTTTATCTGTGTTTTGTCTTTGTTTAAAATTGCCGCTACAAAAAAAAAATAAGATCAATATTGAAGTTGTAGAAATTGAAATATTCTATTTATAAATTAAAGTAGTAAACTACCAAATTCATATAATAGGATATGAAATAGAAATTTTTTTTCTTGTTAAACGTTTGAGAACCGTCGATTATTGTCATTTTATAGTTTTAATTTAAAAGGTTTTTATTATTTTTTTATTTTACACTCATATGTATTGACATTATCATTTATGATTGTGATGATGACCTAACGGGTATCTGGTTGAAAATTGATTGATGTTAAAATTTCGATTCCTGTGAAAATTTTTATGTATATGTAGATAAAATGCGACATATCTAAGTCAAGTGTCAAAATTGAGTTCTAACTTCAGTTTAGTGTCAATGAAAGCTAACAATCAATAAAATAATTTTAAAAATTTGGTGCGCAATAAAAGGCTTGTTATTCGCAAGTTTGGCGTTTTTATTTCTGGCTGAAGTACACCTTGTTTCTAGTCTACCTTATTGCAATAGATACTTAAATAAGTAAGTTTTGCGTTTTCAGTACGAAAGATTGTAGTGAAATGAGATAGGTTACTGTCCGTAAAGGACTGCAGCAATGGTCTGCTGCCTCGGCGAAAGAGGTTAGTGGGTTTCGCCCAGATTGGCATTGTCTGAGGACGCGTGAATGCGCTGGCAGGCTAGCATTGCGGTATCGTGGGGCGCGTTCTTTTCCCCAGCACAAGGAGCCACTACAAAAGAATTTCGCATTCACGAATTAAGAGATGCAGATCCCTATCGGCCGGAGTCGAGGCCGAGGTAACCTACTAAGGATTAAAAATTGCTTAAGCCGATGGCAAACTACGCCAAAAAACAGACGGGATTTGAAAGGACTTCGTCGTTACCGACGATACTTATGGCCCCCAAATAAGATTGGGCCATCCAGGTGGAAGCGGTGCCCCCCAACCAGATTAAGATCCAATTTAGACATATATTTTCCGTTTAAGTGAGAAACTCATACAAACATAATTTGCATGAATTTTTCCCTTAAATGTGATGGAATCACATAATTCTATACCACAAATAGGCACGCGAGCGGAAGGCCACTCTACCCTGCGAGAGCACCTGTAGACGAATTAAGAAGGGGTGAGCTCACTCGATGGCTAGCTCATTATATTGGAGGGGCCAGCCAACGTGGCGGGTCCCATACTTGGTCAGGATTTAAGATGGAATGGAAAGACCGAGTTTTGGATATTTTAACAATTCATCTTTTCAGTTTATTTCTCTCATTTATAGACTAGACAAACTATTTCAATTACAAATATTTATGTACTTTCAAATTATTGCAAAGTAAACTATTTATTACTCTTTCTTCTCTTTTGTAGCCCTACAGGCCCTTTCGGGCCTTCGCTTAGAGATAGTTAGAGTATCTCATTGTCATGATCGAATTCATCGGCACTCCACAGGGTGATATTATCATTATCACGCTTTGGCGGTGTGTCCGTCCACCCAGCTGCGATGCGTTCTGATTTTAAACCAGCACATATTATAACTGAACAGGCTTATAGTCCGTCCGAAGAACCACTCGAACTAAATCTCGTTGACGCCAACGAGACTTGAACCAGAGACCTTCGGCTTACGGGCTTAGTGCTCTAACCACTAAGCTACGCGAACGACTACTATTTATTACTAATGTTTCCGAAATAATATCAGAAATTTATTATCATTCTTCATTTTTGTCTGAAGTACGTCCATTAAAAAATTTTATTTATAAAAATAAATCCAACTATTTGTACGAACAAGATCAAATAAACAATGAATTGTAAATGATATCATTATGGGATCGGTCCCTGTTCAAGGTACAACAGTTGAAGTTGATATAACCAATAATATGAATGCAGCAATACTTAATCATTTACGAAGACAATCTTGACATATAGCAACATGCATTCCTCTAGTACCACTTTAGGTTACTTTTTATTATCAATCTAAAACAATATATATAACTAAATATAAATATACATAAAATAAACGGGTACTCACCCAACATCCTCGACGAGCGCCCGTACATGGTGTGGGTGATCCCCGAAAACTTTTATTGAAATCCTGTTTGAAGTACGGTACGAGTGCTTGAATAAAATCATTACGATTTACAATTAATTGAAATGGTGAGGAAAATTCCAAGTCACATTTATTTTTAAAGGATTGATAAATTGAAATACAAAGCACAACCTCCCGTAATTTGTGGCCAAAGTTTTAGATGAACAAAATATTTTTGCACCAATAAGAAATTCACCTGATTTGAGCCGCTTGAATTGCGCGTTTCAATTCCGAAATAATTTTTTTCTTTTTTAACAACAAATCAATCGGGCAATTCAATCAGATTAAACAGAGAGTCCCATTGTTTATTCTTCTTGCTTCGCGGCTTCACCGAATTATTTGATCCAATTGAAAAGTATTCAAAAAGATAACAGTTCTCCACAGTCGAAGCACTTTTCAACGCCTCCAATTTCAAATGCGAATCGTGTAATCCTGTTCATTAATGTATGAGTGCATTATAAACCATTCCTTTTGTAGCGAATAGAGTGAGTTTCAATGTCCGTGAAGGACTGCAGCGATGGTCTGCTGCCTCGGCAGAGGAAGATGGAGGTATCTGCCGAGAATGCCCTCGTCCGGAGACGCGTGAATGCGCTGGCAGGCTAGCATTGCGGTGTCGTGGGGCGGGTTCGTTTCCCCGGCACGACGACCCACTACAAAAAATTTCGCATTCACGAATTGCTTTCAGGTCAAAAAAGGCGACCGAAGTCGCAAAATAGTAGATAACCTCACCGAAGGAGACGTACTTGTTACTAGAACAAGTGAAACTTGAGAAGAAAGGCGAACTTGGGGTTGACCTCGTCATTACCCAACGAAGTTCATGGCCCACAAATGAAAGAGGGGCAACCGGGTGGTGGTGGAGCCCCTTCATACCCACCCAGCCGGAATAAATCCATTGATAACTTGTTGAAGTGGCCAGGTATTCCTCTTCTGAGTGGAAAACTCATACAACTTGAATTGTATGAACCTTCCCATCAGAAGGGGAGTACCCCGGTGACCAATTTATGTCATAGAATTATACAATTGAATTGCATAAATCTATGCCATAAAAAGGCACTCTGCTTGGGCCACTCAACCCATGATGTCACCTGAAACAGAAAGGATTATTAATTACCCGGTGGCTGGCTCATGTTTTGGGGTTGAAGCCTGCCACCGTTCCGGGTCCTATACTCGGTTAGAGAAATCGAAAGGGAAAGACCGATTTTTAATTCACTCCTGCATTTTTATTATTATTTTTTTTTACGATTTGCATGTTTTTTGTGTTGTATATATAAGAAAGAGATTTAATAAAATCAGTATAAATGAAAAAAATTCTAATATGTTTTGCTTACAACGTTCATATTGTTAAAAAAAAAAAAACATCCAATTTTCCTATTTATATGTAAATAAATACTAGAAAATATGTTTGAAATTCTGAAATCTAGAATACTATTTCATCAGAAATGTATAAAAAAATTTTAATCATATAAAGCCAATATGGATATAAAGTTTTTTTTTTTGTTTTATCTACTCTTCGTAGTAAAATCATTTCTATGGATTCAAATCAGATCGTAAAGTTTATTTGAATTTTTATCAAATCTTGAATCCCGTTTATACCATGCTAAATTTCCAACTTGTATCGGATCAGAAATTTTTAAGTGAAGTTATAACTATTTTCTAGTTTATTATGCCTCCATTCTTATTTAATATAATTGTGTTGTTGGCCGAAAATCTGACAACAATAATTTTGTTGGTAATTTTATTGCTATTGTAAAGTGTGTGTTAGTGTGTTTTGCATACATCAAATTGAACAGTATTTTTTTTTTTTTTATTTAAAATTTATCTTTCTGGTTGTGTTTGAAGGTGTTTTATTTTACTTTAAGGGTTAATAGAAATATGTAGGTAGGAAGGATGCATTCGCGTCTAAATTAAACATTTTCAATAAATATTTCTTGTGTATATTATAAATAGAAAAATTAGGCAACCAAAAAGGGACTCACCGCATGTTCCGTCGAGCGCTCGATGGGTGCAGGTGTCTTCTTCCACCAATATCATTTTATAGTCTCCATTATCTGAAAATGTAAACTTATTTGAAGTGTGCGACTCCGACGACTGGCCGGCGTCATCTAATTTCTTTTGCAATACAGAAAGACCATATTTGTAGCCAACGTAGAATGATAGGAGTATAGCTACACCATTGACCAACGATGAATCGAACACTTTATCAGACATACTCTTTTATGAGTTTTAATTTCAATAGCGAAATATCGACTTTCCTTAAAAGCGTCTCCGCTCGATGAATACATAACCTCAAATTAGCATTAACTTTACTAATTTTCCATTTGGAAGAATGAAAATTTGCAAGCGCTTCAATAAAGGTTTTGAACACTTGGAAAAAGTTCAGCAGTGAATCGAATTTAAGAAGTTTCACTATAATGTCAAAGTCACTACCGATTTTCACATCAATCCTCCTCTTCTGTCGTAAGAACACACGTTCGAAAGTCCGATTTACTATTCACAATGTCTCTTCAACTAGAATACCTTTTCAGGTACCTTGTTTCGTATCACGAATCCGCGAAACCTCCACGCTACACTAGCTTTTCAACTATAAACCAAACGAAACTTCCAAGCGCCCAAGATAAGTTTATGCCTGACCGCATCTCAGCTACCCTTACGCTGTTTGTTGTGACTTTGGGGAATCGGTTTTGATTTCAGCATGCATGCAAAATATCTGATGCCAAACACTCTTGGCAAGAAGCTCAAATAATTTTAGTCCGACAAAAACAAATTTTTTTTTTTCAATCCGACGGATGAATTTAAGCGATTAGCACGAATCAACGCAATCATCCAAGAGGTTTCATGATGCTTATGAGCCCAATATTAAGTCAACTATAGAGATTAAACCAGAACAACAAACGACACCTCTTACTTTCAAACACCCGGTTTTTTTTTTTAAATTTAAGCCGAAAACAAGGAATAATTCTAATTTTTCCACAAGTTACTTCCCAACTGATAAACAACTAAACACCACTCCTAACTCCACGAAATGCCGAGGTTGTCGCAACGCGTCGTCGTAGCTGCCCATAATCACGTTAGCATTTCCCTCCTTGCTGGTTGCTGCGAACACTTTTTGCCTTAAGCGTGAACATCATTTTGACCGTAGAAATTTATTTTTTTCCGTCCGTCTGAAAATATTCAAGCTTTGCACTTTCTCTAAAACTACCTTCTCGCTGATCTCCAAGTCGACTCCAAATTTGACTGGAATGATCACCACTACCACGGATGACGGATTACTCAAAAGACGTCCGCCGATACAAAAGTTGAGGCGGCTTCTAAATGAATTAAAACTAGTCCGGCAATGTTGTATTTTTGGCGGTTTGAACTGCTTCAACGTTGCTATAAAATCGGGTGGATACAGAAATCCAGATGTGGCACCCGAAGTGTCGGAGGCCGCCCCTTAAAAATGTGTTAAGTCGTCGATTGCCGAAACATCGCAAACACGGCGAGAAAAACTGCGGTCGAGCCGCTCAATGACAGAAAAACTTCACGCACAGAACGAAGTAATTACGCGGTGTGGTGGGCACTAATGGCCACAAAATCACCGCCACACAACTCAGTAGTTTGCCGTCGTAAAATTAAACCGTGGAAATTGCGAAATTTTACCAAATTTTAGCCACTTGAACTGCGCGATTTTCATGCGGTTTACTGATAAGATGAAAATGGCGGAGACGACCAATCAAGCAACGAAACAGTAATGGAGAATCGGCGAAAAGTTTCGTTCAATCGTGACATCTATGTGTGGAAATGAATTAAAATTGCGATTTTTAGTAGTTCTTTTTAAATTAAGCGATATTAATACCAAAATTTAGTTACTGTATATTTTGAATAAAATAAAAAATTTAAAAATTGCTCCTACTTTAGTCATTCTATTAAAACATAGATGTACACTGCCAACGAATATACGAACATCACACAATTTATACACATGTAAATTATTGGTTTAGCGATTCCAAGTGTATCAGACAACTGATTGATAGTGGCACTCAAAGAAGAAATAAATATTTATGAGCACAGATAAGGTTATGGCAACTTCTTTCATTTTTAATGATTTTTGATAATAGAAAGGTGGCACTGGAAGCTTGGTCTTATGGGAAGTGCTTGATGCATAGTTTGAGAAGCAGTAGATTCTATAGCGTTCAGAACAGGGTTCTTGCCAAAACTGACGATAGATACAAGCCATATGGTAGCAATTTGCGTATGTATTAGTCGGCCTACTATGGACAAGCTTCCGGTAGCTGTCACCCAACTGCGGCACTAGCAAATGCTTATATTTCGTCATATGCAGCAGGACTCGAACGCTTTTACTTCAACACATTTTTCAGCTTTCGCACGTTCACGCATTATTTTCGGGATGAGTACTCCCTTCTCAATTACTACACTTTCTCCAACTTTAAAGGGTCATTTAATGGACGTGCTATAGGAAGCTTATGAAATTCACACCCATTCTTGGGAATTCTTTGCTTGGCAATTTCTCCACACGAATGCATTGAAGCACCGTGTTCCGATACTATCCCATATCGCATCTTCGACTCGTCTCATATCCCACTTACAAACAGTTCAGTGATCCAAAGTTCTGTTTCTCGACATGCAGTTCCGGTTACTTATTGCAATAAGACTGCACCAGAATTTGAATACCAGCTCCCTGAGTGTTTCGCGCGTCTAGATATTTTCCATTCAATACAATGCAAACGTGTTGAAGAAGATTTCGATTTCTAGAAATGAATTTTACTTTGCAACGGTACAAATCACCAATATGCAGCTATCTGACATTAGTCACCCTATCAAATGTCCATTTTTCTAAGAGAAAGTAGCTTTTCCATGCAGATAACAAAACACCGAATGGGCGCTATTGCTGTGGGTGGGTAGCAGTGAAGATGAGATTTGTTTGGTTCAATCATAAATGCCGAGGAGAACGGATCAACATTTTTATCACGCTGCATTCACGTGAACCCAACAGAATTGTCTACATTAAATGCCAGCGACAACAATCGAATTGTACTGAGCTTTGGTACCGGGAAACCAAAGATGCAAAGATGCATATTTTATTGCCGACAATAAACTTTTATAATTTTTCTTCTCTAGGGAACAATTTTCGGGCCATTTAGTATTGGAAATTTCACTCCTTTCTAGCTAGCACGGTCACTTTCCATATAAGATCACTTTATTGTCGCGACACTCGAGTGTCGTTTCAAATTCGTATACCTTCATAGCGCACTCCCTATTAAATCCCAGACAAACCACATCCAGCTAAGCAACTCAAATAAAACGGCACAGCCGTCGCGTATATGACCAAATGCATGGAGTTTAGAATTAAGAACGAACAATACGAGCTCGAAGGAAATTCGAATTAATCCGCGTACACAAAACGTATGAATAAAAGTGTAATGGCCGCCGCGCGTAGAATGGTCATTTTGATGGTGAGTTAAATTTCCCGGCAAGCTATCGACAATTTGATAACGTCGCTAATTTCCTATTTCTCGATGCGGAAATTTGAATTAGAACGTGCCCCTATTAGGGCAGTTCGATTCAAATATCCGAGCGAAGACGTAACTAATGCTAATTTTAATGGATCGCGGCTCTCCCAACGTGCTTGCTGCGACGATCAAAAGCAGACTCCCCATTTTGTTCCCAATAGTCATCTTATAGCCCAGTCATATTAGGGCTTTCACCTCGGAATGAAAGATAATAAGCTGCAAATTGGTATGAACCTTTGTTTTGTCATTCTAAATGTTGTCTCAAAAGTCAAAATCATTATCGTGTTCGCGTCTCAAGATATTCAAGGTCAAAGGTCACAAAAATCGGTTTTTCGCGAATATCTGGCTTCCTATCGGTTAAATGAGATTTGCATTTATTATAAAAGTTGTAGGCTATAAAATTCCCTACAACTTTTGTTTAAACTTTTTTTTCATACGACCAACCGTTTTGAAGGTAGAGCGCGAAGAGTGCACATCGTACAGTCATATACGGCCTAATGCAAGGTCAAGCGTGAGTTATGGTTATCAGTACGTTATAAAGTCAATTATTTACTTGGAAATTATAATTATTAAACAATGCCTATTATTTATGTACTAACTATTAATTATTTATATTTAATTAAAGTAAGTAACTTGATTATTTATATATAATTATTCATATTTAACTATTTAAGTATAAAATATTATTAATTCTGGATTATATATTTTAGTTTTATTTTAAGTTAACACGACATTATATATCTTTTCTTTAAAACGCGTAAATTTCTCAATACTTATATACCTGGAAATACTTGTCCCTACCCTATGCCCTTTTCTATTCATTGCCGGAACAGATGTTCTATAGTATTCAAGGCCACTCTCTCCACTTTGTATGAGTCAAGATTATTCGTTAGTTTGAAATTGTACCGTTGCAAATCAAGTTACTTACTTTAATTAAATATAAATAATTAATAGTTAGTACATAAATAATAGGCATTGTTTAATAATTATAATTTCCAAGTAAATAATTGACTTTATAACGTACTGATAACCATAACTCACGCTTGACCTTGCATTAGGCCGTATATGACTGTACGATGTGCACTCTTCGCGCTCTACCTTCAAAACGGTTGGTCGTATGAAAAAAAAGTTTAAACAAAAGTTGTAGGGAATTTTATAGCCTACAACTTTTATAATAAATGCAAATCTCATTTAACCGATAGGAAGCCAGATATTCGCGAAAAACCGATTTTTGTGACCTTTGACCTTGAATATCTTGAGACGCGAACACGATAACGATTGTGACTTTTGAGACAACATTTAGAATGACAAAACAAAGGTTCATACCGATTTGCAGCTTATTATCTTTCATTCCGAGGTTGACCCCTTTTTTTACCTAATATGACTGGGCTATTACGGCATATGCCGCATCAGTAGTTCACGAGCGTAGCTCATCCATCTATGTAGATTGCATTCGGCAATGCGATTCCTGGATGAGCTGCTATAAAATATACTGCTGTGTCCAATTTTAATTGCAGATTTGAATAATTAATTTTTTCAAAGTTGCAATTAAAATTTGGATCAGTATTATGTATTTTCGAGCAGTGTGACTGCTCGATTACTACGAGATAAATATTAATCGCCAAACACTTATACACGTTAATTCACGAGTTAAAAAGTTGTTATTAATCTACGTCTAGCAGTCACCTCGATTGGGCAGGTTTTTAATTCGCTCCCGTAATTAATTTTAAAAATTTGTAAATTTTTTCAAATGTCAATTCAAAATTAATTTTTATCGAAGAAAGCTTATTACATCTTTGAAACAATTAATTATCGTTGAATATCATGATTGGACTGCGATACTCACTGTCCAAAAGGACCGGCGGCTTCCCAACGTTGGTGGAGCGTGGAGCATCAAATACTGTATATCAATCAAACTATCAATCTGTTAATGTAAAACGATTAAAAAGAACACTGTAACAAGAGAATTTTTCTGATGACAAACCAAAATTTCGAATAGTGACAATGACGAATTAGAAAGAATCAAAAAAGAAAATGAGGAGCTCAAGCTACGAGTACTAATCTTTAAAGAATTATTGAAGAAATGTATCATAAAAAATAAACAAGCAAACAAAACACACGAACAAGAAAATAAACCTGAAGCAAAAGAAAGAGTACAAAAAACAGAGTGAAGCCAAGACGCCGATGATACCGGATACTCAAAACTTCCTGGAACAATTAAAAGAAGCCACACCAGTGTTGAATTTCGTAGTAATCGAGCAGCCCGCCTAGACAAACTGCTCGAGGGACCTCAGTGCAGTTGATCACAATGACCCAAAACATTGTTAATTGCAACACCATTGCTACGCGATTTAGCGAAGGAATTGCGAAATTCCAGTTGGGCCCGAATCTTCCGTTACCACCATCACGAAAACTCCAGCAAGTAGATGGAAAAAGAGGCTCGTCATGTGGAACGGGGAATGGAATCGACACTTGATTCCGTACCGGAGGAGCTCGAGCAGCAGTAATATGGAATTCACAGACATTTGGCTCGGGTCGCGCTATCTTTTAATTGCTTGTTTTATTGAAGTATTGAAGGGAATTGGATCGCTCTCCGCTGTTTCACATTTGATCCCATGTGAATAAATGAGAGGGAGGAATTCGTCAAAAGGAAGAACGGGTTATTAGCGCGATCGAGTCACTACGTGCGCAAATTTTCGAAGAGATTTTCGGATCGAAGAGCATTCTCGTGTGAAAATGTGAGGTTATGGAGTATAAAGATCTTGCGGGCAAGAAAAAGAAAGTAGATAGATAGTGCATAGACGATTTTTGAGTGTTTTCTCGTTTGGAATTGAAGAAGTGCAACCCTGATAAATGAAACATTGTGCGAACACTTTTCACTTAAAGAATACCAGTGAAGTTCAGAGTGAAGTTCAGTGTAATTTAATTGAAAGTGTAATAACAGTGATGAAAGTTTACACATGCTACTTCCTTTTTCCAAAAGTGTCATCGATCCCATGTCCGGCGGCTCTTTGAAGAGAGGAAAATCCTCCATTGATTGGTCAAAACGGCTTAGTTTGCATTTAAAAAATTCCCATTACAAGTGCATTTGTTCTATGGTGCTTGCTAGTTCGCTGAAACGAAAGTCTGACTTGTTCGATTAAGTGGTAAAACCGTCATTTGTTCCGTCTTGTTTGCACATTGTTCAGTGAGACCAATCAAAAAATTCACACACTCCAGCCGATTGCAATTAGGCACTGGAATCAAAAGTTTGGATCGTGGGGAAGATAAATTAACATGGTAGATGTATCTTGTCGGGGAATTGAGTGTCGGAAAAATATCTCTTCAAACGAATCCTCAGCATTGTTGCTTACGTGACTTGCCGCGAGTGCCGTGGGCTATAATAAATAACTTTTTCGACGCAGTATGCTGTGCTGGAGGCGGCACGTCAAGTGAAACGCTTTCACGAGGTAACCAAGAGAAGTCACCAAAAATGGCAAAGTACAACAGCCAGGTCACAGGTGTGCAGCAATTAGCAAAGTGTGGTTCAACGATCGGGAGGTTAACTCGTACGAATACCGGGTGTTGAAGGACCTAGAAGAACGTTCTTACTTTTTTACTTATCGACCTGTTGAGGACCTGAGATTTTTTTTACCTGATCAATCTAGATAAGACCTTAATTAACAGTATCTTGTTCCGCCTGAATATGACTCAGTATGTACCCTTTTGATAATTTAAAAAGAAATTAAATTTATTTTTAAGATCTGAATAAAGTCACGTTACTTCTGACTTTACTTTGCAAAAGATTCCGTAAACATAAATTAGCGTTTTAACAGTAAATATCTTAATATACAAATTAATTTTGAATTGGATTTAGAAAAATTGATGGGTTGGATTTTCATTTATAGTTCAACTCTGTTTTGTGAAATTGCACATTGTTGTGAATAAGGATTATAATTTCAGACTATTTCACACTTGATTCGAATGTACTGTTTAAAACTAAGTAAATAAATAAATTGAAAGAGAATAAGGAAATATGATGAAAAGATATGTAGTGAATGTGTTGGTTAGATAAATGTCCGTAAAGGACTGCGACGGTGATCTGCTGCCTCAGCGACAGAGGGTGGAGGTGTTCGCCAAGATTGGCCTTGTCTGAGGACGCGTGAATGCGATGGCGGGCTAGCATTGCGATGTCGTGAGGCGGGTTATTTTGTCCAGGACGAGGACCCACTTAAAAAGAATTTCGCATTCACAAATTAATAGATACAAAGACGTATCGACCAGATTCGAGACGGCGGTAACCTACTAAAAGTTGAAAATGCTAAAGCACATGGCAAACGGGGCCTGGTGAAAACAGATGGTACTTGGGATGACTTCGCCCTTACTGACGATACTTATGGCCCTCGAATAAGAGTGAGTCATTCAGTTGGAAGCAGTGCCCCCTCAGATGATGTTTACATAGTTTTGATGGTTCAGGCTACGTGATACACAATCCACTGGGTTAAATTTAAGCTTGATATGATGCCTTCTTTCAGGTGGAATTATGTTGATAATGTTAGATGTCCATTTTGCCATAAATGCCTTTCAGCGCCTTGGATTGTTCGATATCCAAGCTACTATCAATTGCAAATCCGTAAAGCAGTGGCACTTGTTGAGATTTACATTCATACAGGATGCAATCTTCCGCATAAGTTTGGCGAGTATGTCCGCTGCACAAAGTTCAAGTCGAGGAATGGTGACTCGCTTGATGGGAATACCTTGCTTGGGGCTGCTAGCAATGTGACTCGAAAAGGCTCGTGAGCGTCTTTGGTTTGGGCTTGAAAGTAAACCACTGCAGCGTGGGCCGGTTCCGATGCGCCCACAAGGCGAATGAGTTCCAATAAAGAAGGTGACACGATGTGTCGTGGAATGTATAAGCCAGAGAGCGCTGTTAGTCCAGATATGTAGATTGCAAATATATTTCCGGAATCATGAGTAAGTGGATCGTCACAGCCAATCCCTGATATAAATAAATTCTGTAAATTTATCTTGGCCACTATTGAAACTGGAGCAAGAAAGCTGAGAGGATCAAAGATCCATGGCCGTTGTTGAATCCAAAGGTGTTTGAGGTTGGATTCCAAAGTAATCCAAGTATTGTACTTGATTCGTCGTTATCAAAAGAATGAGGTTACGCCCTAGTATTATTTTAATCCACAAGTTCAGGTGCATTTGACACCCAACCGCGTAGCTGCAAACCGCTGATATTTAGGACGTTGATGATGTCCTGCTTTAACTGTGAAGCTTCATGAATGTTGTCAGCTCCGCTCAAGTAGGAGTCAACATAGAAATTGTCTGTAATTGCCTGTGCCGCTTGTTTTGAAATGCTATCGTTATCTCTGGCTATTTAATATAGTGTGCACACAGCTTAAAATGGTGCTGATGTGGTGCTGTATGTGCCCGTGTTGAGCTTGTAGGCCATGATGCATTCTTCCGTGGAAAATCTCCAGACTGACCTCTGATAGCTGGCACTGACGTGGCTCACTAAGAATTGCAGATACATCTTGACTGTTGGCGACAATGAGGATAAGGAATGTGCGAAATTTGCAAAAAAATGTGAAAATATAATTTTAAATGGTAGGACCAACCATAAGTTAGTCGTTGAGGGATACTCCTGATGTCAATTAGCTGAAGCGTCGAAAACTTACCGTAGTTTTGTCTTCTTACTTGTGGGCTTAAGAGCAGCAAGGTGCAGTATGTATGAGGAATGCTCTGCATGCAGCTGCAAGTCCTTCGCTGTCACTTGAATTTTTTGTAGTCTAGCTGCAGTTGATGATTGTACTTGAGATGCTTCTCCAAGCCATGTAATCGTTGAATTGCTCGTTTCTGCGAACTACCGAGTGGCTGATACATTTACCGAAGCGGAAGTTGTACCATGTATCAGCCGGTTTGAGTGCGATGAACAGACTTGGTGCAGTGAGTCTCGCATTCCGTCTCTTTATGAGTCATGACAGATTGACAGCTTATGTTTTCTTGATCCCAGCACTTCTGCAGTAGTGACTCTACGTTGGCTGTGTTGCATTCCCAATCATTGGCGTCATGATGAATGTATGAAGCCGCAAGCATTCACGATTCCAATGATGATCCAGCAAAAAAATGTGTTGCGAGGGGTAAATCTGTTCTTTGTGAAGGCTTGTTGATCAGAGATGATCCCTAGTGTTGGGATAGCACACAGTAATATGTTTATTTGTGAAGGCTTGTCAAAGTTAAAATGATGCCAAGATGTTGTTTATTAATACGCTGTGGTGGAATATCCTCCAATATCTGAGGTACCACTAGCGTTGAGATGGTTATGTTCTGCATACATCTTTTGAGATGGTTATATTCTGCATGCATCTTTCGAGGAAAGGTTTATGGATTTTTTTTTTACCCCCATTCGCTACCACTCTCTCCATCACATTTTCTTCGTCGCACAACGCTCGTGCGATCTGCACTTCACATTTCATCGCTTCTTCTAGTGTGACACCCAGACAATGTTTATAACATCGGTATAAGGGTGCACACAAAAATATGTGAAGTCATTCTATTAATCTTTTCTTGTCCAATTCGTGATCAGCTCTCAGAGATAAAAAAATTATAAATTCGACGCAGTAAAAAAAACTCTTGAGTAATAAAATAGCTGTCTCTTCAAGCATCTCGACGAAAGGGGTTTCAAAAATGCCCTAAGATTTACTAGACTGAATTTCAAACGTTATTAATTAAATATTCTTTAAACCTTTTCTTAAAGACTCTAAGTGAGTTTGCTTCCTAAACTGAATCAGGAAGATTGATTTATATTCGCACCGTATAATTTGTAGCATCGTTCTTCAGACGATCCGTTCTTGCAAAAGGTATTACGAATTGATTTGCATTTCTAGCATTGTACTGATTCTTTTGCGATACTTTAATAAATTGAACTTGTGATGACGATTTCGATTGTAAACATTTGAAGATAAACTTGGCTTTCTCCTGATTGGTAGACTTATCTGGTTTGATGGAGCATCGGAAGATTTAGAATGTTTTTATACGCTTTGGTGAGCACTCTAGAGATGATATTAAGATGGTGCTTTGATGACTGGCCCTAAATTACTACTCCATAATGTTGTTTCTACAGTACGAATGCATTTAGGATCATCTGCTTGATGTTTTTTTTGGAAAACTTTAATATCTTCTAAGTAGTCCGACAATAGGAGCTAATTGTTTCCTTAAGTTATTAATGTGTGATAACCATGTTAGTCTTTGGTCAATGAAAAGTCCAAGATACTTGATCTCCGTTACTCTTTCTAGTTTTTCGTCATTAATTTTTACGTCCATGTCAATGTCACCTTTATTCTTTTGCTTCAAAATGAAGAGTTTTGTTTTTGAAGTATTCAGTGCTAGTTTACTATCAATCAGCCACGAATGATATGTTTTTAGATCCTCATTAATGGTGTTTTCGAGGTAATCTCTTTCGTGTCCTGAGTAAAATAGTACTGTATCATCTGCGTATAGTGCATAATGTGCTTTAAGTCCGAGTGTAGTCATTTTTGAATGCTCAGTGACGGCGGAAAGTGGTATTCGAAGTTGAGTCTATGGAAGTCGCAATTTTTTTGTAAGATCGTGAGTGACGAGCGAAACTTCCGATGCTGAGTCCAGCAATATTTTGCATGGAAGATGGGTCCGATGAATGTAAGCAATCGCTGTGGATAAGATGTATGAATGTGAAGGTAGGTTAATAACCGTATTTGCCGAGAGTTTTATGTTTTTACCATCTGTCTTCCTCCTTGGAGGTGGTTGTTGTTGTTTTGAGAAATATTTCATCCACTTCGTCATATTTTCTCAACTCTACCGCGACCGCCTCTTCTCCTTCCTCTTCCACGATTTGGTCTTCGATGTCGAACTGCAGCTCCTGAAAGTTGGAATACGTTTACTTGGGCTGGTTCAGATACACTTGGACCAGAGCATATCTACTAAATAGCAGCTGCAATTAGAACAAATTTTATTTCCTACGGTACTTGTGGAGTAGAGAGAATTAGACTAAAAGTGTGTATGTATGGTAAACAAAAACTTGAATTTGCTTGCAATTTTACCAACACAAGGTGAACTTTAATCCATCTTTTACACGATTATTTGCCTCTCTTTTCATTTTGACAGCTCCTCGATTGCAGGTGCTAGTTAGTATATATGCTCTGCTTGGACTTCAACCGTCGCTATGTCGCAGATGTCCGCATCCGCAAGTTTAGAGATTGGCCACTTTGTGTTGGTCCGAGCACAACGAAGCTTATTTAAGGTTGATATTTGGTGTATTGAAAGAATGCTCCGAAACTATAAACAAAATGTTTATGAATTCAACCCCACTGATTGTCTGAGGGTCGCACACTGAATGCTGACCGAAAATTCTGATACGCGAAATTGTCTCACTCATGGTGTCCTCACCATGAATTATTACTAATCACAACGAAAATGACCGAAAACTTATTAATATGTTATGAGAACCGAAAATATGTGTTTTCTTTACGTAGTGTTACGCGATCTGGCTCGAGGGACCAGAAATGATGGCGAAAAGTTCGAAATGAAAAGCCGATGGTTCAGAATCATGAAATGATATTTGAATTTATTTTCGTTGTATCGCTTTTGCCGTTTGTCAAAAAGTGAAAGATTCTGACAGTTCAATGGCAGAACAAAAGGATAGGTTGATGCTGCAGGAATGCCCGGAAGTGACGGCAACTCCAGACTATTGGGTTTCAGTCAAAACTGACGTTAGATAGGAAGCCATATGGCAGCAGCGCTTACTACCTCACACATGACCGTAGGCCGACTTTGCTGGCTAACTTACATGGCGTTATATGAAAAATTGTAGAGGTGCCAACGAAAACTCGAGGCTTTGTACGGTTTAGATGGTCCGCGGAGAACACAATAGCGCTCCTAGTGAAGTGAAAATTGTTTCAGTTCTGATACCCGTTTAGTTTTTATCGCCTTCCAAAGTGAATTTATAGGAGTTTGTTTACATCTCAACGTTAAGCTATCAGTCGAAGGTGCAAAACGTGTGCTTCATTTGCTAGTCTTGGAAAGTTTAGGAGTACAGTGGGCTATACAAGGTGAATTTATAGCATGCACGAAATGCGTTCCACACGTTTTTTATTCGGAAAATAGTATATATGACGAAATATAAGCATTTACTAATGCCGCAGTTGGGTGACAGCTACCGGAAGCTTGTCCATAGTAGGCCGACTAATACATATGCAAATTGCTAACATATGGCTTCCTATCTAACGTCAGTTTTGGTTTCAGTGCCTGTCACATTGATATGTGCATGAATCAAAACTTACGACAGATACAAGCCATATAGCAGCAGCGCTTACTACCACACACATGACCATTAGTAGGCCGACTTTGCTGGCTAACTTACATGGCGTTATATGAAGAATTGTGGAGGTGCCAACAAAAATTCGAGGTTTTGTACGGTTTAGAGACGGATTTCTACAGTGAAATCCAGATGATCCGCGGAGAACACAATAGCGCTCCTAGTGAAGTGAAAATTATTTCAGTTCTTATACCCGTTTAGTTTTTATCGCCTTCCAAAGTGAATTTATAGGAGTTTGTTTACATCTCAACGCTGAGCTATCAGTCGAAGGTGCAAAACGTGTGCTTCATTTGCTCGTCTTGGAAAGTTTAGGAGCACAATGGGCTATACAAGGTGAATTTATAGCATGCACGGAATGCGTTCGGGACGTTTTTTATTCGGGAAATAGTATATATGACGAAATATAAGCATTTGCTAATTCCGCAGTTGGATGACAGCTACCGGAAGCTTGTCCATAGTAGGCCGACTAATACATATGCAAATTGCTACCATATGGCTTGTATCTGTCGTAAGTTTTGGCATGAATTGTTGACGCTTTGTTCTGTTAATATGCTCGAACACATCTGCTTCATCTACTCGTCTTGAAAAGTGTAAACACATAGTGGACAGTCCAGGGTGAATTTTAAGCTGGCACGGAATACGTTTTGTACTTTTTTCATGCGAAATATAGTATATATTACGCCATGTAAGCATTTGCCATTCAATTTGGCTCTGGAGTACGTCATAATGAACTTATCTCTCGAAACACGAGGTACATTACAATACAAGTCGAATCAATTAGTAGCCTATCCAGGCGACATCAATATTTTGGCACGGTCATTCTTCCTGATACTCGACAGTGAAGCAAAACTAGTAGGGCTACAAATCATTGAGAATAAGACAAAGCTCATGATGCAGTCGAGGAAAAAACCTCAATCACCCAAAATATCACACTAGGGAAATACAGTATCGAAAATGTGAGCGAATTTGTGTAATTAGGCGCCAAAATAACGAGAAACGCTACTGAAAGAGACGAAATACGCCGAAGAATACAGCTCGTAAATAAAGTATTTTATTCAATTTTGATTATCTTGAAGACCAGCTTCATACACAGGAAAACAAAGCTCCAAGTATACAAATCTCTGATAAGGCCTGTGTTATGCTATGTTTGTGAAACATCGACGGGTCCTGAGGCGAATAATCGGAGTGAAGATACACGGGGACCAATGGCGAATCCGATACAACCATGAGCTGTATGAAATTTTTGGCGAACCGGAGGTCTCAACGATGGTGGGACTGCGGAAACTGCGATGGGTTGGCCATATGAATCGTATGGATGAACAACGGATACCCAAAAAAATATTCGCTGGGGAGAACTGAAGGTCGGAGACCAGTGGGGAAACCGAGAAAACGCTGGTCTGACTCGGTCGACGGGGCTAGTGAATCGCTGCTCAGATTACGAAATTGGAGGACGCGGGCAATGGACCGAGACAGTTGGAAGCGCTATTTCCAGGAAGCGAAGGCCCAAGAGGGACTGTATTGCTACAAAAAAAGAAGAATAAATTTTTTATTATTTTGCCATTGACAAATTCGCACGCATGTTGATAGTTTGATCGTCCAAACGTCAATCCTATACAAACAACACTTTCACTGCTCTCAAATCATATGGTGACTTCGGAAGCATTCTCTCATAAAGGCTAATTTTTTTCTTCTTTCATTAATTTCTCAAAGAATTAATCCATTCTGCGCTAATGTCAGCAAGAAAAATGGTATCATCACTAAACTTGATCGTATGTCACAAATCACGCTTCGCCTCCCCAAACATACTCTTATCAACGCAATGCCTCCTCACACAGGCCCAAAAGCCGAAGCGTGACGTCTTTATGCGCACCTAGCTTTTAGACCTAAGGACCTGTTCTTTTAGGCTAATTGAACAGCTTTTGACAGTTCACGCTGTGACGTCGTGCTCGTTAATTACTTTCCTTCTGGGCCTGAGTAAGCAGACGTCGACCAACGCCTGCCTACTCAAGCAATTAACGTACATGAGTTCACTGTGGGAACTGTCAAAAGCTCTTCAATTGGTCTAAGGGAACAGGCAACGCTTGCTTACTCAGAACTGAAAGGAAAGCAATTAACGTATATGACGTCACAGTGGGAGCTGTCAAAAGCTGTTCAATTGGTCTTAAAGAACAGGTCAATAAGTCTAAAATCCTGGTGCGCATTGTGACGTCATGCATCTGCTTTCGGGCCTGTGTGAGGGGGATTAATCGTATCAACCAATGCCTGCTTACTCAGGCCCAGGAGAAAAGCAATTAACGAGCAAGACGTCACAGTGGGGACTGTCAAATGCTGCTCAATTGCTCTAAAAGAACAGGTCAATAGGTCTAAAAACAAGGTGCTGTGACGTCATGCTTCCGCTTTTGGGCCTGTGAGAGGAGGCATTGTATTAACGCATGCTTACTTAGGCCCGAAAGGAAAGCTATTAACTTATATGATGTCATTGCGGCAACTGCCAAAAGCTGTTCAATTGGTCTAAAGGGACAGGTCAAGAGATCTAACATAAAATCCGGGTGTACATGGCGACGTAATGCATCCGCATTCGGGCCTGTGTGAGCGGGCATTGCTCATATCCAGATATGTTTATAGGGGAATTTTAAATGTAAGATGTTAGGCATCCATCTAATTTTTTCTAAGTATCTGCTTAGTGTGAAAAAATAATTCAATTTATTAGAGTATCTAAAAATTAAATCTACAAAATTACAGGTATTTGCAGAGTTTATTATTATGGCAGAAATTATTATGATAAGGAAATGTCATTTGGCATGTAATTTCTGGGCTTTGTTTCCAAAAAGCTTTGGTTTCTATTTTGGTACTTTGTCGGGCATAGATTTTTTTGACAGATCGCATGTCTTTTTAGTCACTCGTAAGAAACGTCTTGGTAAATAATAAAGTCAAAAGTGATATTACAAGTTTTGGGGAAGATTATTCTCGCAAACCGGCTTACATTAAGCATTCGATTGATATTCATAACAAACAAATATGTCGTCAGATTGGGATACCGTCACAGTACTGCGTAAAAAAGCTCCAAAAGCATCAGCCCTTAAAACTGAAGGAGCTATTAACGCGGCCCGGCGTCAAGGAATTCCAGTAGCTACAGAGCAGAAGTGTAACATCTTATTTAATTTCACATTTTCCTAATATATTTCTGACTTGTGTTCAGAAAAATGTTAAACTACATATCTAAAACAAATTTGTCTCAACTAGACTTGGTGGTGTGGTTAGTAGTGTTTCATAATTTTCGTATGACGATCTTCATTAAATGTCAATAATAGGGATTATTTTAATCAATTGTGAAATTTTCATAGATGTATTGTTAATTAAGTTTAAAGGAATGCGGAACCATAAACCGGCGTTTATTCATTTCTAGAACATTTTTGACATGTGTTATTCAGTATTATGAAATGGTTGGTGTCAGGTCGATAAAAGTGACAGCAACAATGCAATGTGTGGGCAAATGGAATGGTCTCGAAAATTTATCAAAATTTTTGAGCGGCAATAATCACGAAAAACACATGTTATATTGTTCACCAAAATTGGTTTCTGTAGCACCGAGTCATTGTTAAACTGGAATAAAATTCTTAAAGCTAAATTTGTTAAGAAGACATTTGGGCATGATTATATTTGAATGACAAATTCTTTTGCTTTCGTCACTAATTAATTATTCATTCACAGTATCCCTCAGACAGTTTAAGATATTCCATTATCGTTCTTCGTTTTTTGACGCCTAAATACACAATTTCACCCACATTTGCGATCTTATATTTGCCCAATTTGATACTTTGGGTCTTTGAGGCATTTTCCTCGACTGCGACATGTTTTTTGTTTGTCTGGTTGATTTGTAACCCAACTTATTTTGCTTCGCTGTCGAGTTTCAGGAAGGGTTCTTAGGCGGTTTTTAACGACCGTGACAAGATGATTGGCATGAGTTGAATAAAAATCTATGTACTTTTTGTATCGACAGGCAGCTTTCATATGACGTATTCCAATTAAAATTGAATAACAATGGCGCCAGTCCATCCCCCTACTTTAGTCCAAATCTGTGTCAAAGGCATTTGTGAGTTGTTTATATATCCGCTCTTACGAGGTTGCCGATTTCATTGTCATTTTGATAAGACGGACTAATTTGGCTAGGAAACCAAGGCAAAGCATTATTTGGTACAGTACGTTACGATCAACTCAGTCTATGCTTGTTGAAGGACCAATACACACCTTTGTTTAGGCATAGGAACAAAAAATGCTTGCTTGAAGTCTAAAATTTGGTGTATATCAATATTGAACCTCCAGCATTTCACAAGTACATGCTTGACTGTACACAATTGGTCCATCGTTAATCTACCTGTTCTAAAGCCACCTTGATAGTCTCCGATAATACTGTTTGCGTCTGTGTTATTTATTATTTTCTACAATATTTTCTACGCTGTACAAAGTAGTGATGTGCCTGTATAGTTTTCATATTGTAGCTTATCGCCTTTTTTGGATAGGGAATATAAAGCAGTTGAACTCCACTCTCAGACCATTAAATACTCAAATTGTACTCGGAATGGTAATGTAAGTAGTGCCAACTTAGCGAACTCTCCGGTTGCCCAGAATTTCAGAAGAGAGTACGCATTGTCAGGACATAATAAACTACGAAAGCTAATGGGCAACAGAAACATAATTAATAGCATACATCCAAACATGCTTAAAACAACTAAAATATTTTCTTTGCTAACGTAAGATCTGGAAATTCATCTTCACCAAAATCCCGAATCTTGGCAAAGGTACAGAGAAGGGAAGCACTGAGGGTTGCATCTTAATAGCCGACAGTCTCGTCCCCGTAGAGGTCATGTCACAGCCTGTTCCATTTTATACTTGCAAAAAATGTGTGACAGGCATCATCTTCCTTTTCTGGGCAAAATATATAGTCGGGGGACCGTGAATTACCTATCTTCTGCAGGTAAGACTAAAAACACCCATGCATGCTCAAAAGCTAGGTCAGATAGAAGTCAGTCTAACCATGTCTTAGATCGAGCCACGGTCTCAGATCCGGGATGAGTCGAGCAGTCCACCTTCCTTCATACAATTCACCCAAGACTGCTGCTAGTCGTTTAGTGAGCACTGTTTCTCCTCGCGGATAACCGTTTTCCTCACGTCCTCGCTTCGACGCAGGTTAATCGCGCGGCTCTCTCTAACCAGGAGGGAAACAGGTATCACGCCTGCAATAACTCTCACCGCCGAATCAGAGACTGTCGGATATGAAGATGCAATCCCCAGTGCTATGTTCCTGTGCGTTTTCTTTACACCTCAAATTCCTAGAAGGGGTAGAGTCATGAGAAGGGCGAGAGGAAGAATCAGACAGCGAAGAAAATTGTGGATCGGAGTCAGGCGTTTTTTAAATTGAATAAATAGTGTTACGTAATAATTGAAATAAAAAATACTAGTCCTGATATAACCCCAAAATAACTTTCCAAGCGGAAAGTTGTGGATGGTGGGATGGTTTCGTATGGGTTCGGTGTTCAGGGACCACCTTCTTTAGTGTGTACTTAACGCAGAACGAATCGATATCATCTTTCCAAGCCAAGCTTAATGCTCTGGGGGGCGCTGTCTCGAACGCAGAGGGCAACGAGCTCGTTGGGAGAGACTTCAACGCTAAAGCAATCGAATGGGCATGCCTCAAACAGGTTCACGGGGAAAACGAATCCTGGAAATGGCGGCCAGGACGGCGCTCGTCGTACTAAACACCAGAAATACGCCGACTTTCCGCCGTATTTGCTGTGAAGGAACCATACCGGACGTGACATTTGCCTCGGAGTCCTAAGTACGGAGGATACACAATTGGAGAGTATTAGAGGACTATATAGCCAGTGATTATCAGTGCATTTTGCTTGAGATCAGTGATGTTGTTTCCCGACGTCCGTGCTCTCGGCTTTCTACAACTGGATGGAACATCGGAAGGATGGACGTCAAGGTGCTCACAGCAGGTGAGCCGCTGCAGAGAGCTTCGGAGGGGACGGAAGATCTGGCAGCTCAAGATGTGGTGAACTCAACTATGAGCATCATTACGACTGCTTGCAGTGCTTCTATGCCCCGTCAAAAACCCCGGCACGCCAAGCCCCCAGTGCCCTGGTGGTCAACTGAAATCGCTGAAAGGCGAAGGGAGTGTCACAAGCTTCGACGTGAGGCTCAACGGGCGCGGAACCGTGACGAGGCATGCAACCGGGTGGCAGCATATAAGTCGGCCAGGAAATGCCTTCACAAATTGATTAACAATAGCAAGCCTCGCTGCTGGCAGAACTATGTGAACAAGATTCCGTGGGGCCTTGGCTACAAGTCGGAAGCTTGGCGACCTACGGAAACCCTGCATACATGATGCGGAAAGGATGGATGAGATAATGCGGGCACTCTTCCCCGCCCGTCCCGTCCGTGTTGACGCTATCCATGGTGAAACAGCAGTCGAGTGTTCACTCTTCACACAGCCGATACTGGTGGAGGCAGTCCTTTCACTGAAAGCGAGGACGTCTCCAGGTGTTGCGGCTTGTCTATCACCATTGTCCTGATTTGCTGCTCAGCACATTCAACGCTTGCCTACGGGACGGGGTTTTCCCAGTACGATGGAAGGTGGCGAGGCTCGTACTGATCAGCAAGGGGAAGGGAAATCCAGAATCGCCGTCTACATACTGCCCGTTAGGCATGCTAGACAAGTCCTAGAGAAACTTATCAAGCGAAGACTTATTGACGCGATTCGTGCTGCTGGGGACCTATCTCCTCGATAGTACGGCTTTAGAGCAGGACATTCTACTATTGATGCGGCAGAGGCACATATTCGCACCAAGCGACGGATCGTCCTGTTGGTGACACTTGACGTCGGGAATGCCTTCAACTCCGCAAGATGGGTGGATATGCTCGAAAACTCTTTTCAAGGTCCAGAATATCTAATACGGCTTTTGAGGGACTACCTAAAGGACCGAAGCCTGTTCTACGACACGACACAGGGCCAACGAAGGATGGAAATGATTGGGTGTTCCCCAGGGATCTATCCTTGGTTCAGACCTGTGGAACGTGTCTTACGACGGGCTACTGAGACTGGAGATGCCAGATGAGTCGCGCTTGATCGGCTATGCGGATGATGTTGCGGATCTGGTTGCTGGACGCACCGTTGAACAGGCGCAGCTTAGGCTAGGTATGCTAATGCGCCGAGTGAAAGACTGGATGACTGCTCGCGGGCTCCGTCTAGCACTGGACAAAACCGAAGTGGTCATCTTGACAAAAAGGAAAATCCGTAGAGTAAGGATGATCAGTATTGGAGACATACAAATCGAACCGAAACTAGCGGTGATGTACCTGGGGCTACTGATCGACTCGAAGATGAATTTCTCTGAGCAAATCAGGGCAACGGCTGAGAAGGCTGCTTCGGGAGTACCGGCTCTAAGTCGACTTATGGCCAACGTAGGGGGACCCAGCCCATCAAGAAGACCCACTTGATGAGTGCTGTAGGGTTAGTGGTACTGTACGGTGCAGAAGTATGAGGCGACGCTCTCAGTAAGGAGGTTTGCCGAAAGTGCCTGGCACAGGTACAGAGAAGAGAAGCGCTGAGGATTGCATCTTCGTATCCAACAGTCTCTGATTCGGCGGTGAAAGTCATTGCAGGCGTGATACCTGTCGGCTTTCTTGCTATTTACCTGCGTCGAAACGGGGATGAGAGGGAGATGGTTGTCCGCGAAGAGAAACAGCGCTCACTCAACGATTGGCAGCAGTCTTGAGTGAATTTCACAAAAGGAAGGTGGACTGCGCGCCTCATCCCAGATGTGAGACCGTGACTAAATCGAAGGCATGGTGAGACTGGCTTCTATCTGACCGAGCTGTTGAGCGATCATGGGTGTTTTCAGTCTTACCTGCACAAGATTGGTAAGTCACGGTCCCTAGATTGTCGGTTTTGCCCAGGAGAGGAAGACAATGCCTGCCACACATTTTTTGCATGCAGAAAATGGGACCGGCTGCGAAGGGACCTCCACAGGGAGACGGGAGAGCTCAACCCTGATAATATAGTCGCGGTGATGCTCTAATCGGTTGAGACAAATGGAACCAGGTGGCATATTATGTTCGGGCAGTCCTAAAAGACAAAAAGAACCCACAGCAACCGGGGGCGTTGGGGCTGGGGGATCGCTTGTCTAGCACTTCCTCTTCCCCTCTCCTCTCCCGCTAGAAGAGGGATCCCCCAGCTTGAAGGCGCCTTACGACGTAACAAAATGAGACCTGGCCCGAAGTAATGTGCCAAACGGTTCCAGGCTAGGTTCTCAGGTTGACAGGGGAGGTGTTTAGTGGGTAGTCCAGTCGCCTTCTTGCGAGCATGGGAGTCACACACTCTGTGCGTAAATGGGCAGTCACCTCCCTACAAAAAAATATAACTTAATAAATAACTTACTCTAAATATTATTTTATTGTTGATTGTAATCGTTAAATCGTAATTCGCTAGTCTTTATTGAGGTCGCCAATTTTAATTGACTTGTGTTCCTATTGCTAATCTTCTTCTATAGTAACACTTCTAGAAACTGCTTACCTTCGATAATTATACTTATCGGTGGCCCGTCTATAGATGTGATGTATAACTGGGACATCGTCAGAATTAGAAACATATCGATTCATATCCAAATACACGAATACTTTTGCAGCAACGAAGCCATTAGTGAGACAAGTCTCAATATACCCGTCTGTATGGTGGAACGGCTGTGAAATCCAGGGTTTTTCGCTCACAGGTAAATTTTTTGCAATATGATTCCGAAGAACTCTCTATATGAAGATATCGACTCTCCACTTTAGCAGTTTGATAAATTCTTCTATTCGATATACTTGTATAGTGACACCCAACAAAGTGGAAGTTTTTAATTCGACTTCATCAATATTTTGGAAATAATAGGGTCTTCTAAGCAGTATCCCGTTGCCCCTCCCCCATCACCGTTTACCCTATCGTTACGAATTCAAAATCCTTGAATGTCATGGAGTGCCATGAAGTGAGGTCGGTTTCAGTGAGAAGCATGATGACAGGCTTTTGCTTGACGGTGAACTCAAGAAGATAGTCACGTGGATGAAGAGTAACAATGGCGTTGACGTTGATCGAGGTGAGACGAAGACTATCCATGGGAATGTGACTGGATGAGAAACTGTTTTGAAGCTTGTTATTTTTTAATCTGGTTTATTAATTCTTTCCGAAAGAGATTCAAACTGTTGGTAAATTTTGAGAACCAGCTCATTATTGCCACCTACATTACTTGCATTATTTATTTTATTTACATTGTTGTCCACTGGCTCTCTAGCAGTAAGTGCAAATGATACCCCGGGCCTGACGGAGTCAGAAGATATTACACTGCGGTGTGCTTATGTTTGTTTTGAGTACAATTTAACTCTTGCATCTTGATATCGGGGGCATCCTCGATATGCTGCTGGATGACTAAATACACCGCAGTTTACACAGTATAATTTTTCTTTTCATACCATCTGAGCCAATTTGCACTCACCGGGGACATAAATATCTTTACATTAAACGCACCGATAGCACATGCTGCAATTGGCAGCCGAATGTATAAATCTTTGGCACTGGTAGACCTCTTTTTTTTGAAGACACTCCAACCTCACAACTCTAAAGTTCAAGTACCTTACCTGTTGGAGGGCACTTGGACATCGTTTTAAATTTGTACCAAATAAAATGATAACATTTTGCCTTCAATACTTGATCTCCTCGTCGCAAAATTGTGTACACTAATGAATTTTACAGCTGGTGCTGCTTCCTGTAACATTCCAAGGGGATCCACTATATTCTCTCCCCAGTCCAGGCCCTTGAACAGGAAGGTGTGATTTCTTTCGCCTTTGACGTGTACTCGTATGTGAAGTGGAGAGCTTTCACACTATTTAAAGCATCTTTGACTAGCTTGAAATTACCCAGGGCTTTCATTTTTATAGTGATTTTGTCCACGGTCACTCTTTTTACTTCAAATTATTTTTCTTATGTTCGCCTGCCAGTTATTATTAATCCATCGCAAAAATTCCAAATCTGAACCTTGACGTCGAGATTCATTGTTAAGGTATCTCATTCCATGACCGTAATGGGATTGGAGGTGATATGGTCAATATCACGCTCAACCATGTGACTATCACCTAATTTTTCAATTAGTACACATCACAGCTGATAGTCCAAGAGCAGCATCAGAAGCTCAAACTCGATGCCGCGACCGTGATTTGAACTTGGGAGCTGCTGCGCAAGCGGAGTGTGCCCTAACCCACAGCTCCACACGGACTGCAAATAGCCGAACCATTTACCCGTCCGCGCTGCCCAAAGACATTTATCGGTGGAAATTATTCAGTGCTCTTATTATTTTTAGCGAAAGAACCAGCAGACATACCGGTTGGCTTTTTCTCCTTATTTTTAGATTTCAAATATTTAATAAAATTATGATAGAATCGCAATGATTATTATCTATAATTTTTTCACAATCCATTTCGGGATCCATCGCAGCAAGTACTGCATAATAATTTGCGCTTTCGTTATCTACTCCTGCGCTTAGTATGATAATGGTATCTTGAATTTTTGTCTTCCTCGTATCTTGTACTGCTGGTTTCCTTCCTTGTTGTCTTGTGTGGCTCCTTTATTTTTGCGCGTCTTATGTTGTATGGCTTCTTGCTTTTCGGTCGTAGTATGTGGCTTGATCGTTTTGATTTTTTTTTTGATAATTTTCGAATCATTTCCACAAAAGATTGTATTCTAAGTTTCATTTCTCATTTTTTCTCGTAACTTTTTCTAGTTTATCGTTTGATAGCGTAATAAGCTTCCCATGTTCAATTTTCCTTTTCATTAGTTTTTCTTTGATTGCATTTGATATGCCTGGTCCTGGGTCCCCCAGCGGTGGGAAGCCATCGGGCTCATGCCCCGGTGAAAAAAGTTTTCTGCTTTTTCTAACTTCTTGAAACTTCTCCGCAAGTAAAATTCAGATATTCGATAAACTGTTCGAATGATTCGACGATGTGTTTTTCTAATTTAAAAAATTAGCTTCCAAGTGACGCCTTATAAAATTATTTTATTTTTACAAATGATTGACAGAAGCTTTTCAAAACACATCTGTACACGCAACGAATGCTAGACGTAGAATGGCACCATCTCCCTCTGTTGGTCTAAAAGTTGCTTGAATTGTTCTGGATCCATATTAGGGATGAGCATCGAAATGAAAACATCGATGTTCACCATCGAACAGTTATCGAAAGAAAACAATCGATGGCAATAAAATATCGGACTCATTCCATCGATGCTAAACAATATCGATGTTTCATGTTTTTACTACTATATGTTTTGTCTATTTCGTTGTCTAATGGACACTAATTCAGCAGAATAATATAGTACGAGTAAATAACCAGTGTACTCACCAGGTATCTGGACCTTAGAAGTACCCGCATAATAAACAAATACACCATAATTCCAAAAAGTATATTGAATATAAGCTATTTTATTATACTAAATCTAAAAAATTAGAAAAGTAGTAATATTGTTCTTCATTTTAGAAACTTGAAGCCCAAAAATCTTCGGGTAAAGAGCTTTAAAAAAAGTAGTTTAGAAGCAAATTTCCGTTTAATCTATTTCTTGCTGTGGAAATAATTTGCCCCGCTTTCGATAAAAGTCTCTCTGAAATGACTGAGGTGGACACGGTCGTCATTAGATATTCTTTAGATATTTCTGACATATGCGGATAGGTGGCTGTCATTTGCTTCCGGAATATGAGGGGATCTTACTCAATTTTTTCGGGAGGTGCTTCTTAAATTCAAAAATAGTAAATTTTAAATAACACCCATACTGAATATTATGTCGAATACGTTAAAATCTTTAAAAGCTTCCATACTTAAATAGAGGCTGAGTTCTTGATGATATGAAGCATCAAATCGATCTTCTTTTCCTTTTCCAAGCTTCTCCACCTTTTATGAATGGCTTTATTGTGATCGGAAAACAACCCTGAACCGGAAAAACAATTGTTGAGAATAAATTACTTTTGTTTTTTTTTTTCTTGAACAATTTTATCAAACTTACAAGAAGGTGCTGAATCGGACTCAGACGATCTTGAACTTGATGCTATTTATAAGTTGATCGATAAATTGTAAGTATTTTCCTGAACATTGCATCTTCGAAATACGTGTGTTTGAATCTTGGGTCTATTATGGTCGCAACTCCTAAAATATGCTAATCTTCAATTAAGCCAAATCTTTTTTTGTTCTACTTCATAATTTCATTCAGGAATATTTTCGTTATTTCCTTTTTCAGGTTAATTTTCATCTAGTTTTTCCCGGTAACTCTAGCAATGGAGATTGCTATACTACTTGTTAAGTACTTTTTCCCACTGATATCGTTGATCGCTGTAGCATACGGTTTTAAAACTTCGATGATTTCTCGAATTTCTTCGATTTCCGATGCATTGACCATTGAAAGAGCTGTTTTGTGAACATTTAAAATATCGTTCACAACTGGCCGGAGCTCAACAAAACGCTCCAACATTTGGCTGGCTATGATGCTGTGTTTGAAGAAAGTCACAATCGATCTGACTTTCGCGACCAACGGTTTTATTAGTGGTATATCTAATGACGTTTGCACAACTAAATTTAAAGTATGTGCAAAGCACAGTATATGCTTATCTCCACCGAAATGAATTGTAATGGCCTTTACAATATTTGCTGCATTGTCCGTAACAACGGAGATTACATCACTTTTTTTTATACCCCATTCTTTACACAGATTGTCGATTTTGGCAGCCAAATACTCTGATGTGTGATTGGAATCTAACAAAATCATCCCGAGATTTCCACTACACATTTTGTTCCTTTCAGCGTCGTGGAAGTACACAGTTGTCTACAGAAAGCTCCGCTTTTGCAGATCTGTCCAAAAATTCATTGTTAAGGAGCATTTTCGATGTCTTATCTTATTTTTAAAATCATCTTTTGAATGCTCATATTTATTCTCGATCATATTTTTAATTGTAAAACGGCTTGGCACAGTATAATATGGAACAGCAACTTTCATAAAATTAAGGAAACCCTTTCATTCCACCAGTCTTAACGGCTCCAAATCAGTGCAGATCAAATGCACAATTGCATTCACATTTTATCAGATGATGTGCCTCCTTTGAATGACTCCATTGATCGAAACATTTTGGGTAAAGATTGCTGCGTTGCATTTTATCTTTTACCTGATTGAATGTTCGATGACGACTTGGATGTAGACGGAGACATATATGAAAATGAAGGTAGTGGTTCATGTTCGCTAAGATCACTGCCACCTGAATCATCCACATTTTCAACTTCCTTTGTTGATTTTTGAGTCCTGTTTTTTTTCTCGGGAACAGGAACGGCAATAAACTTGTCCTGGTGTTTACTTATCAGGTGGCAATTGAGATTGCTCGTGTTCACCGAAGTTTTTACATTCTTTCCAAAATATATTACCATCCCGCAATTTGTCAAAGTGCCGCCAATAAATGCTTATTCGCGGCATTTTTACAGAACAAATGAACTATGTAAGTAAAAAAATGCGCACACAATAACTATATCGACTGAACACTTATATAAACACGAATAGCGAAATGCTAAACCAAGAAATGTATGCAAAGAATATCACTTTCCCGGTGCTCCTGATGCGCCCGTTTACGTTTAGCTATATAACAAAAGTTTATTAATTTTCGGGCTATTTGGCCAAATTAAAGAATATACACTTTTTTTCTTTCAAGACATATATCTGACGTTTCGATCACTTGCGTGGTTGTCTTTAGAACTAATACATCGCAGAGCCATTGCAATTTGTATTCATACAGATAACTTTATCCTTACCTACCTAATTACATAATTTTCCACTTGTGTTTCTTAACATCCCGCAATAAACTTCATTAATCTCTTCGGTGTCCGTTTTCCTGTTCATTGTGTTTTCGGTTGTCATTATTTTTAAAGCCTCCAGGATCATCCTCTTTTTGTAGTTGCGTTCCTCCCCTATCACTTTTGTGTGCTGGAAGTCGGGGGTGTGTCCTCTTTGTGTACAATGCGTCGTTAGTGCCGTTCGGTAGCTGTTGCCGCCCCTCAGATCTGAATTGTGCGCCGATATCCTACTCTTGAGCCATTGCTTCGTTGTACCGATGTATGTCATATTGCATTCGCCGCAGGGGATACTGTATATAACGTTTGATTTGCAATCCTGGGGTATTTTGTCCTTCTTTCTGGTGTGTAGGGTGCCAAGCGTGTTCTTCACTTTGTATCCAATCTTGAAAGCTCCACTTTAATTGGACGCTATCCCGGTCATTTGAAATTCTTTCAAGTAATTGTTTTTTACCTGTACAGCCTAGCGACTATTATCACATTAAAAGTTATCCTTATGTAAATCGGATAGAATATAGGGTTTTCCAATAAGAGGTGTTATTTTTTTCGTCCCTACAAAATTTGCATCAGGATCTAGAAGCTAAAGGAATATTTATATTGCGGATGACACTCAGGAGACGCTTAAGAGAAGTGAACTTACATGCCAGGTGACCAGCAAAAAACCGAAGAGATTGGAATTTGCAAGGAATCTTCAACATTATTCCCCGTTGATGATTTCCGAAAAGTGATTTTCATATTTTAATAATTTACTGCCATATGAGTGATATAATTAAGCTTGTGTTGTGAGGACCGTCAAGCATCCACCAACCGTTTGATATGGTCTTGCATTTTAGCAGACACATGTGGACCGCTGTTTTTTGTCAACGGGACAATGAATGCTCTCCAGTACTCTGAGGTCATGGATTACATATTAATTCCCTATTTCAATTTTTTGTGATGCAGTGGAACCTACACCACCTTTATGCATGATGGTGCCCAGTACGTGCGAAATATATTTGATGGCGGTATTATCCCCGTTTTTCCGTGGCCTGCCAATTTCCCCGACCTGAATCCTATTGAAAACATGGAGCCTCTTGAAATCGGAAGTTTATGCCTCTACTAATCCCACTGTAGATAAACTAAAGGAAAATATTTGTTATATGGAAAAACAGTGACAAAATAAAGGACATGGTCAATAAGTGCATCGACAGTATGCCCGCAAGAATAAAAGCAGTTATTAAAGCTAAGGGTGGTCTTACAAAATATTAGTATTAAGACAGAGGTTGTTTTTAATTTGTTATTAATAGTCAAGGAATAACAAACCATTTGTTCTATATTTTTTCGTCGTTTTAAAAAAAAGTTTTCAGGGGCAAAAGAATAAATTTTAGCAAAATCTTAGCGTTCCTAATTTTTTGATCAGGGCCTGTAGTTGAAATCAGAAGTTAAATGAAATTGTTGAAAATATTTAGCGTAACGTACTAAAGATGTCGAATGTTGGTCATTGAGCTGTTTGTCACACCATCTCCATGATCATCTGTGGTCTCTGCGTGCGCTGGTGATTAATGATAGCAACAAAAATGGCGTTTGACTTCGCCAATTTCTACTAATCAATCTTTACCTCGCCGCCAAAACGGTTGTAACCTATTGTTGTGTTCTATATTGTCATACGGTTGTAATTACGTTAAGCTCACGACACTTGTTTTAAGGTATCAGAATCTTTAATAACTGACAGTAAAGGCTGTATTGCCAACATCCCTAAACTACTGCAATAGAGCTATAATAGTAAATAATAGCTTAAAGAGAAGTAAACAATATGCATACATACATTTCGCCTAGGTCCGCGTCTTGGAATGTTGACATATCTTTTCATCGTGTCCCGATAGTTTTCGTCGAACCCGACCCTATGACAAGTAGTAAGGAAAGTTGCACTTGATTCAGGATTCTGCTCTAGTGTGAAACTCAAGCTTAGAAATTGCAGTGCGGAAATAACATCTGTTAAGAAATAAGTCGTGGCATTTCCCATTGTTCGAGATCAGCAAACCAAAATGAACAAAATCTAGAAAAATAAATTCTCCCTCAAACAAACTTTAACAATCTACTGTTGTTTCATTTGCCATCATCATCAGGATTGATTATCTAGCTTAATCATAACGTAGTTTGGTACTGGAACAAATCATTTCTTTATTGTAAAGTAATGAATAAATCTTATAAAATTTTCCTGTTTTAGTTGGCGCTGGGACAAATAAACAACATGTTGCTACAAAAAATACTGCAAAACTTGATCGTGAGACTGAAGAGCTGAAGCACAGTAAAATCCCACTTGATGTAGGCAGACTTATTCAGCAAGGACGACAGGCTAAAGGTTTAAGTCAAAAGGACTTAGCAACAGTAAGTTTCAAAAAATTTTACAAACAATTGTTGATTCAATAATTTAAACTTAACAGAAAATCTGCGAAAAACAACAAGTTGTGAATGATTATGAAGCAGGCCGTGGCATCCCAAATAACTTGATACTCGGAAAAATCGAAAGAGTGATTGGAGTAAAATTACGAGGAAAGGAACGCGGACAATCCCTAGCGCCTCCTGATGCAAAAAAATAAACCAGGAGGCGAGAATTCAAACAAATCATTAAAAATAAAAAAATCTTGAAAACAATTCAAACTATACGTTTTTCAGCAAATAATATGTAAATCTGATAGAGGTCTCGTTGTTTTTTTTATATTTAATTAAATCAAGAAAACATACTTTTGCATCTCTATTTACACATTAAAAAATTGAAAAATTTTTATTATTTTACTTTAGCATCTTGTGTACCTGTAATCTGTTGTTTCAAACTGATTACATATATTTGTGCCCTTGATTTCTAAGTGGAAACATTTGCATAATTCTTTTTATGTTGATGCTAGTGAGAAACGTTTAACGTTACAAATTTCATGCTTAGATTTGTGTAACGCCCAATTACTACAGTAAATAAAAATTTATGGGAAAATTGAATTGATTGGTTTTCGTAAAATGAACTTGAAGGTTATCAGCGCCGATGGCAAAACGATTCTAAGACTTCAAAAAAACTTATTTATGGGGACCTTCTCCTTCTTGTGAATGGTATCATAATTTGGTGAATTTTAAATTCTTAGCGGTTATCAACAGTCCGATTCTGCAATATTATTTAATTTTCTTTTTTGTAATCTTTCAATTTTCACTCAACAAACTGAATCTTAATCTTAAGTAAGTAGCACTTAATAGTTTTTTATTTTAGAAAAATTCTTTTACTTTTCTATATTTTCTTTAAAAACACATAGCATTTTCTTTAAATAATAAAATGTTTTTTTTAGAACACTCTTTTCTTTTTTAGATACACAACACGAATAAAAACGGTTGTCCACATCTAACAGCGTGTTACAAGTTTGAAGCATTAACATATTGAACATCTCAAAGTTGAGAAGATGGTGCAATCGTGCATTATCATTGTCGAGGACCGGGGATGTGTTCTCGATAATCCTTGAGTTTTGATTCCATTGCCTGTAAGAATGGAGGACGCAAAAATTAGTTTTTACGTATAAAACGATCTAATTTAAATCTGAAACGTAAATTAAATTATAGCGTTACTCATTTGTGATCGTGGGTTTGCCTGGATTTCATTTTTTTGAGAATCAACAATTTTCATTCAGTTACCTTACGCACCAAGTCTGATTAAAGACTTATCTTTTAACAATGATGAGCACAATTCTTTGATAGTTTTCGACGTATTTGATTTTGTTTCGGGAGACTTCTTGATGCTCGATATTTTTCCTTTTATTTGCCAGCAGTTTATAAAAAGCACTTATTTTCTGAAGTAGCATTGACTGTTCGAATTTTCCAGTATCTCATTACTATGCTCTTTGAGGAGTGTAATTTAGGTTTGAAAATTCAATCAATTAATCTTAAGTAAGGTGTTGTGCATTCCAGAAAACTACTCTAGTTGTTTTATCGTCCCTGTCACATCTTGGGTAACGCGTTTCTCTATTTGTGGCAACACTCTGCGCTTGTTGGTTTTTATTTGTTCTATCAACTGAAGTCTCCATATAATCAAATAGGTAAATGCACGGCATATTTACCTTTTATTATTTTACTAAGAGCAGTTATTTGCCATCAGATAATGTATTCTGTCTAGGGTTCGAGTAGTTAAAGCCGCGTATGTAAGTGTCTTTGAAGCCTGTTAATGTAAGTCTTCTCAGGTGAGTAGTTAATTTTCCCAGACTGAAAAATGGATGTAAGGTAATTCTCGTTGAATCTTTCTGGGCTCAAGCTTTGTCTTTATATGTTATTGTATTAAATTATTAGTAACCTCCTGTATTAACTATAAAAATAGAAATCACCATGTTTTGATGGATTACATGCTTGATTATAATTTCAAACAAAAATTGAAAGCACAGTAGAGAGAAACACAGCAGACTGCATTAAACTTGCTCCTCATATTAAACTCTAGTAAAGCGATGAAATATGAAAGGTGAAATTTGATTTCCTCCTCTTTTATGCTTAGCGGTTTTCAAATGATATAGAGTGTGACTCTTTTCTCATACTCTCCAGTTATGATAGTTTTGATAGCTTAACATTTTTAATGGCTCTATCCAGACCGAGCTCGGTTTGTTATGCAATTGTATTTACTTTTGAAATTCTTAACGATTTTGTTTGTTTTAAACTTTTAGGAGTAACAGTTAAACTACGATGTTAAAAATACTGACTTCCTAATCAATCTCAATAATAACAAACTGTATTGATTTTAACTACAGTCTAATCGTATCGACAAAACTGTCAACTTCAAATAAAATTTAAATTTAACCGCGAGGTAAAGCATTATTAGATATACATTGCGGTAAAGTTTACTATACTCTGCAATTTATATAAATTATCAATAAAAAATTTTGACAGAAAATCTTACATTTAGCTTACGTAACATATCAGCTACTATATTTAACGCCGTGGCTCTGGAACTTGCCGGTAGAACATTACCATTCATGGAGGTGTCAGGAGCTGCAATTCATAACCAAATTTTCAGTAAACTATATAAATTTTTTGATCGAATTTCTGATTTTTTTTTATAAATCACGATTCATAGAAGTTCAGAATATTTCATAAAACTGGAATTGATAATACGCTTGTTACAACCAATATATTATACTGAAAAATTGGCTTTTACGCTTGTTTCAAATATTTCTACTTTCATCTTTGTTCAAATTTACGATAACAATTTCAATTTAAAAATTAAGTGAAACTCATCATTTCTTATTGAATTTTAAATAAATAGATGTGTTTGTAAAACCTCACAATTTATTTTTTTACTCAGCATGGCTTCAGGCATGAAAAATCAAATGATTTGCAGTTTTTTATTGTAAATAAACTAAAAGTTGACTTAGTAATTTCCTGTTTTCTCTGAAAATAAGATAAAAAGGTTGAATATTAGCGCCGTAGAAGCAGAAAATCCTTGGTTTTTTACTCGCAATACTAAATTAAATTAGAAAATTTTATTGTCACCACGCTTGCATTTCGTGCGGAACGCGAAACGTGACTATGCCATCAGAGATTTCATTTCGAAATTTGAATCACAAATTTCAAAATGGAGTTTGTCTTGCACATATTCTGTTTTCTGTACGAAATGCGAGCTGACAATCCTTCTAGAGCTCACCACCAGGACTCCAAGTGAGACTAGTCTAAGTTCAAAAAATCGGTTCGGGATGGAACAAACCCTTGGTAAAATACAGAATTCGGCCGCAATATGCCTATCAGCAATTGTGAGCGGCAATCTTCGCCTCACAAAATTCTGCATAAGAACCTTTAATTATTGGTTTCGTCTACTATAGAATTGTTCTTTTGTTAAAGGTTCATTCCTTATCACACTAATTATTAAAACCCGAGCGCAATCTCGAAGATAGCATTGAAAGCACGAGTGACGGCGAAAATAGTTGCTCGTGATCGCAGGTCGTTCGAAACTAGTGCTGGTTTGAGGTTGGCAAAATCAATTGGCGCGAGGCAGTTGGGATTCACGATAGACCGTACTAAAGGAATGAGGAAACACAATTGGCGGCTTCTCCGCTCGTACCACCCATGGCCGCGAGAAAGGTTATGGCGAAACATAGATCCCGTTGATCGCGGTGAGTTGGACAGGAGAAGCCACCGCGGTGCCTAGTAAGTTGGGATGTTAGGATACTCGTGTAGAAATAGCTCGTGAGATCCCTGTAATACAAGTCATCAGTTTAGTGAGCATTTAAGCAGCAAATGTAGCCGACGCAGCAATCGGCATAAGGCATACGAGTTCGAATCGTGCAGTCGTCGAGGCAGGACAGATCGAGCGAGCAGCAATCGATTTTCGATGGATTTTAATGAAAATTAAAATTTGGAAAAAATTGGAAGTTTAGAGGAATTGCGGAATTTCGGAGGAAGTTTGGAGGAAGAAAAATTTTTAGAAATTGTGGAAAAAGAAAAGGAGTTAAAGCGCCTGGGCAAGGCGCGTAGAGTGAGCACGGGTGGGAAAACAGGTGGAATGATAGAAGTGGAGAAAAGGAGTTGAATTGGAATTGGAGAATCTGCAAAAAAACATAAAAACAAAGAAGAAATTATTATTAAGACTGTGTTATTTTTCTTTCAATATAATTATTTTGCTTTTTGGTGTTTTAATCACTAGGCAATAAGGGTTTCACTTTTTTCTTTCATTTATTTTCCCGCGACAGTATTCCAAATTGTCTTGGAATCTGTGGGTATGGGGGAAAATAACGAGTATGGGGAGCTTTCCGCCGCTAAAACGAGCTTTACGCGGAAAGCGAGAAAAACTTGCAGCATTTCTGTGGGAAATTCGGGGTGGACATAAAGGAGGAATTTATTCTGGACTTGCTTGCTAGTTGTAAGATGCAACTGAAAGTGCCGAAAATTTCCATTGACATGGAGATGGACGAGGGACGAAGTAACACGGACAGTTATGGCGAGGAGGAGGCTATCGTAATGCCAGAAGTAAGAAAAAGTCCAATAGGGTTTCCAACGTAGGAGCCTACTTCAAAGGTATCGAAGACCCTTGAAGTAAGCGAGCGGGATTTTCCCCAGCTCAAAAAGATAGTGAAAATAGCTTCCGCCAGTTTCTCGGGGACCATACCCAAGCTGGGGGGAGAGAAATCGAAGCCTCAGCAGCCAAGCGTGGCTGCTACTAATAAAGAGAGGGTGCCTCCTATAGTGTGCTATAGGTTTGACCTGAAAATTTTCAGGGCTAGTGTTAAAAGGGCACGTAACTCTGAAAAGGAGCCAGAGTTCAACGTGACGGTGAACAGCTCCTCACGAACTTCGTTCCACCCTATAACAGCTGAGGATTATACCAGCCTTTTAATTTTCTGAATTGTGCGAAGGTGGCTTGCTACACTTACACTCTTCCAGGAGAGAGAAAATTGACTCTCCTTCTCAAAGGCGTGCACAGTTCACACGACGAGAACGATGTCGTGGCTGAGCTGAAGGAACATCTCAGAGAAGATATCCTTTCAGCAAAAAGTTCTCCACTATAACATCTAGGAGGGAAAAGAGAACGCTTTCATTTTTCTTAGTCCAGTTCAAACCTGACTTTGAAAGAAAGCGATGGACGTAAAGTTCCTATTGTATCAGAAGATACAATGGGAATGTCTGCAGAAAAGTTGCACTTCCCAGTGCTTCTCGTGGCCAAAGATTTGGCCACGTCGCTTCTATCTGCGGGCTTGAAGTTAGCGACGTAAATCGCGACAAGCAGCATAAGTCCCTTGAATGTCTAATCTCGTAGGACGAGAAAAAATACGAGATCTGAAAAAACCTTTTTTTCCAATAGATTCTTTTTCATCATAGGATCAGAAGGTATAGTAACCGCGGTTTTGAATAGTAAAGTAGCAGTATCTTGATCTCTTCCCAGCATGGTAAGAAAGTCGGTTGTTTCAGAAATACCCAAGCAAGTACTAAATAATTCAGATAATGATTGCACGCATCTGTCCGTTCTAAAAAGATTCTATTTAATTGTTTCTTGGTTAAAGTTTTGACCAAGAATAGTACTACTCATATATTCCTTTTCGTGAAGATTCCTCAATCAGTTTGCCTATGCCGTCTGCTCGGTTACTAGAAATGGCAAACGTTAGCATAAGTGTGGTTCCTGTGAAGTCCGAGGGCGTAAAGAAGCGGACTGCTTTAAGAAGAAAAACAGCAAATATCGACCAATGGAAAAAGTGGATTATACTTTCCACAGCCGTATAATTTTACCTTATTCGTGTATTTCCCCTCCCTGTGTGCCCCTCGAAGCAAAAAGCGTCAAATTAAGATCTGTTTTGAAAAGTTCTCACCAAAACCTTTCATTTGATACCCCAAATCGGCTACCTTTGATAATTTTTTTTTTTCGGGGGCCACTCCCCTGTATGGGGAGACCCCCTTAAATACCTTATATAATTTTTTTGTAGTTGAACTTTACAGAGAGCACCACTTTACACCTTCATACAAAATTTTATGTTTCTAGCTTAAGTAGCTTGCGAGTAAAAGTGCTGTGACACACGGACGGACGGACAGACAGGACGCGATTTTAGTAGGTTTTTGTAAAATTATTTTACAAAACCCTAAAAATGGATGCGTTGATGGCTTGAGCTTCGATAAACTCGTAGACTTTAGCAAATGCTCAATCTGCGCTGGGGCAAAAATTGCAAGTACTCGTATGCCATTCAAATCAAGAGAATATTTTATGACGCAACCTCTGAAAATTATGTACACTGATGTATACGGGCCGATGCGGACGATATATACAGGAGGTTTCAAATATTTTGTTACCTTTATTGACGATTATTCGAGTTGGTGGCAAGTCTACTTTCTTTGCACCAAAGATAAAGTCGTTCGAAAATTTTTTGAATTCAAGAATATGGCGGAAAATCAGACCGAACGGAAAATGAAACAACTGCAATCGGGCTATAGTAAGGAATTTAACAATGAGAAGTAGATTAGCGAAACTCTTAAATCGGCCGAAAGTCGATACTCAGTGCCGTAGACACCATCTCAAAAGGGGTTGGCGGAATGCAAAAATCGTGTTCGGCTTGAAACTGCTCGATTCCTTTTTGCTCAATCGGGACTACCACCAACGTTTTAGGCGGAAGCGGTTCTAACTTCCAATTATAACCATAAAAGTTTATTACGAAAGTCATCCCCGAAGGTATTACACTTTTTGAAAAATGGACCGGAAGAAAACCCGATATTTCGCACATGCGGAAGTATGGCGAGAAAGTACGTTCTCGACAGAAGATCCAAAAGCGGCAAATTTGAGCCAAGATGTGACCTACAGATGCTGATGATCACAAAGCATTTATAATATGTCTAACAACCGAAAGAAATTTATTTCTTCGAGGGACGTTAAGTTCAGAAATGAATTCCCACAGTCCTTTGAGTTGAACAACGATCAGTCGAAGAAGGAAAGTATTGTTCCTACAAAGTCGAGGCAACACTTCGACGATCCAAAAGGGGAGTTCTTCGGCTTCGAATCGCCATCTCCTCCCGCAAGCCATCAATTTGCTTCAAAAGATGGTAATATATCCGTACGCCCGGGTACATACAACTTATATAGGAGGAAAGCCAAAGAATTAAATCAAACTACGGATTCTTTTAAGGCCCACATGCAAGATACACTGAATGGGCCGGACAGTAAAGTTTGGGTAAACGTTGTATGCAAGAAATTATTGATTGCCAATGACACCTGGTCTCTCGTCAAAAAAAAACTCAAGGCGCAACAGTCATTGGATGTAGGATTGTCCTACAGTATGAGTACAATTTCGATGGTTCAATAAATCGGAGTAAAGCAAAAGTTGTCGCCAAAGGCTTTTCTACAATTGCCGGCGTAGATTTTATAGGCACTTATGCGCCCATTGCCAGATTGGATTACCTGCGGACTATTATTCATAGTCGAAATAAACAATCATCTTTGACTTGACATTACTCCGAATTTGATGTGCTTTTTCGATCGTGGATCAGATGGAAATTCCCACTGTGATGATTTTTGCTTTGTTTCGGGATCATAACCATCAAGCTACGATTTTTTATTTATTTATTTATTTATTTATTCCATCTTACAGACTAAACAATCCAATCACAAAATGGAACGCAAAGAACAATTACAGCAAAATTTAAATGAAAAAGAATACTAAAACGTCGATAATTCAAAGTTAAACTAGTAGTAAGTCTCTTAGTTTTTTCTTAAATGCTATGTAAGAAGAGGGGAAAGGACCAAGCTCGAGATTATTATGATTTCGTACGATTCTTAAGATTGGTGAATAGAAATATAAATCAGTTCTAGCATATGGTGTAACGAAATAAGAATTCATCCGAGATGAACGAGATATTTGTCGGAAACGCAGCTCAGAGAAAATATTTAACGGGACTTGATGGTAGCAGAGTTTGTACATAAAACATTGGTCTAAATAAGTTCGTCGGGATATTAGGGATGGAAGAGATAGGAAAGATAAACGACTTTCATAAGGCTGATACGGCAAATTAAACTTAAGGAAAAGAAAACGCGTGAACTTTCTTTGGACAGTTTTTAAAGAAGTCACGAGATAGGAATATTGGGGGGACCAGATAACAGAACAGTATTCAAGCAAAGGGCGAACAAGGCAAACAAATAGGCGGACAGAAGAAGAGATGCTATTGAATTTATGTACATGTCTAAGGATAAACCCGGAAACTCTAGACGCTTTAGTAATCACATTTAAAATATGTGCATCAAATTTGAGTTTTGGATCAAAAGTTACTCCAAGGTCTTTATGACTGAGCACTTCAGAGAGCAAAGCATCATTTAATATATAATTAAAATTAATAGGAGAGTCCTTAAGAGAAAAAGTCATTTTATGACATTTAGTAGTGTTAAGACATAAATAGTTTGAAGCACACCATTCATTTAGAGCATTCAAATCATTTTGGAGGAGCTGACAGTCTAAATGGGATTTGACTGCTCGAAATACTTTGAAGTCATCTGCATACAAAAGGCACGAGGAATTAATTACAAAGGGAAGATCATTTATGAACAACAGAAAGAGAAGAGGCCCAAGAATTGAACCTTGTGGAACGCCAGATGAAGGACAAAAAGGACTAGACGTAGTACCAGAGAGACTTACTCGACAGGGACGACACGATAGATAAGATGACATCCAAGATAGAAGAGCACCCGAGATGCCAAGAGCTTCAAGCTTACGACAAAGAAGTAAATGATTCACAGTGTCAAAGGCCTTGGAGAAATCTGTGTAGATCACATCAACTTGCAGTTGGTTATCCAAAGCTCTTGCAATACTGTTTGTGAACTCCATTAAATTAGAGGTAGTGGAGTATCCTTTGAGAAAGCCATGCTGCTCTGGAGCAATAATAGGAGCTAATGAGTTTGAGAGTCGATTATGAACCAGCCGTTCAAGTAACTTTGGATAGCAGGACAGTAAAGAAATAGGGCGATAATTGGAAACTGACGTAGGATCACCACTTTCAAAAATAGGCACAATATTAGCTGTTTTCCAAGGGTTTGGGAATGTACCAGTACTCAAACTTAGAGTGAAGACGAGAGATAAAGGAAAACTAAGCGATGAGGCTAACGACTTTACAAATATGTTTGGCAAACCATCCGGCCCAGGGCTAATATTAGGATCAAGAGCATTGATCAGAGCTTCGATTTCAGATGCATCTGTACAAATAAATGAAATTGGGAAGGGAAGATGATTAGGTAAGACAACAGGATGCACAGCTGCAGCGGGAGAAGAGAAAGTTGAAGAGAAAAATTGGGCAAATGAGTCAGTAACTTCTTGAGGAGAAGAAACCTCTGCACCATTCCAACGGACCTTACTAGGAATGGAAGAAGAGGATTTCAGCGACCTTATATAAGACCAAAAAGGCTTTGTATTATTAGCCACAAGAGAGCTATCCAGACTGCTGAAATAAGCCTTCAGAGCATATCTGATCTCTTTTTTGGCAATAGCATATCAACACAACAGATAAATACCGTAAAATTATACATTTTAGTGAACAGATACGTGCAAAAAAGAACAATCTTTGTTGGTTTTAATTAATGTATATCAGATCCCTTCCATTTAGCGAATAGTTTTTCATGGTTTTTTGTATTATATTATTCTTATTCGTAGCCCTACAGCCCTTTTGGGGCCTTCGCTCAGAGATAGTTAGAGTATCTCATTATCATCATCGAATGTATCGGCACTCCACAAGGTGATATGATCATTATCACGCTTTGGCCGTATGTCCGCCCATTCAGCTGCGATACGTTTTGATTTTAAACCAGCACGTATAACTGAACAGGCTTATAGTCCGTCCGAAGAACCACTCGAACTAAATCTCGTTGACGCCAACGAGACTTGAACCAGAGACCTTTGGCTTACGGGCTTAGTGCTCTAACCACTAAGCTACGCGGACTTTTTTGTATTAGTATACATCGATTTGCGTGAATAACGTTCCTTTTGAAATTAAATAAAATACAATTTAATTGTCATGTTTATTGTTCTTGTTTACTATATATTTTTTTTTTTTGTTTTTAACCAAAGCATTTTTTTTAAATTTAATCAATAAAACAATGAATTCCTACAAGATATATTTTTTTCATTCCTCATAGTATTCCCTTCTTTTCTTTCCCTCCCCAGAGTGTATGTATACATGTACGTCGCCCGGCACGCGCAGAGAATACTCCGGCAAGGACATCGAAACGACTGAGCGCTCAGTGTAACCGAGTCAATTCTAAAACTCTATCAAGACAAAACCTCGCCTTATGAGAATACAGTGTTGAAATTCTACAAAACTTTATACATTAAGTCTTCAACATTAAGAAAGACGAAATCCGAAATTGATAAATGCCGAAAATGAAAAAAAGTGTGGACATCTTTACAAAGAGGAGCGGAAGGTTCGCAGGCAAGCCCAATGCTGACTGCAAAGTAAATATCCAGTAGGGCAACAATGAGTTACATCTTATATCTTGATAGAAATTGTTACTTCGAAAAATAATATCTTGGATTTTCAGAGATCTTTTACATGTGAAATTAAGACTATTGTTAATATATTAGTTTGTTATGATTCTTATTAAAATGTAGTTTGCACCTAGAAATTACAAGCTTTTTTGGTTTTTCCATAAGCAAAACGAGTTTCGTCTTCGTAAAGCACAAACAGTTATGACACATCTTAGTATGAATTTAAATAAAACAATAAAGTGTTATCTTTGTGGATTTCCTATTTGCGTAAATTGAAGCTTCCGATTTCATAATATCACTAATATATCAATTAAATTTTAAGCGAACAGAACACAATATACTCACGCTTGATAGATCGTTGGCTTACTTCTGCCGGATTTTGGAATGATTGTTCGATGCTATTATCTGCTCTATCTGATCGAAATAAACCAACAGCGCAGGTTTTAGTCAATCGATCTTTCAGATTAATTTCTTGCTTTAAATCTGAAAATTTAATGTGATCGTAGCATATTAATATTCTCTTAGATTAAATTTAAAAGAATCAAAATCCAAATATAATTTAACTGACCTCTAGTTTCATCTAAAAGCCTTTGCAATTTTTCTTGGAGCATTTCTTTTTCATCGACTTCCATTTCCAAAAGAGCATTCTTTTCGTATGCTTTATCAAGATCGGTTTTCACACCGGCAATACTCTCACTTAAAATTCTGTAGCCACGTTCCAAATCATCATTTTGTTGTTCTAATTGTCTTAAGTACGATTTAAGGTCATCCTTTTCTCGTAATGTGCTTTCTAATTGTTTTTCTACATTTTTAAATTCAATTGCTACTGATTCGAGTTTGATCTGCAATATTAGAAAAGATTATGATGTTGCGATAAAAAATCTGGTACAAATTAATTTCCCTGGTTTCGCAAGATTTTGATTACATTTATTCGGGCTTGCTGTATGAAATCGTGCTAGTACTAGGCCTTTGTCAGAAAAGTACTTCGTTTTCGAGATAATGGAGGATTAAAACCACCGTCCTTTCCATTGCCATTAATGAGAACTTTCCTAAATCACCACCAGACGTCGAAATGTTGGAGCCAATTTATCTGGACAAATAATGATCTCAATCCTTTATTACCTCGAAAACTGAAGACTATCTTCACAAACGCCTAGGACGAACGATATTTTATACCAAATCTAAACGAATGGCATCAATATCTTATGAACCCAACTAAGTGAAATTTGTTCCGAAATTTCAAATCGGATACAAAATATAACAGGGTTTTAAATGAAGCAAATTTATTTTTTTTGGTACATTACCCATTAATCTTGAAATAAATAATGTAAATATTTTCCATTAACCATTAGTCTGATTTAATGAGTAATGCAAATATTTCAATTAATTTTTTTTCTTGAAAAGCCATCGGGCTTTGCTTCTTTGAATGAGCAGACGCGTTTCGACTCCTTTGAGTGATCTTCAGTATCTAAAGGATGTGTGGAACGAAATGATTTTATAAAGGTGTAGGATATGTTAAACAGGTAGGTACTAAATAAGTTCAAGTAGAGGGATAGTAGGTTTTTTGTTTTTTGGATTGTTGGATGTCCGTTTGTTCTGGTTCTTCTCGTTTACATTTCCGTCGGAAAGTGTTGTCTAGTGCTGAAAAACTTGCGTCGGAATTTTTATAAGTTGTTCGTTGATAATGTTTTATAAAAAAAACACACGGTAATATTGTACGGTGTACAAAGGAGAAAAGAGTATAGAAATGAGGCACACTGTATTCTTTGCAAGGATACTGATCCAAGACCGGGTATGGCCGGTTTTCCAGGAAGCCCTAGCCAAGGCCAAATCAAAACTTCGTAGACCCGTATCCTGTAGATAAACCTACATCACAGTTCAACCCCTCAAAACCTGCATGAACAGTTTGCGAGGAACATGAAAGCCGACTTTTTGCTGCTGAACGAGCAACACCACGATAAAAGTTCTGCATCATGGTATCCTGATAAAACTGGTAGTGCCGCCGTAGGTTCGGAAAAGTGATTTCCAGGTGGAGGGTTGTGGACGGGGTGGGGATTCGGTGCTCAAGGACCCCCTTCTCTACTGTTTAGTGTCTTTCCAAGCCAATCTTAATGCTTTGGAGGGCGCTGTCTCGAACGCAGGTGGCAACGTACTCGTTAGGGGAGACTTCAACACTAAAGCAATCGAATGGGGTATACTTTTAATTGATCCGCGGGGAATTCTAGAAATGGCGGCCAAGACGGCGCTTGTCGTACTTAACACCGGAAATACGCGGACTTTCTGCCGTATTGGCTGCGAAGGAACCATACCAAACATGACATTTGCGTCGGAGTCCTTAGTACGGAAATTACACAATTGGAGATTATCAGAGGATTACTCAGCCAGTGATAATCAGTAAATTCTGCTTGAGATCCCTGAGGTTTTCTCCCAATGTCCCTACTCTCGACCTTCTACAATTACGTGGAACATCGCAAAGATGAAAGTAGAGAGGTTCTTCGAGGTGCTCACGGCAGGTGTTCCGCTGCAGGGGGATAGCAGAAGACAGAAGAACTGGCAGATCAAGACGTAGTGAACTCAACTATGAGCATCAGGCAACATGTCCCGTCGAAAGCCCCGGCACGTCAAGCCCCCAGCGCACTGGTGGTTGACTGAAACCACTGAAAAGCGAAAGGAGAGTCACAAGCTTTGGCACGGAACCGTAACGAGGCATGCAACCGGATAGCAGCATATAAGTCGGCCAGGAAACGTCTTCCTAAATTGATTAACAACACCAAGGCTCGCTGCTGACAACATCTAGTGGACATTATGAACAAGGACCCGTGGGGCCTTGGCTAGAAGCTATTTATATGGAAGCTTGGTGCCCGACGCATGCCCTGCATACACGAAGCGGAAAAAATGGACGAGATAGTGCAGGTACTATCTATCCCGTTCGTATTGAAGTTGTCCACGGCGAAACAGCAATCGGGGGCCTACTCTTCAAACAGCCGGAACTGGAAGAGGTAGTTCTATCATTGAAAGCAAGGAATGCTCAAGGCTCAGATGATATTCCAGCTGAGGTGTTGCAACTTGTCTATCTTGACTTGCTGCTCGGCACATTCAACGCTTGCCTACGGGACAGAGGTTTCCCTGTACGAGGTGACGAGGCTCGTGCTGATCAGTAAGGGGAAGGGTAATTGCGCATCGCCGTCTGCATATCCCCCGTTATGCATGCTAGACACGGCTGGGAAAGTCCTAGATAAACTCATCAAAGGAAGACTCACTGACGCGATTCGTGCTACTGGGGATTTATCTCCTCGGCAGAAGCGCTTTAAAACAGATCGCTCCACCACTGATGCGATTGCAAAGGTAGTGAGCGCGGCCAAAAAGGCAGAGACACGTAGACGCACAAAGCGACGGATTGTTCTGTTAGTGATACTCGAACGTAAGGAATGCTTTCAACTTCGCTATATGAGTGGATATTCTGGATATGCTAGAAAACTCTTTTCAAGTTCCAGAATATCTAATGCGGTTTCTAAAGGGACTAGCTGAAGGACCGAAGTCTGGTCTACTGATCGACTCGAAGATGAGTTTTTCTAAGCATATCAGGGCATCGGCTGAGGAGGCTGCTACGGGCTTATCGGCTCTGAGTCGACTTATGGCCAACGTAGGGGGACCCAACCCATCAAGAAGACGTCTCTTGATGAGTGCTGTCGCTTCAGTGCTACTGTACGGAGCAGAAATATGGAGCGGCACTCTCAGTAAAGAAGTGTACGGAAAACGCTCGACACAGGTACAGAGCTCTTTGCCTGCGTCGAAGCGAGGGAGTTCCTCTAAGGTAGGGAGTCCCTCGAAGCGAGGGAGTCCCTCTAACGATTGGCAGCAGTCTTGGGTGAATTGCACGAAGGGAAGATAGACTGCATGCCTCATCCCTGATTTGAAACCGTGACTCAAGGTTAGCCGTCATATTGCTTTATAACGATTCTGTTTCTGACTGCCAAGAGGAAGTCTGCGAGTTTTTTGCTAGTTATTTTCAAGAGGTTTATTGTAAGCCTGAGAAACCAAGCATTCCCGTTTCTGAAATGCCGTGTTCAACAACTTTGATTCCAGAAGTTTAAATTTCTGAGGAAGAAATTGCTCATGCAATTGTGGGTTTGGATTCAAATAAGGGACCTGGCCATGATCTTATTCCTCACAGCTTTTGGATCCAGTGCAAAGAACAATTAATCATGCCTTTCTCCATCATTTTCAATAAATCCTTCTCTAGCGGCATCTTTACTTCTTACTGGTAATCTTTGTACCTAATACCAAACCATAAGAAGAATGATAACCGATGTATTAAAAATTACAGAGGCATTGCTATATTATCAGCCATTCCAAAGCTTTTTGAACAGAAACGATATCTCCTGTTATAGAACCACGGCTTAATGAAGAGCAGCACGGGTGCCGAAAAACTAGATCTACTACGACCAATCTCCTCATTATGACATCAAATATTCTATGTGAGATGGAGAAAGGTCACCAAATTGATGCAATATATACCGATTTTAGCAAAGCATTTGATCGTGTAAATCATGAAGTTCTGATAAACTCCGTAATTTTGGTATTACAGGCCGTTTACTCTGCTGGATCCATTCATACCTTAAAGACCGCGTTCATGCTGTCGAATTTCAAGGACGATTATCCAAACAAATTTATGTTCTTTCCGGGGTTCCTCAAGGAAGTCACCTTGGACCACTTTTAATTAATATTTTCATATCGGACTTCTCATCAATATTACATGATGTACCTCATCTTTTTTATGCAGATGACCCTTTGTCGGATAAGATGTTTCCGTCCAAGCTTAACACTCTCTCTGATTGGTGCAACAACAATCAACTTTCCCTAGACATGGAAATATTCGAGGTGATAAGTTTTTCAAGAAAAAAGAGCCTTCTTTTATTTGACTATCACATCAACGACACAACACTTAGTAGAGTCGATAGCATTGTGGACCTTGGTGTTGTTCGGGACCAAAAGCTTTACTTTAAACTACAGTACGATGGAATTATATCTAAGGCTAATAAAATGCTAAAGAAGTCAAGAATATTTGGGTTACTATACATCTCATTAGTGCGCCCTATTCTTGAATATGCCATCCTGATTTGGAACCCTGTTTTTGATATCCACGCTGACAGGTTAGAATCGGTCCTGAAACAGTTTCTTCTTTTTGCACCAAAATCCCTTTACGACCCTAGGAATTTCCACAGCCTACTATCATACAGCTATCGGCATCAAGTACTTAGTATATCGTCACTAGATTCTAGGAGAATGGTGAAATATGCATGTCTAGCATTTGATACTCTGAAAGACAATATTAAGGTTCAGTACATAGCACAAAAAAAAAAAATACTTTGAATGAATCCCTTAGAATCACAAGACAATCACCAATACTTATCGTAGACCGCCATCACACTACCTATGCAGACAATGAGCCATTAGACGGATGTTGTAAGGCATTCAACAAGTTTAGTAAATACTACTCCCCATCCATTTCCAAAGCCTTATATAAAACTAACATCCTGAAATCCCTTCATTCCTCAACATAATTTTACGTTAATTTATTGTACCTAAATTTAAGAAAAATGTCTTGTTTCCAATTTTTATATTTTTGTTATTGTAAGGATATGTCTTGCTTGGCAAATAAATAAATATTGTAACGCAAAGTGAGACTGACTTCTATCTGACCCAGATTTTAAACGGGCATGGATGTTTTCGGTCTGATCTGCACAAGATTGGTAAGTCACGGTCCCCCGACTGTCTATTAAGAGGAAGACGATGCCCACCACACCTTTTTTGCGTGGTAAAAATGGGACAGGCTGCGAAGGGACCTCCTCTCCAGGGAGACGGGAGAGCTCATCCCGGATAGTGCAGTCACGGTGACCCTTAGATCGGTTGACAAATGGAATCATGTGGCACATTATATTCGGGCTGTCCTAAAAGGTAAAAGGGACTCACAGAGGCCGGGCCGTTGGGCTGGGGGATCGCTTGTCTCACAATTACTCTTCCCCTCTTCTCTCCCGCTAGAAGAGGGATCCCCGTGCTTGAAGGCAACTCACGGAACAGCAAAACGATACCTGGCCCAAAGTAATGTGTCAAATGGTTCCAGGCTAGGTTTTCAGGGGAGATGTTTAGTGGAAATCCAGTTGCTCGCGAGCATGGAAGCCAAACACTCCGTGCGTAAATGGCATTCACCTCCCAACCACAAAAAAAATTCACACTTTACAATCGGTCTTTTCCAGATATCTGAAAAGTTCGCACTATACAATCTTTATTTCTTTCGAATCACTGCAAGTGGTAATTAATTATTCACGTTTCAACTGTTTTTACAATTGAATATCCCACTTCTGACACAAATTTTTCTGTATTTTCCGCTATCAGGGTTCGTTAAATATGCATTTGTTTATGTGGTATGAAACAAGGTCCTACAAATTTTAAAAACATTATTGCGCGATATAAAAATTGAAAGAAAGTAAATCCCCTTTAATCTACTATTTTTATTTTTATTCCGTATACAATTGTTTCGTTTTCTACTTGAGAACTTCCTCAGTACTACTATTCCCCAAACTACAAATGTCGTAATATTTATACTAAACTCTTTAAACTATTGAAATGAATCTCTAATTACACCTTACATGTCTCTAATCCTTCAAAGTTCTTTTACTTAATCTCTAACTACCTGATTCTTTTACCATTCAAAAATTTTGTTTTTCCTAATTACTGCTTAATTACATTCATTATTTTGTAGGCTTGAATACCCAGGTGTATCCGTTACCTGGGTCTTTCGATTGAATATCTCCAAACTTTCCGCTACATCAAGCTTCCATCCGTTTGTAATCGTTCTCAGCATGCTCACATGTTTTTCAAGGACTATGTGCTCCACAACTTTTGATTTGAAGTTTTTTGCATCCTGCTTTTTGTTTTTTTTTTTTTGACTGCTTCCCTTAAGTGTTTGTTCCATCTGACACCTAGTGATCTCCTCGTTTGTCCAATATAACCTCCATTACATTTCGTACACGATACCTTGTAGACTCCGCTCCACTCCATTTTGGGTATGGGGTCCTTGGTTGACCCTAGCAAGTTCTGCAGTTTTGTGGCCCGGCTCATATAAACTAGGTCAATGTCTACCGTTTTTTATAGCCCTCTTCATTGATTCCGTCCTTGAGTCAAAAGTTGCAACCAACTTCTTCCGTTGCTCAACTTCCGCAGTTAGCGTTGTGAACTTTTCGTTGAAGATCTCCTTCGTTCGTTTGGCTATCAATTTGGTGACTTCATCCGTAGGGTATCCATTCCACTTGGCTAACTTATAAATGTGGGACGTTTCTTTTTTCTGGCCTTCCTTATTCAATGGAAGTGTGAGCATTCGATTCACAAGCCAGCTAAATTGCACCCATTTTTGCTGCTGGCAATGGTTCGAAGTGAAAGGAATTATCCGCATGGTGTCCGTTGGTTTCCGGTATATTTCGAATTCCAATCCATTAGCTCCTCTACATACCATCATGTCCAGGAATGGTAGCCGCCCCTCCGACTCTAGCTCGTGGGTGAAACTGATGTTGTTGTGTATCGAGTTGATCGCCGTGAGAGTTTGCTGGACCTGATCCTCTTTGATGATCGTGAAGATATCGTCTAAATAACGCACCCATTGATGTGGCAGTTTACCTTCTTGTGCTAGCTTCTCCTCCAAAAATACCATGAAAACTTCGCTAAGAAACGGGGAAAGAGGGTTTCCCATTGGAGCACTACGTGTAACTATTATTACGTGATTTATTCCTATCGCCAATTGTTCTCTAATCTATGTGTCATCAATTACGCCTACGTAACGCCCAAGTTGTTAGAACACTAGTTTCGTTGTAGTGGCCCCCATACATATCACAATATAAATTATCTTATATTTGTTTTTGATTTCGACTGAGTTTCCTATGATTGATCCTTGTGCACCTTTGCAAAGAATTGTTTGTGGATTGAATCCCTCTTTTAGTTGTTTATTAGAGGCATACGCTGACCTGATTTCATGTAGTCATGTTTTCGTTTATCTGTTGGATCTTGGTGTTGATGGCCAGTCATTTCTTCGCTACACTTTTATAGCTTAGAGTGATATATTGTTGTTGTGGAATCAAGGTTTATGATTTTTAAGATAATGTGCCTTCTTCCAGATGCAGTAGGCGTCCTCTCTCTCCAGCTGCATCTTACCTCTCCTAGATGCACTCAAGTACCTCATCCAAATCAGCAGAAAGGTCTCATTAAGTCCATCCTCTTTAGCTAATTCATCCACTTCATCTATGGCCTTAAGTCCAAAATGACCAGGCACCTAGAAGATCTGGAAGATCCTATGTGGGTTACTGGAGATTATCTTCCAGATCTCATAAACCATCTTCTCCATATATTTTTCTTGTTAATGTGAGAGATTTCTATCTTCGAATCTGTAAAGATAATTAGTTCAGGAGTTCACTATAAATCAGTGCCGTTTGTATTGCCTGGAGTTCCGCATTAATTATAACTACTGAATTTTTGTGATTAAAGGAATAAGCTATCTTAAGTATTAACTTCATATACGCTGCGCCGGTGCCAAACAGGTTCTTGGCTGCGTCAGTGATGTAAATTAGATGGTTTTGCTTAGTCAATAATTCCAAGTGTTTGGAGAGCCTTTCATTAAAAACCTTTTGATCTATCTTTTTAAAGTTTGAGCCGTCTGGAATTTTGACATCTAACGTACTTCAGAAATTATTTGGTCTGGTCTCACTCTACATTAGTTTGGAGAGAAGTTGCTCATGCTTGTTATAAACATACCTGTAACTAGATTGCTCATTACTTCCAATCATATTACAGGATTGGAGTGAGCCATGATGTTGAGATTTATCCAGGACCTTAGTTGTCAGAAATTTCGCTCTTTCTTTTGTCATGAATTCTGCCGCTAGGTCAAAAGTATCAATGTTTGGTGTGCTAGGGGGAGCCATCGACATTATATAAAAATTCTGGACTTGATCCTATTAATATTGTTGGACACGTATTCGGAGGTATGCGCCATCGTTATTAGACCATACTCCAACCTAGATCTTATGAGTGATCTGTATATGTTCAGCACAAGGAAAGCTTGAAATTGTTAGTTGGTCTGTTGAGTATGCGAATGGGGCTGGTGGTCATCTGCTTTGTTGCAAAGGAATTTAGAATATTCCTTAAACTCTCCTGACCTTTTTATCATTCTACTAAGGTATTTTATGTGGTTACTCCAGCGAATAGGCCTGCCATTTATGTTAAGGTTATAATTCAGGGATCTACCTTTAGTAAAGAGAATGGCCTGCACTTTGTCAGGGTTCACTGGTAGCTTGAGCTCTCAGTATATCATCAGAAATTTCTCCAGTTTCGTCCGTAGCATTGCAATGGGGTTATGTATCTTTTCTTCTTTTTGTAGAATTAAGAAGTCGTCAGCATATTGAAGGATGCTCATGTTGTTATCAGACAGACTGTGAAGCTTGGATGTGCAGATGTTGAACAGAAGGGGACTGAGGACATCGTCCTGCGGTAGACTATTCGTAATTGTAATAAGTGCTTATTCAAGTGGAATTCTGTTACTGTATGGACTCAGGATCCAGTTAATGTAAGGGTTCGGGAAACCAAGGTCGTCCATGATTGATCTCTCTCATAGCCATTTGAGATATCACAACTATGTATTTAAAGGTCCGTTTGTTAGTCAGTTTGAGGAACAGAGTGTTCGACCAGTCTGTTGTGTACCTATTGCTCCTAAATGCAAAGCAGTGGTCCGCTAGGATGTTCTTCCACCATTTTGTACAGTTTATTTAATTCAATTTAAAATGGGCCTTCTATTATTTTGACTGCCTGAGCTTAAAGCACTCAAGCAAAGTGAACAATGGTGCTTTTAGTCCCCATGCAAGTAGAATTTTTTAGAGTGAGGAAGGAAATTCAAAGCATCCAATAGCTGTCCTCACATTAAATTTGATCCTTGCCTATGATGACGATACAGACGCCATAAGAGATAATTTCAATTGTTCAAGAGAGTTAAACTACAGCGTTTTGTCACTTTATAAACATTGATCCGTAAAGCCTTTACTGGTTTTAGGATTCTGGATAAAATTGTATTAACCAGCGTACATTAAAGGCCAATTAATAGTTCGCGATTTCCACTAGGTATTAAATCATCTTCTTTAGTAAAACATTAAAAAATTGAAAAGAATCGATAAACTCCTCCCATTGTGAATGTTTACTAAACTACGTCATCCCACGACTATGTAACATCAAATCCCTCTTGTGCAGCGAAAAGTCGCGAAAAAATGTCATAATAAATTTAAACATCTTACTATATTTCTACTTAGCCTTCAGCAATTATAAATACCCTTAATGCTTCACACTCTGTCTCATGTAGATCGATTTTTTTACGAAGATCTCTGATGACAGTTTCTTTCTGTTCTAGAGTTACTTCCATTTCCGCTTCCAGCTGCCGCGAATCCTCCATAAATTCGTCGAATTCTTGTTTTGTATCTGCCCATCTATTCAATAGAGAATAAATAAATGAATTGAGAATTAATATCAAATGCCACATTTACTCTTTATAATAAAACTTGGCTCTATCCTTCCAATAACGACATTCATCTTCGACACTATTAAAATGCGGAGGTTTTTCCATTGATTTCTATTGATTTGCAGTTAATGTCGACATTCAATAGATTACTCCCATTACTGCTATCTAAACGAGCAATGCGCTTTTGCGAAATTATTTCACTGCACTTTAAAAATCAAAAATAAATCGTGATCTTCACAAACACTCAGTAAACCAAACAAATACTGTCTTCGCAGCTTTCATATCAGATTTGACGTTTGATACGACAATTAGTGAAGACATTAGAGGAAAAAATGATGAGGAGTAGTTGAACTATTAAGTGAACTCTTTCAGGCTTGAACACATACATCCAACACCCAATGTGCACTCTTAAAACTATTCGTCACGCATTGAAAAAATTTGGCTTTCATTTTAAATTCAATATTTTCGATTTGAAACATAAACTCTTGAGAGTATGAACTTCATATTGCTGGTTTCGCAAGAAGTTGATTTTATTCGATCGAACTTGTGTAAAAAATCGTTTTTGGCTGCCCGCTTGTGTGAAAAGTTTTTAATTTTCTAGATTAATAAAGGATCAATAGCAGCATTTGCTCCTGCTTTGTGGCTCCTACTACCCTACGACATCTGACGGCGGTTTGGAAAGCCCACATTAATGTGAATTTGTATGAGAGAAACCCTAATTTGTATACTTTTAAGCAAACGAACAAAACAAATACGATTTTGCTCACCACGTCCGCTGTAATATCCTTAAAATCTTTTGTAACTACGAAAAGGCTATAACGAAATGTCGCTACAAGTTGCACGAAATGCTATTCAAAAGTTACAGGCTTACAATACAGTTAGTTTTGACTTGGGTGTGCATGCACTCAAGAAATGGAAGGCTTATCAAAAAATTTGACAACTGCACCAACTGCGTTCAGTTCACTTATTTGATTGGTTTATAGTTTCTGACATAGACGATGGACAATCTATATAGCATATAAAATTAGTCCTTGGTTGAGTGTGTCGCTGGTTCACGCCTTGACGGCTAGTGAATTCTTCTTGCATATACTTATTGCGTTCGATGGTTTGGTGTGGAATGTAAATAATTAGATGTGTGAATTGTCATCGATATACTTTTCGTTTCGGGTATATACTTGGCAGTGCGTGTTTTTGATAATGCTTGCAAATTAGGTGTCATAGTATTTTCCAGTGCGTGTAGTAGATGATATGTCATGGATCCCAGGCATTGAAATCTTCCAAAGACTTTCTAATGTGCTAGCAAAATTTGGAGAAGGCTGTTAATATTTAATTGTCAATATTATTGTAAATCGTTTCGCGTAAGCTTTTTGTGTACTTTTCAAGTGTAATTTGTGAAGAAAAATAGTCTTATGGGAGTCACCAAACAAATAATGGAATCCAGATCAAAGCGTCGTGAAATGACAGCTCGGTAAGTTTATTTACAAGTTGTTTTGGATAAAATTTGGGCTTGGTTCGCTAGTGGGACTTCTTATCTGGAATGCTATTTTGTTTTGTTCCAAAAAGTTTTGGAACCTTGTTTATTTTGAAAGCAATACAGATTTATTATTGATTCAGACCTTTCCAAATGATATAGATATGAATGTATTTGTTGGCAATTCTTGTGCTGTAAATAAAATATTGACCTTTAAGAAATGGACATATCTTAACACGTCAATATAATTTAAATAATCTTAATAGATCAATAGAGACTTCTTGGTTAAAAACAATGGGGTAAGATAGGATGGGGAAATATAATTTCAACGATGCATTACAAATCGAAATGAGCTGAGGCTGGGATTTACACGTTTGGGAATTTTCCCTACTTTAATATTATTGCCTGAATATATAGAGTAAAACATTAGCTGCTAAGCAAAAGCGGTAGTCAAGTTTCTTGGGAAATTGATACCAAAGAACATCAAAAGTAGAGAACATGGAAAAGGTAGAAGAAATAAAAAAAACGAATAGGATGCGTTGGATAGAGTGTATCTTTTGCCTGGTAATCTCGAGTGGAAATCATGGAAACTCCATTCTGTCGAGGAGTTTCGTACCATTGAGCATTATGTAGCTTATTTGGACCAGATTGTAGATTTTTTTAAGTACTTCCAATCTCTCCATCACTTTTTCTTCGTCGCACAACGCTCGTGCGATCTGTTCTTGATCTTTTATTAGCATTTAATTTTTATCAACTATTTTCACCCACGAACCGAACAATTTTAACCGAAAGTGAATGGTCTTCGCTGGCTAGACTTTCTTTCCATCTCCGGAACTTAAAGCAAATCAGAAGATGTTCAAGTGTTTCTTCTGCAAATTTGCAGAACCTGCACTCACCATTCTCCTTGAGACCCATTTTCCGGAAGTATCTGCAAGTTTACAATGCCCTGTGATGGACCTTGTTGGGATCCTGGATTCAATCTTGCCTTTTTAGATGCACGATTTATATCATTTTTCATGATAAGTATAGCGTAATTTAAGTAGTAAAATACCTGTGAAGGACTTGCAGCGATGTTGGGCTGCCTCAGGGAACCAGGTGTTAGTTTTCATTGAGAGTGACTTGGTCCAGGGACTAGCGTCTGCGGTGTCGTAGGGTGGGTTCTCTTCCCCTAGCACCAAGCCCCACTGCAAATTATTTATCGCAAACACGATTTTTAGGATGACCACAAAAGAATAGAAGCTCAAAACAAAAAAGAAATATAACATCGCAGGCCTGAAGGAAGGTGTTATTGGTTTGATACTTACCATTCTTGTTCCACTAATTTTATCAGAAGTTGCCTCGACCTTGACGAGTTGAGTTGCACGGAAAAGGTGGAATATCCAGGTGGAGTTGGTGCCCCTTTGCACCCCTTCAACTGGACTTAAGGGTCTGATGGCGGAGTCCACGGGCAAGGACTCTCCCTGGCAAGAGCTTCTGCAACGAAGAGAAGAACCACACTCAGATGGCTGGGTTCCCAGGAATCGATGCGGGTCTTCTACTCGGTTCCGTCAAAAAGAAAGAAAGAAGAAGATTGAGTTTTCTTCTGAAGGTTTTTGAAGTTAAGCAGCCATCTCAGCGATGCATGGTCTGTGCGAGAACAAATTTCTGGCCATATATGTAGGTACTTATGGAACTGCTTGGTTTCCTCTATTATAGCCAATAGCTCCTTCCCGGTCACGCAGTAGTTCCTCTCACTTTTTGAGATAACTCGAGTGTAATACGAGAGGACTGTTTTTTCGCCATCGATCTGCTGGGAGAGTACAGCTCCAATACCGCCGTTGCTCGCATGGGTGTCAACTACAAACATTTTTCCGGTTTTTGGATATGCCAGCATGGGTGACTCACACAACTTCTCCTTCAAGGTCTCAAAGGCTGCCTGGCATTGTTCATTCTTAACAAACGGACGATTTTTCTCACTTAGCTGATGGAGACATTTAGATATTGTGGCAAGTCTGTGACGAATCTTCGAAAGTAGGTCGCCAGACCCAGAAAACTTCGTAGTTGGCGCTTGTTGTTTGGTGTTGGCCAGCTTTTTACGGCTTCAATTGTCTCAGGGTCTGTTTTGACCCCTTCTGCTAATACAACGTGTCCCAGGTATTTTACTTCAGCTCCGAAAAGGATACACTTGTCGGGACTAAGTTTCACATTCGCCAGTCGCAATCGGGAGAAAACCTCTTCTAAGTTCCGCACATGTTCTTCGAACGTTCTCCCGATAACAATGATGTCATCTAGGTACACCAAGCAGGTCTTCCAGGTTAGGCCACGTAGCACGTATTCCATCAGGCGTTCGAAGGTGGCTGGAGCATTGCAAAGCCCAAATGGCATCACCACGAATTGCTACAATCCGATCCCAACTGAAAACGAGGTCTTCTCTCGGTCCTTCTTGTCGATTTCTACCTGCCAGTAGCCACCCTTGAGATCCAGTATAGAAGACCATTTTGCGTCGGCTAAAGTGTAACTATCTTTCTTATAGTCGACACAAAAACGAATGCTACCATCCTTTTTCTTTACTAGAACTATTGTCGCGGCCCACAGACTGACAAAGGGCTCGATAACACCTTGTTTTCCATGTCCGAGATCAGTGCGGTCACTTCTCTCTGCTTGGCTATTGAAAGACGTCTCGGTGTTTGTCAAATCGACTTGGCTCCCTGTGTATCTATGACGTGAGTTACCATACTCGTTCGGCCAAGCGTTCCCAAGAGAAGATGTCACTTTATTGGGTGACTAGATCAGAGGCTTGCTTGAATAGCTGCACTGGCATTTTGGTCTGCTTCAATATTGCAGACGTGAAATCCCGGGCTTTGTCTGTGTCTTGCCTCCTTTTCCAATGATGGTCGTGAGTGGCTTCCAAAGAGGTGATAGTGGAAACAAGCTGGCAGCTGCCGATGACTTCTCCCGCTTTGATGCTTGCGGTTGAGTCTGCAGTGTAAAGGACTCTCACCGGCACGTATCCGTTCCTTATAGATCTTACAAGGCTTCATCCTACAATCAAATTGCGCAATGCTGACGTCTTCGTTCGCTCTATCAGATAAGATCGGCGGTCTCCAGAATCACCATCAAGTTTGGCCCATACAATTCTCTCGGAAGATTTCGGTACATCTGTGTCGGTACATACTATCACAATCATCTTGGGAGTTTGGACGCTGGGATCCTCCATTAATACTTTGACATTCCGCCATTTCAATACCCGTTTGACGAAATCCAACGTGATTCCATGTGGTCCTAGAAAATCCATTCCGAGAATGCAGTCATCCATAATGTTCGCGACCAAAAAATTATGTCGGAACACAAGGCTTTCCAACTGTATCTGGAGGTTGACCTCTCCATGGACAGATGCAGTTTCCCCCGTAGCTGTCCGTGAAGTAGTTGTTGCCTCACTAGGTCTGGTCGGATAATCGATCGGGTTGCACCAGTGTCGATTTTTATGGTGCAATGCTCTCCGTCAGCCTGACCCGGAAGGCGTAAGTCTGCTCCTTCACGATGTTGTCTTGACATGGAGAGTGTGGTGCTGGGGACGTCGATCCTCCTAGCCAACCACTGACCCACGAAGTTGGCTCTTACATTTTTCCAGACCCCTCAGTTTGAAGGGCTTCCATTTTGGGCTCCTGACTCGGTCTGGACCCCCTCCTAGCTGCACACCCGGGACAATAGCTCGGTTTTCTTCGCTTCTTCCAGTCCGTTTGCAGGTGCCCTTCTCTCCGCAATTCCAGCATCTAGGCGCACCATTTACCTCACGCGCATATACCTGCAATCGTCTGCCACTACCTCGCGAACCCGGGCAGTGGTACGAGTCACATTTTTTACTGCCTCAAAGCTCAGACTATAAGACAATGCGTCCTTAACTGTTTGCTTTTGAGCTAAACGCACGGCTTGTTGCAATTCCTGGTCCTTTAAAGCGCTGATGAATGCTTCTGATGCTGCGTCATCTCGATGTTCTGGGTCATAAGCTGGGTAAGCCAGAAGTGCCAGTCGCTCAATGCCTTGGGCTAGCTGCTGTTACGTTTCGCCAGACTTCTGCATCCGATGCCGTAGCTGTGACCGATAAATCTGCTTCAGGTGATCGTCTCCATAACGCATGTCAAGCGCATTCATTATAGCAGCTGAGTTTGAGTGCAACTCAACGGGGATAGTCTGCAAAAGCTCAGCAGCTGGGCCTCTTAGAGCAAGAATTGATGCAATTGCTCGTTCCTGCTAATTCCAGTGATTTGTCCTAGCGGCGGCTTCAAACTGGGTTTTGTAAATAGTCCAGACCGTTTGCCCGTCGAATATTGGTGCTTTCACATTTCGTGATGAGCTTTGCGCTGCTGTTATAAGCAGGGCTGGCGAGGTGGTTACTAATGCCTTCGCTGCTTCCAATTCCTTTTTCACTTTTTCCATCTCATGGTTGATTCTCTCCTCGACCTGGCTGACCTTCTCCTCGACCTGGTAAACCTTTTCCTCGATGAATTTAATTTGTTTAATCAGACTACCGAGCTTCGCTTTTATTTCGGTTGACTGTTTTTGCCAATCTACCTTAATTTTGATCGGTTGTTGGTCCAGCTTCGCTGATTGTTCATTTAGCTTCGCAGTTAAACTGGATGACTGTTCGTTTAGCGTCGCTGATTGTTCATCTAGCTTCGCAGTTAAACTGGATGACTGTTCATTTCTTCTTCTTAACACTACAGCCCTTTTCGGGCCTTCGCTTCCTGCAAACAGCGCCTCCAACTGTCTCGGTCCGTTGACCGCGTCTTCCGATTCCGAAATCCGAGCAGCGATGAACTGTCTTCGTCGACCGAGTCAGACCAGCGTTTCCTCGGTTTCCCCACTGGCCGCCGGCCTTCAGTTCTCCCAACGAATACCTTCTTGGGTATCCGTTGTTCGTCCATACGATTCATGTGTCTAGCCCATTGCAGCTTCCGCAGTCTTACAATCCTTGAGACCTCCGGTTCATCAAAAATTTCAAACAGTTCATGATTGTATCGAATTCGCCATTGGTCCCCGTCTAGCTTCGCTCCGATTATTCGCTTCAGGACCCGTCGTTCAAAGGCGTTCAATATATTTGCGGATGCCTGGTTTAGGGTCCATGTTTCACACCCATAGCATAACACAGGTCTTATCACAGATTTGTATACTTGGAGCTTTGTTTTCCTGTGTTTGCAGCTGGTCTTCAAGATCGTCAATACTGAATAGAATATTTTATTTGCGAGCTGTATTCTTCGGCGTATTTCGTCTCTTTCATTGCCCGTTTTCAGTATTTTTGCGCCTAAATACACAAATTCGCTAAAATTCTCGATGATGTATTCGCCAAGTATGATTTTTTGGTGTATTTGAGGTATTTTTCCTCGAGTTAGTTTTGCTTCGCTGTCGAAGTTCAGGAAGAGTTCTTTGGCAGATGTTAATGACCGCGACAGAATATTGATATCGTCCGCATAGGCCACTACTTGGCTCGACTTGTATAGTAATGTACCTCGCGTATCGTCAGGTAGCTTCCGTATAACGTACTCCAGAGCCAAATTGAATAGCAATGGGACCAGCCCATCTCCCTGCTTTAGTTCGATATTTGTGTCAAAGGCATCGGTGAGTTGGTTATTGATGCGGACTTGGGAGGTTGTCGACGTCATTGTCAATTTGGTAAGACGGACTAATTTGGCTAGGATGCCAAAACCAAGCATTATTTGTTACAGTACGTTACGATGAATACTGTCGTATGCTTGCTTGAAGTCAACGAAAATTTGGTGTACGTCTATGTTGAACTCCCAGCATTTTTCAAGTACCTGCTTGAATGTGAACAATTGGTCTGTTGTTGATCTACCTGCTCTAAAACCACGTTGATACTCCACAATAATAATGTTGGCGTATGATCCGATTTTATTTTCTAAGATTTTAGAAAATATTTTGTACTCCGTACAAAGTAGTGATATGCCTCTATAATTTTCGCACTGTAGCTTGTCACCTTTTTTGTGGATATGGAATATAATTGATTGGCTCCACTCTTTCGGCATATGTTCTGTATTTAGCTTTGCAGTTATACTGGATGACTGTATTCGCTGCTCTTGCTGCATCAGCATCAACATTCGCATCAGCGCATTTTCTGGTTCCTTTGATTTTGGTGTTTCAGCTTCCCCACCTTCTGCGCCTTTTTCCGCATCTGAGGGCTCACCCGAATCCAGATACGCGCCTTCCAATTCAATCGCGTCACGCAAGCGAACAATCAGTGTGACCTTTGTACTTCGCTGTTCCAACTCTTCTTTAAGCTCCGACATAGTCAATTCATTAATTTTTAAGTGTAGGCCTCGTGGCATTTTTATTATTTCGGCTCTTTTTTTCCACCAGTTTCCACGTTAAATTTCACTACTGTGCACTTTAAAAATATTTAAAAGTATTCACTTTCGAAATTTTCTTTCTCAATTCTGACACCACTGTCGCGTGTTATCGTTCGCGGCCGATAGGTTTAATGTCCGGGGAAAGTTAAAATGCACTGTCTTTTAAATTAAGTTTATTTGCATAATAATTAATTCATTTTTTTACAAAAATTAATTAAAATGTTATTATCTTTCACTTGTCTATAAATTTATGTTTCAACTGTCTTCACCATCAATCGATATTGCCTTTAATTCGCGCTCCATTCTATCATTCATTTAGATCGGCTTTATATAGGGTCTCTAGTCATTCAATCCATTTCTCGTACAAGTATATTGGCGAATATTCTGGCGAGAACTACCTGGAATATTCGAGCAATTCTGAATACCCGCAGTGACATCACTTTTAGATATTGGTTATGGCCCTACTTGAGCGATTCTTGTACTTTAGAGTACATTAGTTTATTGATCATGAGGTTATTAATAGTTGCGACAACAATTGCGGCAGTAGCTCGCAGAATTGTTTGGACATGTAACAATACATTTGTCTTGCGGGGGATCCCTCCATATTGGGAGGCGTAATAGAATGGTCTTTTCAAAACAGATATTAGAATTGCACCACCTGTGTCGATGTGTGCAGGCGGTGAAAGAATGTACAAAATTTTCGAGTACAAAAATCTTCTCTTCCAATGCATACTTGATTTTCCTCTTGCACTACGTTTACATTCAATTCTGAGCATAGTTTTAAACCCGATTAATTTTTTATTTCCAGATCACAATAAAGAACTATAAGAAATTGATCAATAAAAGTTACGTTTATTTCTATTCTGACTGCGAAAAAGGAACTTTGAAATGGCTTTCATGATGTCGAGAGATAATGTGTCCTACGTGAATGATTCTATGAGTTTTCCTGTCATCACCATAGCATTTCTCACTTCCACGAAAAGCCAGACTAGTTAAGAGAAAGAGATATCTTCGATTTAAATAAATCGTAGCAATGCATTTCAAAAGAATGGCAAAAACTCATACAGAGCCTCAATTTAGTCAGTAATCTTATACATATACAATTTTAAAGAAATTTTGTAAATTATTCAATTAGTAGATTGACGAAAAACAGTCTTTTACGACAAAAAAATGCATTGAAATATATTTTTGAAATTATATATAATACTTCAACTAACTAAAAACAAAAAATATTTAAAACTACAAAAAACTGGGAGATCAGCTACATATAAATTAATTTACTGACTTAAGAATATCTAATAGACACTATGCAACATGAACCATTCATTGGATGATTTAGTGAGTAACTGTCAGTTGACTGATAACTGCAATAACAATGAGCAAGCTCATAAAAAAGATGAGATTATTAGCGGAAATGAACGTTTCGATGGCATGAAAGTAATGGCGCACAATTCGGCAAAACCAAAAAATCAGATTCAATGTGGAAATCTAAGATACAGGCTTGAAGAACGGTTAGCACCGGGCGCCACAAAAATATTCAATAAAGATAAATCTCGATTTAATATAAAGGATACTGCTTGCAGCTCCATGCCGACAATTCATGGTGTAGCTGCAAATGCGGCACGTAAAAGTGATATTAATCCAGGAAAACATAAGCTGTCCACTCATCAAAGAAACCTCAGCTTGGATTTTAGGTATTTTGTAATAAAATCTATATTTTGTTTTGATTCTCAATATTTATTGATTATTTATTTGATTGAACTCTTAACGTGTTTGAGTGTTTAATTTATATTGTTCGAGAGTTTAAAAAGAAATTAGTGGAAAGACATTTTGTTTCTTTAAATATTGTTTGTTTGATTTTTGGCCAGAAGGTAAGCTTCGCAAGACACTCAACCAGACCACGCAGCCTCGGTTGTTAAAATTTACATACTTTGCTTGTTTATTTTTCGTTTAAAACAATTTTTTGTATGGGACTGCGAAATCTCTCCGATTTCAAGGTTCCAGTTCGAAGCTTTCCTTCTATATATATAAAATATATATATATATATATATATATATATATATATATATATATATATATATATACATATATGTATATATATATATATATATACATATATATATATATATATATACATATATATATATATATATATATATATATATACATATAAATTAAAATTTAAGAAAATTAAAACTTATTTCTGTTTTGCAGGTCCATGGGAATATTATTGCCACCTGTACCAAATGTCCCTAATGTTAGAATAAATATTACTCAGCACCATAGAAATCGAAGTTTAGATAGTGCCCTACAAAAGATACCAGAGGTAATTTTATAACAAAATAAAAACTATATTATTGTTTGATTTTTTCCTCTCTCTCTAAAGGTTGAAGTTTCTTCACCCAGTGCAGATATAGAGCCACCATTTTGCATGACATCACTTTATGGAACAAATATCTGCTCAAAATGTGACAATTTAACCACAACGCAGCAAGATTCGCTCGAAACTGCAGAAAGTGCGACACCAAAGGATATAGGTGAGAAAATTGTTATTTTTTTTCTTAAGAAGAAGAATACTGATTTGAATTAAAAATTTTTTTCTTTTCAGTTTCTAATCAAAATTTGAATAGCACTTCTATATCGGATTTGGAAAAGGTCACAACAAATAAAAAACGAGAGGATTTGACGAGTTTAGGATCTGATGATTCAGGTAAAGGTAAAAAATAGCATGTTGTCCCATTCTATTAAGAAGGGTGGCTAAATATTACTTTGGCTGGTGATTTATAAACAAATACTTCAAAGTCGAAGAGCTTCTAAAGTGTACAGGTATAAATTGAATTTATTTCTTCATTGATAATATACACCAGATACTACTTAGATGATATATAGCTATGTAGGATTCCAAAATATATTTGCTCGTTGGGGACATGCAGACTAAAAGTCTTCGCATGATCGTTCTAACAGCTTTCGAATGATGATAATCTCCTCCCAAATGAAGCATCATAGCCCATGAAGGTATTTTGTTCTTCAATGAAATGATGATTATCATCTGGTTTGTACACAAATTCTGACTTCATTTACATTTAGATTAATGTATCGTGCATTGTTTTATGAGTATCGGAATCATTTGGTGATAAATGTGAGCTCGGGATTCTGGGTGCCTTTATCTTTTCCCCGTATGATGGATTGAATTTTATTTGTATAGTGACAAAAGCTTTTCAAACAATGTGCATCACTCAATCAATACGCTGTAGTGTTTCCTGTCATTTGTTTGAAGAGGTTGAGTTATGCTGAAATCCATCGCATTTCACACATCTAGCCTGTGCAGGACTGCTGGTAGAACAATGTTCAAATTCCTAGCAGGCCATTTTTCGGGCATTTTCTTTCACCGAGCGGAATCTATAACATGGTTTCATTTGGGCGAAAGGACCATTACCAACTTTGATGGAGCTTCATCGAATTTAATATAGATTAGATAGTCTTGGGCTTCTATTAGTTTTTTAAGGTAAATTCCAGAAGAAATTGCTGGAGGTTACTATTTTGCTTCGTTTTAAACCATATTTTCAGTTAAGTTATATCGAATAAATATCTCGGCTAAGATCGTTAACCAGAATAATCAGTCAAACGAAAACAAAAATCCGTGATTTCTGTTCTAACTAAAGTATAGCTGAAAATAGAAAAAAGACAGCTTCCTTTTAATTTTGTGTATTATTTTTATTCTCGAAATCGATTTTCGACCGTAATCGTTCGGTCTTCTTCAGCGATTAAAGACCGAACGATTACGGTCGAAAATCGATTTCGAGAATAAAAATAATACACAAAATTAAAAGGAAGCTGTCTTTTTTCTATTTTCAGTTGGAGTATTTTGTGAAGGCGAAAATGAATTCGATTACAAATATTAAAGTATAGCTCCGATTAAAATGAAATTTTGCACCAAGGCTTCTTCTTCGTAGCACTACGGCCCCCGTTGGGCCCTCGGCTCCTGCAAAAAGCGCCTCCAATTGTCTCGATCCATCGACCACGTCCTCCAATTTCGAAATCCGAGCAGCGATGAACTATCTTTGTCGGCCGAGTCAGACTAATAATCATAGCGTATACAGCCAAAAAAAAATCTCATAAATTAATGGGAAGTAACAGATCGAGCCGAAACTGATGTTGCTGCTGTTCTTTTGGGAGAACTCTATGCTCGTGCCGGACAACCTATCAGTTCGGAGGGCAAGGAAAGAATCATTCTAGAGTCAAACAGTTTAAATTTAGCATTATACGATGCATTATCATTGTTAATTTCAAATAAAAAATTAGGCTAGTCAGAAACGTATGATCAAATAAAGAGAAATGTATGATAAAATAGAGAGAAAAAAAAACAAAATATCTGAACTACATTTTAAAAAGATCCGCCGAATGTTACCAGAAGTGCTATAAACTCCCAGCATTCATTTTTATCCTCTTAAGGCGTTACTTTAGAAAATATTTTTAGATAATCCAATGATCCTGTAATGAACCTCCAGACAGACGAACGGACAGACATACTGAGAGATGGATGCACGGATGAATGGACAGCGGGGAGTCCACTTCAAATAAGAAGTCGAACTGCCCCGAGGCGGTAAGCCGTGGCAGCTTCTGATGAGAAAATCTAACCACTTAGTCGAAACTACTAACAAAAACTATGCTTGTGGTTCTTAAGTGTAATACATTAAAGTAAGTTACACTCGTCGGAGTGGTTCACTTTAGCCATCTTTAACATGTTTACGTTTGACACGTTGGGTGCCCTCTCTTTTCCGTTGTGATGCAACGAATTTCTTAGGAGAAGGAGCGGAGGTTTTTTTTCTTTTATTTGATGTTTGCCTTCGTCTCAAACCTCCGTGTCCGCTAACCTTGGTGAGACGCAATTTTTGTCTGAGTAGATTAGCTTGGCCAACACTCAGTAAAAGAAAATAGAAATTGCTCGGGATGTCTAGTCAAGTAGAAAACGCATGATAAATGTTTTGAGGTCTAGCTTCGTAGTGCGACAAAAAACACGCCCCATATGATTCCGCGTACGCTGTTGTAAAGCGAAGCTCATCAGCTGAGCTCGGTCTTTAGGTTTTTTATTTATTTATTCTAATATATTGAAAATATAAACCTGATTATTTAAAAGGATAATTTAGAAAGCATTTAATGCACAAACTGACATCACATTTTGAACATATAACCCTCCCAATCGTTTTGCAGTCAGTTCCAGTACATCTACGTTATTTTTAAATTGATTGCGGAAAGTGATTTTTTTCCTCGTATCTTACTCCTTCCAAAACTTTGGATCCGGAATTTGAGGTAGAAGGTCGACTGCCAGTTTTAGGAAAGGTTTCATAGTTCCTCAAATATGTTTGGGCCAGCTCACGACGAAAAATCTGCTAAGAAATATGTTTTCCTGAGTTGCGCATTAGTATCCAGGAGTTATTGATAGTGAGATCTTCAAGCCACGTTAAAAATAAGCCACCATCATTTTTTGCCTCAGATTCCAATTCTATAACCATTTACATGAGCATCCGTAAGATCTGTGCCTCCCATGTATTGATTATAAATTGATATTAGGTTGGACCTTGTCACTTTAACTTTTTGTAAGTTGGCTTTAGAATACTGATGCGCCAATCCTATTGGACTTAATTTGTAATCTGTAGAAGCAACAGTTCCAACGGAGTTATCCATCCATTGGACTACAACGATATCACCTTGAGACGCAGTCGTATGACCCTGTTTCTCTTTTCTTCATTAATTCCACCTTCGTAATTGGGCATTCGTTTGGCAATGTGTTTGGCGAGGTGTGCCTGTTCCTCCATAACCCATACTTTTCAAGTGAATAAGAAGTAAAAAGAATGTCAAAATAGAAAAGAAGTTTTTGTTTTCTCATAAATTCTGGTAATTCACTAATCATAGAAAGCATGGGTGCTGTTGTTTTTCCAAAATTTTGCTCATATTCTATATTCGCACCTAGGACAGCACCTTGATACACTTCAAAATTTGCCAAATAATCACTACTATTATTCAAAGATCAACATTTGTACCCAAATCGGGTGGGTTTGTTGCGAATACACTGTTTACAGCCATGTATTCCAAAGTATTCAATCAGTATAGTCAGTATACTCGTGCGTATTATAAGGCTATGGTTACGACTGCAATCTGATTACCCCCAGCTGACTCACTAACGAAATCCGTGAATCATTCAACATTCAATCCGAGATTTTTACCTTGCATTTTCATTTGCTCGTCACTCTTACGTACAAAAACGTCCACCTTTTTGGGAAATCTTGTGGTCACTGCCAGGCATCAAACTGCTCAATGGGATATCACCAGCACCTAGCAGGTCAATGGGCCAGCATGTTTACTCAATTGGATGTTGTTGCTTTCGGTTGGTAACCATCATATAATGCGTATTGAATGACATAGATGAAAGAATAGAAGCTATCTGCTTTGTAGGAACGTTTTTTCTCGAAGTCTTAATTTAATAACAATACAAAAAATATCTAATACAACATTAATTTGAGACAACTTCAATTTTTTACAAAAACTTGATTGCAAAGTCAATACAGGATGCATTTCGGCTAGTGTACTAGCCATCATCAGCTACACGACTAAGTACAAAGTGATATTTTGCCCAAGCTTCCAAATTTAAATCAATAGATCGTACAATAAAAACAGGAAATGATACAAATTAACTCAACCTCGGAACGCAGATTGTGATAAACGATAATTATTTTAACAATTGATAAACTAACACATATTAAATAGCAGTGATTGAATATTGCCCAGATAAGCGTTGATAGTATTATCATTGTTTTTGGGTATATGCACTTTGAAATGCATCTACCTTAAGATCATCATGTACATATCTCAGTAAACGTACCTGTAGTGAAATTGGGTAGTTATAATGTCCGTACAGGACTGCAGCGATGGTCTGCTGCCTCGGCGAAAGAGGATGGTGAGATCCGCCGAGATTGGCTTTGTCTGAGGACGCGTGAATGCGCTGGCAGACTAGCGTTGCAGTGTCGTGGGGTGGGTTCATTTCCCCAGCACAAGTACCCACTACGAAAAAAAATTCGCATTCACGAAATAAAAAGGGTCGAACGCCGATCTACTGGTGTCGAGGCCGAGGTAACCTACTAAGGGTCTTCTAAGAAAAAAGTAAGCCAACTGCCGTGGTTATATCATTAATTAAGGGCTTCTATTTTGCTGAGGGTGATGGTATTGACTTGATTTCACACATAATCACGCGGCACTTAAAGGTACCATGCCCAGTATTAATGGGTGCTAATTTAGCTAATGTAGTAGCTGATGAGAAATTCTGTGAAACAACAATTGGTTGTAGGGACATAAAAATGGCATCAGTATTTCGTGATCTATTCCAAGCACATCACTTACGTGTTGTAGATGATGTTGAGGTGGTTAAAGTTTGTGGTGCTTTGAAGAATATTGTTGTCTGCGGTTCCTAATCCATTATTTAGAACTTCATGCAGTATGCTAGGATGCGTCGAAAACGATTTTTTTATGTTTTTCTATTTGCCCTATCCGTGATTTATCAGCAAAAATTGGTCGACACAATATTCACATGAACGGGAACCCGTTAACATCATTGTAAAATGTTCCAAACCCCAATTGACGTTTGAGAAATTTAATCGGAATAATCATTGCTTTTGAGCATGATATAATTGATCACTATCACAAATTCCACTCCGATGAATATCGCAAGCGTTACTCCAACTCATTCTTATTGTTCACGCCCGGCCATGTCGATAATTTCCGCAAATATCTTTCACAACTTTCAGCCGCCGCGACTCCCCGAGAGGGGACTATATCACACCAACGCGCGTATCCCTCCCGACGTGTTCGCTGTGGCGAACAAAAGCAAACTCCCCGTTGTTGCTCATTGTCGCATTACGGGACCTTTGAATTGGCAGTTGACGGGCCTTTCACTCATTCCGCTGCACACTTGCCCTCGCCAATGCAATACGTGCATGTGCAGCGGGAAAAGATGTTGCCATATTCGCATTTTACTTGCAGATTTGATTTTTTTTAGAATATGAAAAATAATATAGAAAAATTTAACTAATAATAGGATAACGCAAAGTCTTAATTTAATGTAGAAAAACAAAATGATCTAAAATTTATACAGTGCTGTGAATAATTATAAACTCAAGCATGTTTTTAGGTCGATCATTCAAATAGGAGATTATTTTAAATAACTGCATTTTCCTGAATAATATGGTTTTAGGGAAACTTAATAGGGATGAAAGGACGACCGTATTCCTGGCTAAAACAGTAGAAAAAAAAAAATACATCGTAAAAATAGAAATAAAATCTGTGAAAAATTATAAACTCAGTATCATTTTTAGTACGTTTTTTTATTCAATTCTTGGTCCATTTACCCTTATTTTTTATTGCGTCTAATAATCGATTCGGAACGCTATTAACAAGACTGTTTAGTATGCTATCTGATATTTCGTTCCACGCTTCTATTATTCTTTTCTTCAGTTCAAGAACACTTTCAATGGATGGCTTCGCCTGGTCGTAGACTTTTCTCGGTAACATTACCTACAAATATTCTACGGGGTTCAGGTCGGGACTCAACGCTGGCCAAGTTTTGGTAGACGAAGCCGTATGGATGGGTGCATTATCCTGCTGAAAAACGCTGTTTTTATCTTCATTTAGTGTCACAAAAGGCAGTAGATATTCTTCTAATAACTCCTGATAATCAACAGCTGTAATTCTGCCATTGACAAAGGCTATTTCACTCTTAGCTTGCTTTTTGAAAGCTGCCCAAATCATAACAGATCCACCTCCTTGAGTTCTTCTTGCCATGATTCTTCTTTCCTTTCGCAAGTCGTGCCAGTAATAATGCAATCCATCCGGTCCATCGAGATTGAACTTCTTCTCATCGCTGAAGATGACATGATCCCAAATATTTCCTTTTTGAATGAAATTTTCGGTGAATTTAAGTCTAGCTTCAATATGACGTTTCATCAGTTTGAGTTTTAGCAAACATTTTCGATATTCAAACTTTTTAGATGATGCAGCAGTTTTTCTAACTAGGCTAGGGTCACATTGCAAGTCCAACCGTCTAACTATTTGCGATGATGAAGCACCTGTATCCGATAGTTCTCGTAAAACACTGCGTTTTGTAGTACCTGTATATTTCGGAGATCATCCAGACGACTGCTTTTTCCAATAATTATCGATTCCAAGCTTTAAAAAAATTTTCACTACACTCTGCGAACTTTGAATTTCACTCGCGATTTCTCTCCGAGTTTTTCCAATGTTTTTTAAGTCAATAGTTCTATGTTTTTCAACATCACTTAGTTTTTTTCCTCGCGGCATTTTAGACTTCGACAAAAATTTTAAATTCTCGATAAAAATACACTTACACGCCTTTCCAGTATTAAAACTCTACGTAAAAACTAAAATCCACTTTGGAAACGCCTTTGACAAACTACAAACAGCAACTGAGTTTATAATTATTCACAGTTGTGAAATCCCTTTTTCGAGATTTCCCCCTGAAACTCAGCATGGTTGAAATAAAGTGGTGAGTATATAATTGAAATGGTAAAACCAGATTATCCAAAACTCAGGTAAAGCCATAAAAATACGTTTCCTGCAAATGCTTTGGAAAAAATGTGAATAATCAGTTTGAGTCTATATTTATTCACAGCACTGTATTTAATAAAGGTAAAGAGAAATCAAAAATGTTTCAAGATTAATAATTATAAATTGGAAAAATTAAAAAATAATGTCTTTTTCGAATCTGCAAGAAAAATTTCGGATAGGTGTTATGAAGGTTTTTGAGCAGTTTGCTTAGGCGACAGCTAGATTATTACATACCTTGTCAATGATCAGTGGTCCATGCATTTCATTTAAAATATGTGTAGCCATCGCTTCCTTTTTTGTTCGTTCTTTTTAATATAATTACAATGGTGCACTAATCGTTTAGACACAAGGTGTTTGGTGTGTCCATAGTAATTCCGGTTGCACACACCACACGTAATGCACAAATGCCGGGCCTTTCCAAGTTTTTACTTTTGTACTTAGTGCTGGTGAATTTGTCTTTAATTTTATTCGGATTCGAAAAAACCAGTTGCATTCCATGTTGGGAGTAAATTGTTTTGAGTCCGTTTGCGATTGCAGGAGCACAAGTAATCAACACGCTCTTCAAATTTTCCTCGTTCTAGTGTTGACTTTGCAATAAATTTTTTTGAAATTGCTAAAAATTGCGTAGTGTGCTGGTTAGAGCACTAAGCCCGCAAGCCAAAGGTCTCTAGTTCGAGTTTCGTTGGCGTCAACGAGATTTAGTTCCAGTGATTCTTCGGACGGACTATAAGCCTGTTCAGTTATGATACGTGCTGGTTTAAAATCAGAACGTATCGCAGCTGGGTGGACGGACACACGGCTAAAGCTCGATAATGATCCTATCACCTTGTGGATACATTCCATTCGATCATGACAATGAGATACTCTAAGTATCTCTAAACGGAGGCCCGAAAGGGGCTGTAGTGCTAGAAAAAAAAATGTTAACCTGTCTCAAATTAATGTTGTATTAGATATTCTTGTTGTGTTATGACATCTATGAACGTTTTTTAAAAGTTACATTATAATGGAATGAAAATTCAACTTTGGAAATAATAAATTCTTGAATTCGAGAGTACCGTGGTCACAACAGCTCTACGCAAGCATCTGAGCCTAAAGCACGCTCGCGCCTGGCAAAAAATTTATTATTTTGCAGGCCACGTATAAAATGGCCCTTCGACCATCCAGGGGTCTTATATCAGTGCATTAGACCTACTAAAGTAAGTCTACTGCAGTCAGCACTTTTGAGCCATAAGTTTTCTTGAAAATGATGAGTCACCCAAAATTGTTTGTGCTTTATTAACCGCATGGTAGTTAATCTTTTGCATGGGCAAGCGACAGAGTATATGTTGTAAACTTAACCTCACCTCGAAGATGCAGAATTGGCAACCCCACCTGCGATAATCGTTACAATGCTACGCAAACTACAAAGAAAAGGCCATATCGAAAAGAGGGCACCAAAACGACTAACAAATTTAAAGTAAGTTCGAGGCCGTATAGAAATTTCAGTAAGAAATCTAAGAAAATAACCGAAAAAATAGATTTAATACAAAATGCAACTCTTTCCTATAGATTTTACCTTGTATATGAGGCCTTATATAGAAAGAAATATAGGAGACTAACTCTGCAATTTTAGCTACTACTCCAAGTATTACTCAAAATGTTTTGAATCAGGCAGGCATATGAGGTATATGGTACATTTGAAGAAGCAACAGTTCGTAAACTTATTTTTATCCCCATATCACCTTATCCTACAATGATATTTTATAGAATCTTCCGTCTAAACTAATTAGGGAATTTTTTTATTACAGGTATTATTTGCGGCTCGGACTCCGATCAAGCATCATTAACTCGAATAGCACAATCGAAGGAAAGTCTCGATAGTAATGTGATTGAAACACCCGAGCCTGCATACGATAATGTTTCTATACCTAATTCTTTGCAACTTGAGACTGCCATCAATCAAGATATCGAACTGGATAGTACAACAAATGTTGATGGAAATACAAACCTCGAAGAGAGTCAACTGAATTTCAATAAATCCAGTAAATCCGAATATAAAGGTGCAAGAAAAAAATGTAAAAGCAGTCCAGATGATAAAAGTCCTATGCAAGACGAAGCCGATTCTTGCCCCTCCGTTTTGACTGATGATGGTACAGATGCCACAGATGGTAGCATTACACCCACTGCTAGCAGTCCCGAAATTCAACCAACTAAAACGACGCCCGAAATAACTAAAACAGAACATGTTAAAAATGAAGTACTATTCAAAAATTTCTTTGGAGCAACGAAAAATGCTATTTTTCGCACAGCTCAAAGTATCATTGAAAGTCACGAAAAGAAAAACTTGACAAAAAGTAAAACGGATGATCAGGAGCCCAAAGCAGCGGGAGATATGGTTAAAAAGAAGGAATTGTTTGCGTTGAAACCATTTTCCGGTAAAAGTAAATCTATAATGCAACAAGAAGTCAAGAATCCAGAACCAGAACGAAAAGATGTGAAAAATGTTGAGTGTGGTACTCTGCAAAAGCAAAAAGTACCAGGTGTTGTAAAATGTTTGGCAAATGAAAAGGCTGATGCTTCAAACACTTCAAAAGGGCCAAGCGGCCTTCTGAGGTTTTTCGAGTCGCCTGTGTTTAATATACATTTCGCCATCCATTATTTATTCTATTCTAAAGAACCTGGAGTTTTAAGCTTTATTGGAAATAAGATTTTCAGCTTTCCAAATCAGGACGTTGATTTATATGTACCACAGTTGATAGTTATGTATATTCAGATTGAAGAACTAGCAGAAGTATTGGATCCATACTTGACGTATCGTTGTAGAAAATCGGTTGATTTTTCTTTGAAATGTCTGTGGCTGATGGAAGCGTACAATTATCAGGTTCGCCCGCTTTCTACAATAAATTTCAAACAGAGCCTATCACTGATGAAAGAGCTTTACCCTAAAATCGAGCGCAAACAAGCTAAACTAATTGAAATAGAGAAACACTCACCTATCAAGAAGACTCATCATAGATCTCAGTCAGATGCTACCGTCCTTTTGCATGATTCTCAACGCTTTCCACTACCGGATATGTTAGCAACAAAGCATAATTTAAATCCACTTCTTACGGCGAAATTATCTTTGGGTGATTTGACTTCCGGAAAAGCATTCGATAATGGCTGCACATGTTTTGAAACTGTTCGTGGTACTGTGAATGGTCTGTTGGGACAAATGACTGTTTGTATTTGCGGGGTAATTGCTAATGAATTTATGTGAGGAATTTTTATTTTCTAATTTATTTTTTCAGGCACCGAAATTAGCACCACAAAAAGAGTTCATGAAAGCTCTAATTAATACAGGAAAGAAACTAACTTCTCTCCAAACAAAAGCTGAAAAAACTAGCGCTCTAAGAATGTTCTTAAATTTGATAAATAAAAACCTTCCAGCTCGAGTATGGCTTCCATTGCACTCGGACATTCCACATCATGTAGTAAGGATAACAGAGGAGAAGACTGCTGTGCTAAACTCGAAAGACAAAACGCCATATATAATTTATGTAGAAGTAGTTGAAGTTGCCGATATATATTCATCGCCAGTTATAATGAAGTTAATGCCAACACTCAGACATACAAAAAGTGAAGAAAATTTAGAGTGCAACAGTTCACCTTCGAGCGTTACGTCGCCACTACGTTCAATAGGCGGTGCAAAAGGGAATAGTAGCAGCAGTTATAATGTGCATGAACTTAAAAATAATGCTTACGGGCCTGATGGATATAAAACAGATAGTTTCGAATTCAATTTCACTGAGGATGACGCTTGGTCCCAGGAAGATGATGATATTACGGCACAGTATATGAACTTGCATCGATTAAGTGAACGAGATACTATCTCTCAAATTTCACTAGACTCGTGTGACTCTAGAGACCAACGTATGGATCAGTGATACATTATGGTATATTCATATTAACAGCAATTAATGAATTTCAGATTATCCTACATTATTTAATATTGGAGACGTTAAAACGCGTCACTGTAAGAACTTAACACTTGAATATATGAAACCATTCAGCAATGATCCGGAAGATCCTTCGGCAGCCGCTTTGAAGGTAATATAGAAAACATGTTTAAAAAGTGATTTGTTTAAATTTTTTATTTAACTTAAAATCTAGGAACCGTGGCATGAAAAAGAAAGACAAATTCGTTCCACATCTCCATATGGACATTTGGCTAATTGGCGGTTACTTTCGGCAATTGTGAAATGCGGAGATGATTTGCGGCAAGAACTGATGGCAACTCAGCTTTTACAAGTGAATTAAAAAAACGTTCTTAAAAATAATAAATATAAAGCCTGACATAATTTTTCCTACTGATCTGCTTCAATTGTTTCTATTTATGTGAATAATTTTGTTTTGATTTATAAAAAATGTTAAGACTTTTAAATGGCTGAAAGTAGATTAGTTTTTGGAAGACTATCATCCAAATGAAGTTATGAATTTAAATACTTATCGCATCGAATGATTTCACTCAATTATTCAACCATATCTAAAGAATTATATTCTTCCTCAGTAAGCGGAAAAATAATTTGTATATGTTGTATATGTTAGCAAAGAACTGAATAACTTTTTTTAAATTAATATGACCAAGAAACTAAAATCAATTGCATATTTTATATCAGTGATCTTTAATTGTATATTTTCTTTCATTTTCAATAGATGTTCAAATTAATTTGGCAAGAGGAAAGCGTGGATCTATGGGTTCGCCCCTATAAAATAATTTGCCTATCAGATGACAGTGGATTAATCGAACCAATCCCAAATACAGTCTCTGTACACCAAATAAAGAAAAACTCAAATAAAAGTCTACGAGACTATTTCATCGGTGAATATGGGGATGTGAATTCGGAAAAATTCAAGGCAGCCCAAATCAATTTCGTTCAAAGTTGTGCGGCGTACTGCTTAATCTCGTATCTTCTTCAGGTGAAAGATAGGTAAATTATTGAAATCATTTATACTATGCCTTAAATACATGTAATATTTTTTTTAATGCGCTAGGCATAACGGGAACATCTTACTTCATTCTGATGGACATATAATTCACATTGATTTCGGGTTTATTTTAAATATATCACCGAAAAATTTGGGTAAGTTCGATATTTTAGCTGTTACATGATGTAACGTTTAATTAAATTAATTGTTTGTCTGTGGAAAAAAACCCTTAAAAGAATAGAAACATAAAAGTTACTAATTTTGTTTTATAATTCTTTATTCTTAAAAAAATCTATTCCAGGATTTGAACAATCGCCATTCAAGCTGACTACAGAATTTGTAGAAGTGATGGGCGGGACTGAATCAACACTATGGACTGAGTTTAATAATCTTTTATTAAAAGGTTTGATGGCAGCTAGAAAACATATGGATCGTGTAATAAATTTAGTGGAAATAATGCGTAGTATGTATTCGATCTTATATCTAATTTAAACAAATCTACAATTTCGCCACATTTCAGACTCTCAATTGCCATGTTTTAAGAATAGTTGTTCCGGAACAGTTCAAAATTTGAGAGGAAGATTTCATATGAATTTAACTGAACAGGAGCTAGAACGCAAAGTGGACCAACTAGTTCAAGATTCTTTGAAGAGTCTATCAACTAAACTTTACGATGGCTATCAATACCTCACCAACGGGATTTTGTGAAAAATAAGTATAGTACTTTATATTTAGGTGCGCAAACAACGACTAACTGCAATTTGTTAGTAAAAAAAAACGCTATTAATTTTTTTATCAAGTAGAGAGCTCACAATGTAATAAAATAAGCAAACTAACGTTCGTATTTTGTAATAAAATCCTATTTTTTTCTTCTTGTTAATATTCTCTTGAGTTATTTAATTATAATTTCTAGTTTAATTCAAATCGATGCACCTTTAATATAGCAACAAATATTCACAACTCATAAGTACTCCTATTCGTGTGAATAACTTCATAAGTCATTAAATGCTGTTGCTCTTTTTCTAAAAAGAAAAAAAAATAAATTTATTACAAGAGTATTCTGGCATTTTAACAAACAAGCATAAGAGTGATATAATATTTTTCTCTGTCCAGATTGTGTCAGCAAATAGACTGCTGATACTATTTGCCGATTAAAGAAATGGCATCTATTATTCGGTAATAAGTTTCCGGCAAATTATATTTTTATGTGAAAGCATTGATCTAAATATCGTCAAAATCTATAATTTCAAAATTCATTGTCTCGTGCTGACCCTTCAACAGTCCAAACGGTCTTATATGAGTATATGAGTGTATTGTAGTAATCGATCAGACCGTGCAGACGAACTGCTCGGGGGATTCAACAATCTACACTACATGTTGATTAGATTATTAAATTACTTATGGAATTCTTTGTAGCTACATGAATGAGTTGCATACTTTTTTTTAATAATTTTTCTGAAAAATTATTAGAGAAGAAAAATGTTAGAAGAAGGTGGTTTCGACGTGTGTACTAATTCTCATCAGGCCATCACTCTTAGATACACACCGGTGATGGCGACCACCATGCTTGAAGTGAGAGTTATTTTTTTTAATTTTACTTCTGCGAACTCAATATGTTTTTGTAACTACGAATTATGTTCAAGTTAAATTTCCTCTTGTAAGTACTTGTCTTAGCTAAACTTTAAATGGATCATTTCACCCTTTTCACATCAATTTAATGTAAATCTATATGATAATTTTTGCTCTACAGTGAAGCTTTCTCGTTTTCGGATGGCTCCGATAGCTTTTTAAATTACTTATGGAATTCTTTGTAGCTACATGAATGAGTTGCATATCAGAGCCATCCGAAAACGAGATCGATATCCGCACGATTCCCCTTGCAAATTTGCTACGTGACGTGCGTATGAACGAGATCTGAGCAATTGTTCCCTTGTGTTGTGGAAGATTAGTACTGAAAAGGCGTGTAAGAAACGTATATTTTAACGTTAATTGTTCGGCACATATGGCATGAATCACGGGCTATAAAGTATGCGAATGGAGATGTTGCCTAAGTTCGGAATCAGATGTGGGGTGAGACTGCGAAATCGTTGAATGACATATACAATAGAATTCGGGAAAAGGGGGAAACAAAATATCCAGCTGAGCAAAACTCTAATGGGCGGGTGTTATTTCATTTAAAGATTTGCTACGTGTCTATTTCGTCATCGAAAATTATAAATTGTCGTTTGTATTGGATTCTAGTGGGCAGAATTGTGCAGTCTTGCACTGCCATCAAAGCCCTACCACAGCTTAACAAGCCATGTATCTGAAAGCCCTAGTACCACATACATGACTATATGTAGGCTGACATTTCTCGCCAATTTGTATGGCAGTATATGAAGAAATGTGGTAGTGTCGATAAAAACTAGGTTTTGTACGGTTTCGAGGCGAATTTCAACGGGGAAATCAAGCCGGTCGGCGGAAAACATCGTAGCGCCCCATATGAAGTGAATTTCGTTTCAGCTCATACATCCGCTCATTTTTTATTAAAATTCAACGTTAGAAGATTAGGAATTTGTTAACTTCCTCAAGCTAGCTGTCAGTGGAAGGAGTTGAAGGTGTGTTTCATTTAGCTGTTCTGAAAAGTGTAGATGTACAGTAGACAGTGCAAGTTGAATTTTAAGCATGAAAACTAGCTGCCAGCACGCGTCCTCAGGCAAGGTCTTTCCAGCGTAGATCGAAATCTTTGGTCATTGAGGCAGATAACATCGCTGCTGTCCTTAACGGACCATTAATACACTTCCAAACCACTACAATTTCGAAGTTACTAATTTCCAACTACAAACATTTCCCAATGATTGGCAAAATTTGAAAACCGTCAAGCGGGTATGCTCAAGTTGGACGCCTCCTTTAGAGCCCGAAGCACGATAAGAACCGAAACTCATCTACAGCTGCCATTCTTCTAAGAGACCAATTTAAGTTGTGTAGTGAAATAGTGGATAGGTATTTCCGTTCAGGACTGCGGCGATGGTCTGCTGCCTCGACGAAAGAGGATGGTGAGATCCGCCGAGATTGGCCTTGTCCGAGGATGCGTGAATGCGCTGGCAGGCTAGCATTCGCATTCACGAATTGAATCGGGTATAATGCCGATCGATCGGTGTCGAGGCCGAGGTAACCTACTAAGGGCTGAATTGTTTATAGCCAGTAACAAACTAGGCCGGGGGAAAACAGACGGACGTAAGAGCAGACTTCGCCGTTACCGACGGTACTTTTGGCCCATAAATAAAGGTGGGGCATCCAGGTGGAAGCGGTGCCCCCTCGCACCCTCCCAACCGGATCAATATCCAGATGTAGACGTGGCTATATATTTCCCATGCACCTAAGTGAAAAACTCATACAAACTTACTTTGTATGAATTTTTTCATTAAATAAGAAATATAAACGTGGCCAATTTATGTTATAGTATTATGCGATGTAATCACATAACACTATACCATGAAAGGGCACGCGAGCGGAAGGCCACTCTACCCAGGCAAGAGAACCTATAACGCAAAAAAAGGAGGAGTGTACCCGGTAGCTAACTCATTATAGTGAAGGAACCGGCCATCTTTGCGGGTCCCATACCCGCTCAGAGTTAATGAAAGGAAAGACCGAGTTTATCTTTTAAAAATTCATTTTGTCGTTTTTATTTATTTTCATTTCCCTAACTTTAAAACTTGTATGTGAGCCATTCTCTGGGAGTGCAGTTCACACTATAGATATATAATTATTAAAGAAATGACTAAAACTAGTATCAACCAAGATTATCAACTCTTTCTCAAAACTCCTTGGTTATTTATATAATTTAAAAAAATAAACGTGAATAAATATTTAATAAAAATATACGAAAGAAACTAAAAGGGTACTTACCCATCATCCTCGATGAGCGCTCGTAGATGGTGTGGGTACGGCACTTATTGTTATAATGGCATACATACTAAGTATCTAATTTTGAAACTTGACTTTATGTGACGTGAAAAGTTAGTGTTAACAAAAGAAAAAGGATCGGAATTATACTTTAATGGAACTGATTCTTGAATGAACTAATAACGAAATAATCGGCGAAGACGAATGGCTTGAAACTAAAGTGAATTGAGTAAAGATAATGATACTAAACATGAAGAGCTATATAACAAAAAATTGTCTGAAAAATTCCAACATGGTAATCAACATGTTTCTGCAACGACCTCAATCGCTGGTAGTTGATTCGCGCGTTCGTCCATTCATGCAAACCTTCATGTAACGAGTCCCAAATCAAATACGTAGAAATGCGTTAGCATTAAATAAGGGAAAGTTTGCCGCTGATTGCTCGGGAAATTTATTTCAAATGATCAAAAATTTCGCACTTCACACACATACAAGTGCACTTCGTTTAGTTTCTACCATTTCAATGCAAATCCGCTTTCAATTTTGATGGGGTTCCACTTTCCGTTACTATAAGAAGCACCAAACGGATTGCCTATATTTTATAGCTGCTAATCACGGGGCTATAATGAAATTGAAGTGCTGAATAAATGCATTCATTCCTAGATTGCTTAAACGGTAGAAGTGTATCAGAGATTATGATTCGAAGATAGGAATCCTTTCCATCATTCACATTGGTCGCATTGTTATCACCCCTTAACCTTATGTGCGCTTTCGAACCGTTATGTTCGGTTGGGCCGCGTATCGATGATTTGCGGCAAAGGATGTCACCACTTGAAGGAAGTTTAATTTTCCGTTGTTTTTACAAAACACCAGCACTTCTGATGCAACACCACCGACCGACCCATACATGGCGCCTTTCAGTGGAATGTCCGCTCGCTGACTATCCAATGCGCACGGCAAAAGCAATAGCACAGAACACGTCGATCCCTCTAGCGGTTTCGAAAATTAGTAGAAAAGGTCGGATACTACTTGGGCGTACGCGATCCGAGAACTACTATCCGCTAAAAGCTTGCTACCAGCACCGAAATCAATCAATTATACCTCGAAGCTTAGATACGCGTACGAGCAAGAAGATACTATAGATAATAATATTGTAGAAAAATTTAGTTAAGAATAGAAAAAGGCAAATATCATAAAGAATATAATTATACGAAGGGTTTAAATTTAAAATAGAAAAAAAAATGATCTGAAATTTATATTTAATAAAAAATAAAAAATTTTTTATCACATAACTATAAACTGAAATAATTAAAAAATAATATCCTATTCAAATCTGCGATTCATATTTTGGATAGGTGTTATGAATGTTTTCGAGCAATTTGCTTAGACGACTGCTCGATTACTACAGATGGCACGTAGCACAACCCGTTCATCAACCTCCAAAGGATTCCGTCCGTTAGTTGATCTTGAACACAGAAACTTGTCCAGCCAACAGCCCAGAATTCAATCGCAAGCTAAGGTGAATATATTACAGACCTACCGCGCAACACAATTGTTATGTGTTTAAGTAAAAACACGCCTACATAGGTATTCGTAATGTTCAGTACTCAGTATATTATGCTATAATCATAATCAGTGAGAGTCAGTCAATCAACGAGTTGTCAAGAACAGGTCTTTTCATTCATTAATCAACAAGTCAAGTCAATTTTAATTCGCAACATAATCAGATATTTCAGCAAAACCAACGCATTCAAAGTTGAATTGTAGTCGTTGTGGGCAATAAAATCGTATGTGTTATCCGGCTTTAGGAGTTATTTGTACCAACTGCAGAAAACCTAATCATTTATGAGTTATTTGTACCAACTGCAGAAAACCTAATAATTTTGCAAAAATGTTCGTACGAACAATACACAGAGAAATATTCGTGCAGTCTTTGATACTAATATTTTTGGGAGAGCTGGGAAAAACTAGTCGCTCTGATAACCTAGTATGGCTTTTACCACTCAATGTCATGGGAACGACCATAAAATTCAAACAAATAAAAATAATAGCTTCCTTTTTGATTCGTTAATAATTTTATTCTTGCAAATACCGCGGGTATCGGAATAAACTTCTGTTCTATCCTCAGTGCAAGCTAAGTTTCTTATTTCCTAACCTAACTATTTACATGTATTTATTTTAATTATTCAAAGTACAAATTGATCGTTAATCTTACTGATTACTCTAACCGTCATAAAAATGTTTATTCTACGATTTCTCAATTGAGTGCGCCATCCTCATTATTACTGCTTGTATCGTTCACGTCTTTGCTTTCGTTTCCCATTGGTTTTGTTCAGTATGTCTATTAAAGGGGAGTACCAATTACCTAAATCGTGGTTTAATTGTATACCTAGTGTTACCCGTGATATTATCAGGCTCTCATTTGTATCCACTTTATAATATTTGTTGTTTTCCCTGACTATTTCGACGTCATTTTCTCCTATGTTGTGATTTTCTTCTAAGATATGATTAGCTACCCCTGACTTTAACAGTGAACACGGTAAGGAGGCGGAAATAATAGTAAGGGACAACAGGAGCAAAGAACAGGTAAAGTCAGGGGTAGCAAATTATATCTTATAAGAGAATCACAATATAGGAGAAAGTGACGTGAAAATAGTCAATGAAATCAACAAATGTTATATACTGGATGCATATGAATATGAAATCAACAAATTTTATATACTGGATACATAGGAGAGCTTGATAATATAATTGGATAACCTGGGCTCTATTTAAGTCTCGATTCAGCCGACAAGTGGCTTCTAAACAGTGGTTTAGGGGTCAAAACTCGCTTTAATCCCTTGTCTAGTTTTGGTCTCAGGTGGTATAGCTAATTCATCTTCCACTTTCGACTCATACGCCTTCTATTCTGCTGTTTTGAAACTTCCCTACGTTTATCCGTGTGCTGATACGAAATTCACGATATCTATGATAAGAAAGAGTAGTTCCCATCGTGGTCATGTTATAAAATTAGCCAGCGTCCTATCGGCCATTTCCGGGGTACCCTGCATCAACTTACCTATTCTTCACTCAACTCACGCAACTGAAATAATCCCACTTCTCGTCCTCTTAAATACAATAACAAACACTCTACGGAATTTTTGAATTGCTGTTTTATTTATAATGTTGACGGGTACAATGTTCGTTGTTCTTCTTGGCCCGGATCCACTTCTTAATCTCCTCCACTTCGCGGCGCAGGTCCTTAACCTGCCTCCGGAAAAGGAGCCCGCTCCGCTGCTGTCGTGGAAAGGTGGGCGAGACGTCGCAGCTCGTGGAGCCCATTCCGCTTGCGTTCTCTGCCTCCTCCCCGCTACGCCTTATTAGTTTGTGATGATGAGAGCCATTCTACGATATTGTCGCGTGTTTTTGGTTCGCGGCCAATAATTTTAATGTTCCGGGAAAGTGAAAACGCAATGTCTTTTAAATTAACTTAAAAGAGTTTATTTGATCGTCAAAAATGCACAATCACTTCACTAACAATTTCACAACTTTAATTTTCACTATTAAAATTCTACCTTCCACTTGTCCATAAATTTCTATCGCAATTGTCTACTTAAAATCACTTCACACTCAAACAATCAATATCGCCCGTACTTCGCGTATCGCAGTTTTCTATCGCGGTTGTAATGAATGATCCCCCCATTCATTCAGCTCGCCTTTATATAGGGTGTCTAGTCATTCAACTCAGTTCTCGTACATTGGTGAATTAGCGGGAACATTCCAGCATGAATGAATGGAGCAGTGACTCACTTTCAGATGTTGTTCATGCTAGTTAGGTTCTCGTGGTTTCGAGTAAATTCGTTTTGTTGATGTTCTTAATTGTTGTGAAAACAATTGCGACAGTAGCTCGCAGAATTATTTGTACATGTAACAATATTTACGATATTATCGTAGCCAGCTTGTGGGAAATATCTTGCATATAAGCGAGGAAAGCTTTCGCCTCCATATTCGCGACAGCTCTCAGTTTGCTGGCGAAAGCTTTTTGATTTGATCGCAACTTGCTCATACATGGACTTCTCGCTTGTGATCTATCGCCGAAGTATACGCGTCATCCATATGCTGCAGCTTAAGAGCGGCATATCGTCATTTGCCGGCGCTTATCAGCGCTAACTCCTAAGTTGAATGTGGCTACACGGTGTTGTTTATCTGCTGCAATGTACATTGTCGTCATTTGCTGGCGCTTATCAGCGCTAAACGATAGGCGGGAGTTCCACTCGCTAATTCATATTATTTAGCCTTCATTCACTAGCGCTCAGCAGCGCTAAACGGTAGGCGGGGAGTTTCTTTTGCTCGTTCATAACAGCCAGTCAGCCTTGAATCACTTGTGCTTTCTTTAATGGTAGAGGTCATTCATGAAGACTTCGAAAGCAAAAGGACTCCACTCTCCCAAGCTTTCAGTAAAATAAAAATAAATTAAGTATGAATTTTTTTTTTTGCGTAGCTACTTAATTGAGTTAAATTAATAATTTTTCTGAAAAATTATTTGAGAAGAAAAATGTTAGAAAAAGGTGGTTTCGACGTTTGTACTAAATCCCCTCAGGCCATCACATTTTTAGACACACACGGATGATGGCGAACACCATGCTTTGAGGTGAGAGAATTATTTTAGTTTATTCTACTTATGCAAACTCAATATGTTTTTGCAACTACGAATTATGTTCAGGTTAATTTTTTCTTTCTTACGTTAAGAACAATTTTCATAATTAATTTGAAGCTATCGGAGACATTCAAGAAACGAGATCGATGCTCGCATGATGCAAAAAGCTCAGTCTAGAGAAAATCAACACATAAATTTACATTAAATTGATGTAAAAGAGGGTCGAATGATCAATAAAAACAGTTTAGCACAGATAAATTAAATTTCGAATTTAGTTTTAAAAGTTTTATTATTTTCCCTTAACAACTAATATTTCGAATCAGTTTTAAAACAATTTCGATGTGTTACAATAATATCGGAGTCAACAAACAACTTATACGATCACTATATAATTTTACGTTGAGTCCTCAAGTATACATATTTTGAATACTGCTTTTAAAAATTTTACTTTATTTTAAAAAAGGTTAAAACCAGACATTGCAGCACTTATTATTATATACATATATCTTTAACTCTTCCATTCATTTAAAAAATACACTTTTCTTATTGTCACTTTTAATATTAATAAATATATTTTTTTTAATTGTTTACTTTTGAGATTTGGATAAAATATTCAGCCTTCATTTGAATCATTTTTTGAATCATCAACGTTAGGATCTGTATTCGTCGGTTTGAATAATGTTTTATCTTGAACTTCGGCCTTAATATTTAATTGCATGTCATTCATTCGGTGATACTGTGGCTTCAGCGATGTGCCTGGTCCCGAATAGTTTAAGTGATCGTACTCGCCTGGAAATAATTAGATGCTTACTGTTTGAAGAATAGATTTTAAAGTGTTTCCGACGCATACCTGGTTCTCTTAAACCTTCCTTTTGCTTTATTTCATCGTATACGTGCTCTTCTTTGGTCATTTCGTCTATACTGTGATACACGTTTGGATTAGTTAAATCTGCATTATAATTCTTCATACTAGTTGCTGTGTTAAAGTTTATTGAATACGTATCAGCTGAAAATAATAATAATTATACATAGTATTAACAAAATAATTCATTTTTACTACAATTGTTAGCGTTTGAATCATCATCATAGTTTGAAAGTGATGGTTGTCCATTTAGATTGTTCATCTTTGGATGTAAGTTATTTAGCAGTCGTGTGTTGTCCGCTGATGGTTGCATTCCGTAGACAGGATTATCGAAATTATCCCGTTCTGGATATGATTGCGGATTAGCCATATAAGCAACATGAGCTATTTCGGTTTTTAAATTAGACACTCTACGCCGGTAGTAGAAAAGCACGGCAGCAAATATTCCAATCAGTACCAAAGCTGTTACAATACCAAATGCCAGACCAGCTTGATTCGTTGCTGAAATAATTGACATGATCATTTAAATATTTCAAATCTCTATTATATATTTTACAATTGTCAATAACAGCAACACGCTCTAGAATTAATGGAATGTCGCAGTTATCTCCAGTTTTCCCTTGACGACATATGCATCCCAGAGCAGCATGACATACGAAATTTTGAGATGGACAAGCACATGCTTCCATACAATGATTTCCAAAGAATCCATCTGGGCAAACTAAAAATATCGGAAAAATAAATGAAACATTAATCAAAATTGCTATAGTTTTAGTCTTTAAAAAGCACAAATATGTATTTAAATATCCTTCTAGCAGCGCCTCTGTGACGTTGATTTAAAATATAATTAATTTTATCATAACTGATGTAAACAACCCTATCTGTTTCCTAATTATATTTCGTATACTTAAAAGGACGGAATTAATTCAGTATTTAGGTTGAAATATACAATATTTATTAGCTAGTTACATGAAAAAAACTTTCATAGGTCTATTCAATAAAAGCTGCACATTCGAAAAATTTAGCTTACCATCTTCACAATGAACTCCCATCCAGCCAGCTGGACAGAAGCAATGTCCATCATTCTTACGGCATTTCGACCCATTTTTGCATTTACATGTTTGGCTGCAGTTGCTACCATAATAACCCTCTGGGCAAGCCTTACTACAAGTAGGTCCTGACCATCCCGGTGGACATTGGCATTCCCCTGTCACATGCGAGCATTCTCCTCCATGCTCACATTGACAATTATGTTTGCAACCAGGACCATATTTACCATATTGGCATGGATTTTCACAGAGAAGTCCGGTAAATCCTGGAGGACAAACCAATTCTCCAGTCACGTGGTCACAAGAAATATTTCCTGAAATAATGAATATATTAGCGAGATTGAAATATAAAAAAATGTTTCGAAGAAAAACCTTGGAAACTCTCAGGACATTTTTCTCTGCAACCAAATCCAAAGTAACCTTTCGGGCATGGATCATTACAAAACTCTCCTGTCCATCCATTCGAGCATAGGCAATTTCCGTCAACCGGGTCACAAGAAGAATTATTTCGACAATCGCATATTTTATCGCAATGCTCACCATAATAGCCACTCCTACACTTCGTTTCACATTTTATACCTGCCAAAAAATGTGTATTTAACAGAGGAAAATAAAATATGCATATAAACAAACAAGAAGAGATGAGGAAAAACGTTGGTTCTAGTTAGTAAATCAGAATCGAAACACATAAACTTGCTTTCTGCATAAATTCAATTTTCAGTGGTTAGTATCCGTACCATAAGAGAAATATTTCCATTTTACCTCCCCATTCTTTCTTGCAAATACATCGGCCATTCTCAGAGTCACAACTTATTGTATTCTCTTCCATGCATTCACACTCAAATGTGCAATTGTGGCCAAAGAACCCTTCTGGACAAACTTGATCACATTTTTCACCCATCCATCCGGCTTTGCACGAACATGAACCTAAAATATTTCGTTGATTACCGTTAACATACAAAAAAGACCACTTCTAACCATTTTCCGGGTGACATGCTCCATGGAGACATTGGCATTTTTCTTTACAATCTTTTCCATAATGTTGTTCATCGCACGGTCGATCGCATTTTACATTCTTCCAACCAGGAGTACAGAAACATTGACCAGTTTCCGGCGAACATTTAGCTCCATTTTTACAATCACACTTTTGATTGCATTCGACTCCATATGTTCCTTCCGGACATGATTCTGTGCAGTACTTACCACGGAACCCAGCAGCGCAATAACATTCACCGCTAACTGGTGAGCATTTCGCATTATTTTTACATTCGCAAGCTAGATCACAATTCTTTCCATATTTCAGGAAAGTGCACGGTCGATTGCACTGCTCGCCACTCCAACCAGGTTTACAATGACACAAACCAGTCCAAGGATCGCAAAGTTCGGTGTTATGCATGTCACAATCACATATTTTGCTACAATTCAATCCGTATTTGTTGATATCACATTTTCTCTTTTCGCATAGTCGTCCTTCCCAGCCCGCTGAGCATAAACATTCGCCAGTAGAAGGATTGCATTTCGAATTATTTTTACATTTACACTTTTGGGAACAGTTTTGGCCAAATGTATTTGGCGGGCAAGGAATCGAACACGTTTCTCCAGTGAAACCAGGGAAACATTCACATTCACCAGTTATATGATCACAGTTTCCATTTGAGCAGTCACAAGTTTGGTTACAGCCCAAACCATACGTATTAGCAGGACAGCGATTGGCACATACTGAGCCTATCCAACCAGGTTGGCAGTAACACTTTCCACTTATAGAATCACATGTACCATCATTCTGGCAGTTGCATACTTGTTTACATTCAGATCCGTGCTTTCCGCTTGGACATTCATTTTCGCACCTTTAATCAGCATTAAAATATATTTTTGAGTTCGTTAAATGTAATGATGGTTATCATTTAAAGTATGTTCAATGATTGAGTTATGAATTAAATGAATTTATTTTGATTTGACATGGGGAAATAAAAGAATTCAAACAACTACAAAAGAATACATCTGATAATTTAAATTTAATCAAATAGCTTTCAATAATTTAAAGAAGCAACGAAGAATACTGATTGAATTGGGGCAGATTTAAGATTTCCCAGTTCTAATTGTGTACTTACATTCCATACTAGGAAAGCAAATGTGGCAAATTATCAGATAATCTTTATTGAACCGACAATACAAACGGACGAAAGTTTTACTCAAAGAAAAGATTAAAAGAGAGCTAGAAAACATAATTAAATTCAACTCCAGAGGAAGAGGAGGGTTAGAACCCTTATATTTATATACTTGGTATGCAATACAGACATCGTCAATAACCCTCTCTGCCAACGATGTTTGGAGCTTTGGTAAACATCATTTCTCATCCGAATTATGGATTTGATCGATAACCTACTGGCTAAGCAAGGTGTAAAGTTCCTGTGGGAAGAGGTCTTACCGGAACGTTGGAAAGTAGCGAGGCTCGTACTGATCACCAAGGGGCAGGGGAGTCCCGGTTCGCCGTCTGCATACCGCCCGTTATGCATGCTAGACACGGCTGGGAAAGTGCTAGAGAAACTTATCAAGGGAAGACGCTCTAACGCGATTCGTGCTGCTGGGGACCTATTTCCTCTGCAGTACGGCTTTAGAGCGGGACACTCCACCATTGATACAATTGCAGAGGTGGTGAGCGCGATCCAAAAGGCAGAGGCACAAAGCCGTACCAAGTGACGGGTGGTTCTGTTGGTGATAGTTAGTGATCGGAACGCCTTCAACTCCTCTAGATGGGTGGATATTCTGGATACGTTGAACCCTTTTCACGTTCCAGAATATCTTATGCGGCTTTTGAAGAACTGCCGGAAACACCGAAGCCTGCTTTACGATACAATACAGGGCCGACAAAGGATGGGAATTGGTGTTGCTCAGGAATCTGTCCTGGAACGTATCGTATGATGGGGTGCTGAGACTGGAGCTGGTGGGCGGGTCGCACCTGATCGGCTGTGCGAATGTTGCGGCGCTAGTTGCTAGACGCACCGTTGAACCGTCGGGTGAGAGACTGGATGACTTCTCGCGGGTTCAGTTTAGCACTGGAGAAAACCGAAGTGTTCATCCTGACAAAGAAGAGAATCCCCAGAATAAGGACGATCAGTATTGGGGAACTACTGGTTGACTCGAAACAATCAGTAAAATATCTGGGGTTGCTGATCGACTCGAAGATGAGTTTCTCTAGGCAAATTAGGGCAACGGATAATAAAGCTGTTTCAGGCGTATCGGCTCTGAGTCGACTTATGGCCAATATAGGAGGACCCTACCCATCAAGAAGACGACTTTTGATGAGGTCCGTACTACTGTACGGAGCAGAAATATGGGGCGATGCTCTCAGCAAGGAGCTGTACTGAAAAAGCTGGGCACAGAGAAGAGGAGCATTGAGGATTGCATCTTCATATTCGACTGTCTGATTCGGCGGTGCTAGTAATCGCCTGACACCTATCATCCTCCTTGCACCGTAATATTCACCTGCGTCGAAACGAAGACATTAGGGATACAGTTGCCCATGAAGAGAGATCACGCTCACTCAATAATTGGTAGCAGTCCTGGGCGAACAGCACGAAGGGAAGATGGACCATGTGCTTTATCAATGATCTGAGACCGTGGCTTAGTTGAACGCCCGGTGAGACTGAATTCTACCTGACCCAGCTCTTGAGCGGGCATGTGTGTTTTCAGTCATACTTGCACAGGATTGGGAAGTCCGCGTAGTGTAGTGGTTAGAGTGCTCGCTGCGTAAGCCGAAGGTCCCTGGTTCGAGTCCCTTTGATGACAAAGGGATTTATTTCAAATGATTCTTTTGGCGGACTACAAGCCCGCTCAGTTGTGATACGTACTGGTTTAAAATCAGGACATATAGCAGGTGGGAGACGGATATGGCCAAAGCGTTGCACTGATCATATCACCATCTCGAATGCCGATACATTCTATCAAGATCATGAGAGCGAATGCCCGAAACGAGCTGTAGTGCTAAAAGCGATAGCAAGCAAACAGTACTGGTAGGTCGCGGTCCCCCGACTCTAGGCTTTGCGCAGGAGAGAAAGACGATGCCTGCCACACATTTTTTTGCATGCAAACAATGGGACCTCTACACGGAAACAGGACAGCTCTTCCGGGATAGTCTAATCGGAGAGATGCTTGCATCAATTGACAAATGGAACCATGTAGTACATTATGTTCGGCCAGTACTTAAAGATAAAAAGGGTTCACAGTAGCCGGCGAAGTCGGGGTTTGGAGGATCACCTTTCTAAAAATACCTCTTTCTCTCTCACCTCTCGCTAGGGAAGGGACATCCGAACTTGAAGGCGTAGCAAAACGAGGCTTAACTCAAAGTAATGTGTTAATAGATTCCAGGCTAGGTTCTCAGGTTGACAGGGGAGGTGTTTAGCGGGTAGTCCAGACGTCTTGTGTGTTTGGGAGCTCTACACTCAGGGGGTTAATAGCCTTCACCTTCCAATCACAAAAAAAAATGTTTCAGGACCGACACCCTTCATCCTTCCCTCGCTAAGAAGCCTGCTTGTGCGTTACCCACCACTTTTGCGTGCTCTGGCACCCAATACAGAGTAACCTTGTTGTTCTGATCGAGCTGCAATAATTAGATAGACTTTCAACTGTCTGTACTATAGCACATTTTTTTAATTGAAAGGTTGTTCTTTTGAACTGTATTAATTGAATAAATAGAGCCTCTTTCCTTGCATAACAAAATAAATATCGTTTCGTCCATGTACGCTGGGTTCCCATCATCAAGCCACTTGCAGGTGGTTATCGCAAATGATCATTTTGGTCAACAGATTTGAATCCGTCCTGTTCAAAGCTCTCGCTAACCTAAATGGCTTTAAACGATCAAGATTAACAGAATATAATCTAGATACTAATGGTGCGCTTAACCCTAGAATGTATATGCCATCCGAATGAGTCTCTACCAGAATCACTTAAAATAATCCTGCTGGAATTTAAATGTTTCAAAGAGAGGTCCAAAACATTGGCGGTAGATATAGTATATGAGATGTGTTCGAATAGTGACTAGTCTGCATTCATATATACGCTGGTAGTATTTTTCGTCATCCGGCTCGTGGTATCCTTCAAAGTAGTCCCTATTGAAACTAACAACAAGCCCCCATTGATGATTCCACATCATGAAGCAATCCTGGAACTTTTATTTCAGAATAGCGGAATCGTCTCGATGTCATCCAGGCGGTATACTGTACTTTGACCGGCATTTCCAATTTTGGGGACAACCGAAAGTTGATCTTGGGTATGACTAAAGGAGACCATTTTCAGATTTTCTTAAACGATTTCATGGTGAAGATTTTTCAACTTTACCATGAACTAATGCGACGAACAACACAAAACATACTCTGCAAATAAGTATACGCTACAAGCGAATCAAGCCATATTTTCAGGTTACCGCATCCAGGGAGTTTGTGAGGAGTTACTGGTGTCGCTCACGGCCCTCAGTGCGCAAAGATATGAGCTCAGATAGAATATTTTTGAGCAGGCCTCGTATAATACAATAATCTGATCTCCGGATGAATTCGTCACAAACAGACGTGCCAGCAGATTCGCATTTTTTGAGGAATAAATGTAAGAACATATGCGACTTATCCGATTGACTCCGGCGGCATATATACTCATCGTTGTTAAGGAGCTAAACGAGTGCTCATGTCCTGCTTCGTTTCACGGTTTGAATGAAACAGCCACGTGATGGCCATTCATTTACACTGGTCCAATACGGCCAAAAAAAGAGTGATGATCCCATCCTCGCTTTATAGATGAATGCTAAAGATGACATTTATCGCAAAACCAGATCATTCAGCTCGAAGCACAAAGGAACAAGGGATCAGATCATGAAAACAGCAGTCAAATGAAGACGTATTTGTTAGAACTTAGTGCCAAAACGAAAAAGGACTTTTACCCAAAATCGTGACGTGGTCACTAGAAGATATATGCGGCTGTTTCGCAAACAGCGGCACCGTATTCTGCAGTACTACATTTGATAATAAGAATATTTGGTTACCTCCTTGGTAGATTAGTCATCATTCACTCTTGTAATGCGAAGAGTGTGGCAGTTGGTGAATATCAATTAATCTTCGCCACGAGCAGCACAGCCAACAGAAAGAACGAAAATAAAAAAAGTCTCAACAATTTTCCGCGAAGAACTTCACTTCTCACGAGGCCTTGATTGAGTTTGGATGTCTGGTGAACTAGTCAGCTCCAATGTGGATCCGGTTGCCGCCGTGGCCGCAATTAAAATTCCGCCATTTTGGAGGGAGTACCCGGACTTGTGTCTGACACAAGTTGAAGCCATCTTTGTCGCCTCGAATATCAACAGCGACAACGCCATGTTCAGGCATATGATTGCGAGCCTCGACAACCAGACTCTGCCATACTTCACTGGAATCCTAATAAATCCCCCGGAATATGTCAGGTATCAAATTTTGAATCATAAGATGCTGCACTTATTCGTTGAGAAGGACGATACAAAATTATTTTTAATGGTGAATTTCTCGAGGAGAAGCCAACTCTTCTGTTGAAGCGGCTTCGAGCCCTGTCTGACAACCTATGCATGAAGCAAATGCTAAAACAGCTATTTTTCAAACGGCTACCTGCAAGAACACGGGAACTCCTCGGCATGAGCAATGCAACCAGTTTGGGCGAGCTGACAGAACAAGCCGATATAATTCAGGCGCTCCATCGGAAAAAAGCGTTCCCGAGGTCGGCCGTCAACTGTGATAGTACGATGATGGAGCAAGGCCAGTTTGATCCCTAAGGTTCACAAGCCGCGTAGAAGATTGACCGAATCGCAGCATTGGATGGAGCAGTGGATGTATTGGCCGCGTGTATGCTGACGCCCGAATTAAGAAGGGAGACTGCCCAAAAATCTGTTTCTTCCACCGACGTTTTGGCAGCAGTTATCGAAAGCGCGAAGGCGAGTACCCGTTCAAGGCGCCCATTTAAAAAAACTCAAGCGGCGGTCACTGATGGAGGTTGGTGACCGCTAAAAGACAACTCGCCTCCATATTCGCGGCCCTTAAACTAACCTCCTTTACCTTACTGGCACTGGCGCAGAGGTGTCGATGATGCCAAGAGAAATTTATCATGGGCCAGTCATAGTATCGAAACAGCGATTATATGCCGCCAACTCGTTACCAATCAGTACTTACGGCACGCAAGTTTTCCACATCGATCTTGGGTTTGAACCCACGTAGAAATGGCGATTTCAAGTAGCTGACGTCCAAAAGCCAATCATTGTTGCCAATCTGTTGCAACATTTCGGGTTTGTGTATATAAAAAACAAACGTCTCATTGATAGTAAGCGTTCAAGTTCATGGTATCTCAAGGATTCATTAAGAAGGGAAAACATAATGTAGAGCACCACATCCATACCAAAGGTAGCGGAGCGAGCTCGCAGGCTCCCACCACATAAACTTCGCATAGCTCAGCAAGAGTTTGACCGCATGATGTAGCTGGGTATTTTCCGAACGTCCAACAGTGCATATGCGAACCCAATGCACCTCGTGCCCAAAAAGTCTGGGGAGTGGGATGTGTGTGGCGATTGTAGACGTCGGACGGACAGATAGCAGATTCCGTACATATATGATGCAATTGTATGCTTACGCTGCAACCATTTTGACCATAATTGATTTGATCCGCGCCTACAATCGATCCTTATAGCCGATGAGGATATCGGCAAAACGACAATAATTAAACCGATCAGCCTCTTCAAATTGCCAGTTATGACGTTTGGTCCACGGAACGCAAGCCAAACTTTTCTGCGATTTATGAACAATGTCAATGGTCTCGAGTTTGTTAGATGCTATACGATGATATTCTGACTTTTTCGAAGAGTCATAAAGAGCGCACGCAGAACACTTACGAAAAGTGTTGGAACGGTTGAAAGAACATGGTCTGTCAATCAACATAAAAAAATGCCAAGTAGGAAAATCAGACGTAGAATACCTGGGCCACAGCATCTCCAACGAGGGCGTGAAATGGTTATCGAGTCGAATTCAGGCGATCTTCAACGTAAACCAACCTACAAAATTGTGTGGATTGCGGAAGTTTTTGGGCGCTATAAACTTCTATCGCGCTATTAACTTCTATCAGCGTCCGGTACCATGGACACCAGTAAAGCAATCAATAAATGCAAGGCAGCTCTCGCCAGCGTGGCAATTCTTGTGCACCCGCACGACGGCGCTCCACTTCATCTCGCCACCGACGTTTCAGACTTAGGGATCGGTGGCGTTCTAGAGCAACTGAGTTATGGCATGTGGCGCCCGTAAGGATTTTACTCTAGAAAACTGAGAGGTACCGAAACACATCATAACACGTACGATAGGGAGATGTTATCAATTTTTCAGGGTGTCAAGCATTTTCGGCACATGGTCGAATCAGGACGGATCACACGGCGTTGATATTTAGTTTCAACCAGCGCTCTGAAAAGGGGTCCCAAAGACAAGCCCGTCAACTGAAATTCATTTCGGAATTCTCAACGGGCATACAATATACAATATATCAGATGAGGACAACATCGTAGCAGATATGCTTTCTCGGGTGTAAGCAACAGAGCTCCCGGTGGTCACAGCAGCTGATAGCTGATCAGATGAGAGACAGGGAATTGGAAAGCCTGCTTAAGCCGGAGACAGCGCTCGTGTTACGGAAGGTATGTGTAGAAGGACCGGACAATGAAAAGGTCTACGATTTTTCCGCGTAAATCACACGTTCATATATTCTCACTGTTTTCGAAGGAGAATTTTGATTTGTTACACAACGCTGCGCATCCGAGTGGACGAATTACCGAATTATTGTAATTCGAAGAAAATTCATATGGCCGAATATCGAAAAGAACGTCATGCAGTGGGCAAAGACTTGCTAAGTTTGCCACACCAGCAAAATTTCACGGCATGTCAAGACAAACTCAGTAGTCCGCGTGATGTAGTGGTTAGAGCGCTCGCTCCGTAAGTCGAAGGTCTCTGGTTCGAATCCCCGTTGGCGACAAGTGTCAAGAGATTTTTCGGGTGGACTATAAGCCCGCTCAGTAATGATACGTACTACTTTGAAATCAGAACGTAACGCAGCTTGGGTGGACGGACACACGGCCAAGTGTGGTACTGACCATATAACATTCCCGAGTGCCGATACAATTGATCAATGTAATCAGATATTCTTAACTATCTCCAAGCGAAGGCCCGAAAGGGGCTGTATAACTAAAGCAAAAAAAAGTAGGAAAAGCGCAGTCAGTTTCGCAGTACCTTCGAAGAGATTTCATCATGTCCACTTGGATTTAGTCGGGCCTCTACCTCCAACCAACGGCTGAATATATCTTCTAACGATGATAGATCGTTTTTCACGATGACCGGAAGTGGTGCCATTGATTTCCCCTGATGCGGACAATGTCGCCTTCTTTCGATGCTGGGTCTGTCGTTTGGGAGCACCAGAAACGTTCACAACGGACCCGGGAACCCAATTTGAAGCACGACTGTTCATAGCCCTGACTCGCCCTTTGGGGTATAGTCGTACTCGGACAACATCCTATCATCCGCAGTCCAACGGGTTTATGGAACGATGGCACAAAACACTGAAAGCGGCTTTAATGTGTCACAGAGACAACGGATGGACAGAAATCTTGGATACTGTTCTGTTTGGGCTGAGGACAGCCTTTGAGGAGAATATGGGTTGGGCAGCAGCAGAATTAATTTACGGAATCACGCTTTGTATCCCCGCGAATTCATATTAATTGACCTGGATTCTCCTGATCCCACTGAATTCGTCGAGAAGTTTCGGCAACAAATGCGAACACTGTAACCCACACCAACAGCAAATCATCATAGGCAGACTCCGTTTTACTTTAAAGAGCTACGGTCTTCTTTGCATGTCTTCCACCGCACCGACGCAGTTCGCAAGTCGTTAGAGCCACCATATACGGGAAAATTTAAAGTCGTCAATAGAATCAGCGACCGAGTGTTCAGTATACAGCAAGACGACCGTGAAGTTAACGTCTCCGTAGAACAGTTAAAGCCTGCATTTTTGGTACATTTTTCAAGCTGCAAACTTCCATACGTACAGCAATCAAAATCGAATATGTCAGATACTTGAGAGGGAGTACTGTGGCGGTTGGTGAAATGCAACTACTCTCCGCAACGAGTAGCGCAGCCGGCAACAAGAACGAGAATAAAAAAGTCTCAACAATTTTCAATTAAGAACTTCACTTCTCACGAGGTCTTGATCGAGGTTTGACGTATAGGGAACGAGGGAATTATTATGTAATTGTGTAGTAATTCTGATTCTTTAAATAAATTTTTGGTGCGTACTATACTGGTTTTTATGATTTCCACAAGAGATTAGCTGGAGGCCTACTTTCGAGTAGGGAAGACCTCGTAAGCAGCGTCGAGCCTACCAAGTACCATGCACTGATGTACACGTTGCAAATTTTATTTTCATGCAAATGATGAGGACAAATTCAATTATAGTTTTTGACAAACAACCAACATCTTTCATAAGTAGCCTCCGAAATGGAATGCACGAATCCAGAAAACCTAGTAATGTACTCAAAACAATTGGACAAAGCCTTGGAAACACTGGTAGGGCTCTTTCGATAAAGACGTTAAAAAACTTTACTTGATCGAGAATACTGGACGCGTTATATTGACTAATGCGATTACCAAATTGTTTTTTAGCTAAATTCCCTTTGATGAATGCAGTCATTTAAAACTTGAATAATCGACTATCCTTATGTCAAAGAAGATGCAGCAATAAAAATATAAATTTGATATTCGAAACCTGTTATAGCAGCGATTATTGTGTCTTCTGACATCTAGGATTTTTTTAAGCAATGGCATTTAAATAGTTATCATATTGAATAGATAAAAAATATTCAAAATACAATTGCCTCACGTTGAAGGCAAGGGTCACGAAGTACTACTGCTTGGTTTCTTTATTTTTTTTTAATTGTTTGGGCTAAAGAATTTTATAAATGACGAATAGTTTGTATTTAATTTTTTTATGAAAAATAATGATGCAGCTTTTGAGAAGGTTTGATTGTATGGGTTTATTCAGTTCCTTTAGGATATCGTCCGAAAGCTGGTCTTGAATTCCGTAAAATTTTATATGGAAGCACGAAACAAAAAAAAATTAATAAATACGTATCCAAATCGACGAGCCGGATTAATTTTGGAAAGTTACTTCATGCGGTCATGCAAATCTTTTTCTCTACTTAGTAGATTAAGCTTTATGCATTTATTTCATGCATTTATTGCAAATATAATCCCAACAATCGTTGCTATGAATTCGAAAACATGTTGCGATGAAATATAATGATAATAGTGATAGGCATACTATATAGTTTCAGAAAATGTTTGTTTACTTACAACGGGCCGGTGAATCCAGCAGCACAAGTACATTCACCTGATATATGATGGCAAATACCACCATTTTGGCAACGACACTCTTCGGCACAGTTAAGCCCATAATAGCCAAATGGACAATCGTCTTCGCAATATTTTCCTGTAAATCCTTTCTCACAGATACAATTTCCTGAATACGCATCACATGTTGCATTATTCATACAGGCACAATCCTTTGAACAATCTTTACCCCATTTTCCATCCGGACACGCTAAATGACATGAAAAAAATTACATTAGAATACATAAGAATACATAAGAAGAATTTTTTAAAATATTTTTTTTAAATATGAAGAATCTATTTCGTTTGCTGTATTAATTAGTAATTACTGATTACCTATATTAATGAAATTTTGCAATTATTTAAATTTTTCTAGTTTTCGAATCTTCGTGTGCATGATAATTCATAATCGTTTTGACTGATTTTCCACCTTGCGACCCATAAAGTCCTTATGTACCAGTTGCTGGTTAAATATTCATAGCAAAAATAACTGAACCAATTAAAGTTCTTCTTTCTTCCAAGTCAGAATATAGACTTTAATTTTTTACATTTTATCTATTCAAGAGCGAAACATTTTATATATTTGTGTTTATTATCTAGCATGGCAATATCGGTATTATTAGATGCTTTAGGATTGCTGGAAAAAATTAAAAAGTCAAAAACTTACATATGTCACAAGCTGGGCCCCAAAATCGATCATTACATTTACATTGATTAGGTGCTACACAGAATCCTTGGCTGCAAGTTTGATTACAAATTGGGATGCAACGAGTTCTGGCAGCATTGGCTCCATATCCCTCTGAAATTTAAATTGTTATTTGAGTTTGTTTATCAAGTTTTAAATAATAGCAACTGCCCCAATATTTTAGACTGAAATTATAGTAGTTTATTTGTCAATGAACTGTAGCCATGTGTTTGGAAAAAAGTTTGTAGATGTGTTTAAATCGTCGTAATGAAATTACTTTTAAAAATTTGCCTCAATTTAAAGGAAGCAATAAAACGATTTGGATCCTTTTGATTCTTTTCAAACAAACATAGTTATAGTTAAAAGTCAGATAACTCTTATAAGTAAACAAATTATTTTTATTTTAAGCAGAAAAATTCATACCGCAACACTCCTTCACAGCTCTTGTTTTGTTTAAAACTTGTGTTTTATTAACAACTCTTTGTTTAATTTTATAAGCAGTACATCTTGGCGGTACATTAAAGCACCAAATGTTCTCTCGTACTTGATATGACTGTTTTTCAGTAGTTACAACCTCCACTTCATACCTTAAACAAACATAAATGATAACCCACAATATCCGATTATGAAATGCTATGTAAGGAAATTACTGTTCTAGACGGCGGCATACGTTTGGTCCTTCTAGCTCCGAATCATCTGAACAAACACTTAATATCACCGCTAACAAGCCAAGTGAGATCAAATAAACTTTGATTAGCGTTTTCATTGCAAAGCCGTAATTCAATCTGAATAGATTTTTTTAATTCCTATCAAGGAATGATATGCGTCCTGGTTAAAAGCTGGAAAATTCAAAGAAAAATCATGTCAACACGATAACTTGAGTGTATATTGATTTTTAAAAATTGTTATATAATATATAATTTAATATACAATCCTTTCCAAACTTGAAATACCACTCAGCTTGATTTAAAACAAAGTAACGGTCACGTTCTCAATTATATTAAATAACCACTAATCTATTTCATTGATTTTGCACTCGCAATAATTAAAGTGGAATTTAATGTTCGACCGTAATTCATGCTGCTAATAACGTCGCAGTGCAATCAGAAATTTATTATTATAAAATGTCTCCTTACATCTGTTACCACTCTAATCGACAAGCTAGTCCATTTCAGTATTGACCTTTGAGTAGAAAAGAATGAAAAATTGTTCGGGAGAAAATTATATGTTACAATCGGTTATTTTGATAGGATAGTGAGTGTTTATCAGAAAAATATTAACCTTTAATATTTTTTTATTTCATATTATTTTCTGCCATAGTGCTGCATAAACAATAGGAGGTGATGCGATCGTAATAGCATTTCAAACTAACAACTTTTCCGCACAGAATATTTTGGATGAAACAGTACGGTCATGAGACCTTGTATGCATCGTATAGATCTTAAAATATACACATATACAAAGAAGACTTTGTAAAATAATTTGAAAATTATACATTGAAACAAATTGAAGAATAGCAATGCATAATTCATTTTTAAAAATCAAAATTGGTGAGCTGAATAATTTCATGAGCCTAGTCATACTTAATTTAACAACGTATATTTTATCAAAAACATATTGTTGATATACACGCAAAGTATGACTACAATGTGAGCTCCCCATGAAATTTGAATGGTTGCAACATCTTTAAAAAAAAAAGCGGAAAGCAAATATAGAAAGACATGTAACGATACCGATAGTAAATAGTTGTCGTTTTTGTACAAACCAAAAAGTATGACCAGAATATTCCAGTTCTATTAATATTAACAAATTTTTATAACCATGCTTGCGTTTTATGGGGAACACGAAGATTGCATCAGAGGAATTTCATTTCAAAATCTAAAATTTATAAAATTTTAAATGAAATTTTTCTTGCGAATATTCTCTGGTTTTCGTATGAAATGCAAGCTTAACAGCCCTTCTACAACTCACTTTTGGGATTTCAGACCGCACCAGATTGTCTGGTTTGGGTGGTCCAGTCTGTAATTGAGGAAACCGGCTCGGCATAAGACAAACCGATAGCAAAATACAAATTGGTCGGGCCACACACTGCTGTTCAGAAATAAACAGAAAGGCAATTTTGCCCCCCAAATAAATTTGCCCAAGAACTTTTAATTGTTAGTTTCGGCTGTTATTCATATGTATTTTTGTTATTGAATCGCTCCGCTCCTCAGCATTTCTTCAAACTTCACGCAACCTCGAAACATGCATACAACCACTGCAAAACTTATGTCGCACGCACCCTTCCGGTCAAGAGTGACACCGGAAGTGTCTGTTCGCAAGCGGAGCGCGATGATGACAGTCATATGTGCAAAGTGCGTGATTGTAGCGATCCAAAATAAGTAGCCAATTTTATTCATATAGACATAAATTATATACAAACGCCACTGTGTTTCTTTTCAGGAGATTATTGACCGATGTCCAACGTTCAATTTTATAGCGCCGTACATTGCAGTATTCCACAATACCCCGTAGTACTCTGCAGTACTTCGTAGTACTCCGCAGTACATCACGTAACCCGGCATAGTTGCGCAAAACTCCGTATTACTCTGCTTTACTGATTCTTAGTTAATATTACATAGCATATTCCTGCTTTCCGATTCACTTAGGCCCAATTCAAAGCGTTTCATTTCACTGTATTTAGCTCCTTCATTAAAGTGACTTGGAGCAATGATTAGGTAAATATCTCGAGAGAAATTTTCCTTTGACAGAGAGTATCTTATTAGGGGTTTTTGAAATCTGTCCGTCCGTCCGTGTGCCGCAGCAAGTATTCTCGTAAGCAACATAAGCTAGGAACATGAAATTTTGTAGGTAAGTGTAAAGTGGTACCCTTTTCAAATTTTGAGCCCAAAAAATATTTGTAAGGATTTTGAGGGAAGTCTCCTCATGTATGGGGTGATCCTTAAAAAAATTTCCTACCGAAAGTAGCCGATATGGATATCTAATGAAAGGTCTTGATAAAAACTTTTATAAAAAGGGGTTTAGCGCCTGAAATACAGGCGCTTAAAGCTGATGTTGGGAAAAGAGAAAAATGGAGCTCATTCATGCCAGACAGACAAAAAACGGAACATGGTTACACATTATTGATGTAAATGGAAGCATGTATAGGGTTTTCCAATAAGAGGTGTTATTTTGATATTAAAAGAAAAATGCTATTTATTAATATAAATGTTCGGATGTTAATTTCATTATAAAGAGGAAGGTATGCCGTTAATAGTGGAAAATAACATCAGACAAATGACCACCACGACCACGCTTACAGGACCATATCCTATTCATGAAATTTTCTATAACCAAATCGCAAAGTGGCTGCCCTATGTCCTCGATAGCCTCACGAATTCCATCTTTGAGGTCTTGAATCGACGCTGGGCTGTTGGCGTAGACCTTCTCTTTCACGTGGCCCCAAAGGAAGAAGTCGCAAGGTGTTAAATCACAAGATCTCGGTGGCCAATTGTGATCACCTCTTCGAGAGATAACACAGTCCGGAAACGTTTCCCGTAAAAGATCAATGGTTTCGTTGGACATGTAGCGCCGTCTTGTTGAAAGTAAACGTTGTCCAGATCAATACCATCCAATTCCGGCCATAAAAAATCATTAATCATCTCTCGATAGCGCAATCCATTCACCGAACTGTTGCTCCAGCCTCATTTTCGAAAAAGTAAGGTCCAATGACTCCGCCGGACCATAAACCGCACCAAACAGTCACACGTTGAGGATAGAGAGGCTTTTTAACAATAACTCTTCGGTTTTCCGAGCCCCAGATGCGACAATTTTGCTTGTTGACGAAGCCATCGAGGTGGAAATGGGCCTCATCACTCAAGATGATTTTTCGATGGAATTCCGGATCATTCTCATGAATTTCAAGGACCCAATCAGCAAAGACACGACGTTGTTGATGATCGACCGGCTTGAGTTCTTGTGTTAACTGAAGTTTATAAGCCTTAAGACACACATCTTTATGCAAAACACGGTGTAATGACGTTTGTGGAATGCCTAATTCCAAAGAACGACGACGAATTCATAAACCTGGATTTTCTTCAACACTTTCGGCTACAGCAGCAATATTCTCGGCTGTTCTTGAGTGACGTGCACGGGTTCTATTCTTCACATCACTAAGCTGTCCGAACAGCTCGAATTTCCCCACCAATTTCTATATTGCGGTCCGACGACCCAAAAATGTTGGGAGTCTCTGCCGAATTTTCACTATTTTTATAGTTAATTTTAATAATTTCAATGCGTTGTTGATGCGTGTGTCGTTCCATTTTTATTAGTGGCGTAGTTTCGACTTGTCAAATGTCGAAAAATAGCAGCTTCAAAATTGACATCTACCGAAATAGCGGGCTGTTCAAAATAACACCTCTTATTGGAAAACCCTTCACAAAAAAAAAACAAATTTAATAAAAATTACAATCAAAAATAGATGACGGCAACTCCCTTTGCAACGCAATTTAGAAAATGAATTGCAGTCTTATCTCGTCGGAAAGACCCCACCGTTGCCGGTATGCAGTGGGCTCGCCAAGAAAAATCTCCGTAGCCGTGCATCAGCGGCGGGGAGGATTGTCGATGTCGTCGTGGTCGCATGCCGTACTTGGCGCAATGTGTTTAACTTTGAACAAAATTTTCTATTCTTTAATCATAAATCTTGTCCTCAGTATGTGAAAACGCCTGCACAAAGTTGAAATAATTGTTTCCAAGAGTTCAAGTTATGCTTGAGGTTGGACAAAGTCGGAAAATCACATGTTAAAATAGATTCTTATTGTCGCGCAATGTCTTAGACAGCACGTGAGTTAAGTTTAATTTTAATGTGCATCATCTTTCTTTCTGTCTAAATAAGTTGCTAGAAGGTGCTTTAGTTAAGTTGCAGAAAGTGGTTAATATGAATTAGTGAAAGTTATGTGAACGAATGCTGATAGACGTCAGTGGTAAATCTTGCAGTCAATATTCATTGATTTTTTCCGAATACCTCGCGACAGTCGTCGGTGCATAGAAGTAGTTAGGGAATCTAAAATTGTTGGAATCCAGGGAGTCCATCGCATTTTCGATTCTCTAGTCTATACACTTTTGTGCAGTCTTTACAAATGTGAAGTGTTATTTACTTGCGTGTTGGCCCCATTTTTGCAAGACTGCACGATACAGTTTTTAGTGCCGTAAAACTAAATCTCATCGCAGCTTGAGAATTCGAGCCCATCTTTTAGCGGAAGCAAATTTGTCACTGATAACCCGAAAAACCACCGTTGTTCCTCCGTCCTCGCGAGCAAGTGTGAATGATCACTTGTCGTGTGTTACTTCTTGAACCGTTGAATTGTTAATCGATTCAATTTTACGAATCCAGTTCGAATTAATTCAATTTTGTTTTTGTGTTGATATTAAACAGCCTTGAGTAAATCAGGTGTGATAAAGATGATCGAATAGTGATTGTTGAGTTTGTGCGTTCTCTTGCTACTCTTCGCTTTCTAAAAAGTGGTCATAACCTTTTAATATATATCATCAGATTAATACTAATTCCCATCTTTAACTGCAAAAAAAAACCAGAAACCCAACAATAAAATAAAAGAAAAATTAAGAAAAAACTCACACTGCTCGCAATTCGAAAACAACAAAACCCGTGTATGTTAACGAGACTAGAAAAGATGGAAAAAGGGGGGGAAACATCCATGAAACAATTATGCTGCTTCAATAATATACGACGTCGTTCCATTTTTTATTTACCGTTTGCTGAAAGATGAGTTGTATTTCTGAAATAGAAACGAATAGGCGATTTAATTATATATGACTTAATTATATGTGATATTTTGTCCGTTGTAAACCTTTGATTTATATTGTTTTTAATCTAAAGGTGTATAGATCTACCGTACGAAAATAAAGTCAACATACTACTGATACTAGTGAAAATAATGTAATTGTCAATTATGCCACAGGTCGAATATAAAAGTGTAAACAGGCCTACGCGCGCTCGTCGGAGGAGGACCCGGTAAGTACCCTCTATTACATTTAAATTTGAATTTTGTATGTTGGTGCATGAAGCAATGAATTATATTATAATTGACCACTATTGCCAACACTATTTATTATTTCCATCTGCTGCAATTCTTATCAACGTGTTTTAAAATTTAGCCTTATTATTTTAATGTATAATTGAGAAATCAAACCATTTCGTTCTTTTATATAAATTCAATTTGTTATAATGTTTTTCCCGCTACATTTTTCTTTTGTACAATTTATCTAAGAAAATATTTCCAAATTTTTTTTGCTAAATGATAAAAAAAAAATTAAGTTGATAATACAATGGATAGATAATTTAATTATACGTTCGGTCTTTCTATTTCACAGGACCTTTGACCGGGTTTGGGACCCGCCACATTGGCTGGCCCTTCCACTTATGAGCTAACATAGACATCGGGTGAGCTCACTCCTTGTCTTTGCGTTGCAGGTCAGATTCAGTAAATTTGTATGTACAGTCTTCCACAAAAGTCAAGGTACTGTGATAAATATCATGCAAATTGTTTGATATTTTTATTTAAAAAACCTTTAGTGATAAAATTTTGTTTGGTATTACTTCAACTATAATCATTACACTTTAAATTCATGTAAAACAAAACGAAAATTCTGTCGTATTAATATATTATTACATATGATGTGTTGGAAAGTCAATGAATGAAGTCCACAAAAGTCATGGTACACCTAAAGAAAAATGATACAAATTGTAATTATAGTCTTGCATAGTTATTTGAATTATACTTTTCTTAATATTTTGTCGGATATCCTTTCATCTGAATTACTGACTTCAGTCTTTTAGGCATAGAATATACCAATTTTTTAGTAAATTCGCTGCTGATTCTGGCCCACTCCTCCAATATAACATCCTTAAGCTGCACCGTGCTTGATATCACTCTTTTTCGGATTTTTGTCTCAAGCTCATTCCAAAGATGCTCTATAGGGTTCAAATCAGGGCTTTGAGGCGGTGTAGCAAGCATGCGAGTATTGTACAATAGCCACATTCGAACTTTATGCGCAGTGTGCTTAGGGTCATTGTCCTGTTGAAACAAGAAATCTTCTCGCATACCTAATTTGGCTGCACTTTGTTTCATGTTGTTTCGTAGAATCTCTAAATAAGAGTTCTGATCCATAGTATTTTCGATGAATGTCAGATTTCCAACTCCAGCAGCAGCCATGCAACCCCAAACCATAACACCACCGCCTCCATGTTTTACTGTTTTAATAGTGTTCTTGGGATTAAATGCTGCTCCTACTTTTCGCCAGACCCTCTTATGCCCATTTACACCAAATATACAAAATTTAGACTCATCCGAAAATAAAACATTATCCCAAAACGTTATTGGTTTGTCAATATATGCTTTTGCAAATGTTATTCTTTTTTGTTTGTTTATGGAACTTACAAGAGGTTTTCTTCTAGGCGTACGAGATGAAAATCCAGCTTCTACGACAGCTCTATGCACCGTTTCTGCGCTAACCTCCTTCTTATCATTAATTCCAAGAACATCGCAGATTTTTCTACAGCTTAGAAATGGATCTTGTTTTACCATTCGCGAAATTTTTCTCTTGTCCTTTGCACTTAGTTTAGATGGACGACCTGTTCGGGGCACATTTTCCACTCTATTTTCCTTCTTAAATCGATTTATCACTTTTTGAATGGTTGACCGACTTCGCAACACTAGTTCAGCTATTTCAGAATATGATTTGCTCTGATTTGAATGCAGATTAATGATTATTTCACGCTCCTTAATACTCAACTCCTTTCGACTCATTTTTTAAAAATTTTATTAAATAAAAGATACACCACGAATACGGACGCGATATTAAAGACAGCGGCCTACGGTTGTTAACTCACTCTGATAATATGTACTTGGGGGATTCCCCTTTTTACAAATAACAGGGCATTTTCTGCAACTGTACCAAGACTTTTGTGGAGTAGAAAAGAGACATTGCCAACAAAAAATTATTGTCTTCAATGATCATTATTGCCGAATCCCTTTAAATATATGAAAACTTAAATTCAACAGAACTCGTATTATTACCATTTCATAACTTTTGGTTTTCAAATAAAAATATTGATTCAGTAAAACAATTTTCAGTTACCGATTCTCTGTACCTTGACTTTTGTGGAAGACTGTATTTACAAAATTTGGTTTAGATAATCATTTGTTGAAAAGTTGAAGTTATGAAAATTAAATTTGGTTGAGCACTCTTAGAACGGAACGTTTATGGATATCACAATGATCTAAATTGGGTCAAACTTCATAAGGCAAAATATTTATTCCCAATGAGATAAGTACTTAACGATAAGATAAATGCAAGTATTTAAAACTTATCGTATTCAGTTTTGTTTTTGTTACCAAACCTTGTTCAATTGCTGGGCAAAGGTATGAATACTGATATGGAATGAGTTTGGATGGTACTTTTTGTGAACGATTTGAATTTTAATAACACAAATACTTTTGTTTGGATTGCTGTCATTTTCCATTCTATTTCAATCGGGCGTTAAATATCATCAGTTTACTGAGATACAGGCTTCGTTTTCCAAACGACAATTCTTTTTTGAGCTATTCGTTCTAATTGAAATACAATTCGGTCCTTTTCTAGATCTATACATGATAATCTTATAACTATTCCTGAATTGTACGGGAATTTATATGAAATTTTTATCTTTTCAACTTCAAAAGTAAAATCATTTATAATGCATTGTTGCAGTTTCAGAAAAACTGAAAAATCTCGATGAGAACCCATTGCATCATTAAAAATGTCTTTCGTTCTTATATTAACTAACATCAATAACATAAATTTCGATTTAAAATTTAATGACCACATCGATAAACTACAAGAAAACCTACGCATGATAATATAATTTTCAACCGGTGTGCTTTCAAATCAATATCTAAAGGAAATAAATCGTTTTTTTCGGGGAATCCCTTTACAACTTTGCTGGATATCAGTAAACGCTATCACGTCAATTAGCCATTTCATTTAGAAATGTTATTGAATGACACTTTATCACATTTGTTTACCCAGGGATTTATGACTTCATGAGTAATAATTATCAGGCTCAGCAATAAATAAATAAAGAACGTCGGATAACATGCACTCAACCGTTGTTTTGATAAGCTCAGCAACATCAGCATCAAATAAATATTATATCAACTTTCAAATAGTCTTGAAAATGAAAGTATTTTAAGATTTTAATACCTGATACGATTCATCCGCATCCAAAGTGCAAGATACATACATTCGACACGGAAAATATTTCACTGGAACCGGATATACACCACAGCAGCTATTTCCAACTATCACTTTAATTGACTATATAGCATAGCACCGACATTCTCGTCTGCATATTGTTTATTGATATCAATTAAATGTGCCCAACTATCAATTATTTCGAAATCAACCCCCTCCCTTACGTGCACAACAATGGGTTTAATCTGTATTCCTCAGTGATTTTAACATTAGATAAACATGCAAGAAATCGAAGACCGCAAATGAAAAAGATACGCAACAATAGCCGCCACAAGAAATTACTAAACCAATGTCTATCCCCTAATTGCACACAAAGCACTTGAATCTTATAACTATTCAAATTGTTCTATACATACATTAGCGACATAAAATGCTGAATTTACACATTTGGCTTCTGCGCCTTCTGCAATTTCGGCGACACGTACTCATTGGAAACCAATTCGCATGGTAATTTGCACTAGAGGACAATATGTATTAAAAAATCAATTCACACATTAAAATCCGATCAAACTCTAAATTTAGCAACGCGAAACTTTTTCTTTATAACTAAGTCGGATGAATCAACACTACACTTCAATTGCTCAAACCATTGGTAAATATAGGTCGGTGTAAACGTCAAAGCGTCAAAGTGACAGATTAGATGAAATAACACACACTGAAAACCAACTGTCAAGAATTATCGTTAACGGGTGCAAGAACGTACTTTTTCCGTAACACTACACAATAAAAATAAATGGCGCAAATTAAAATCTTTCAATTTTACTCACATTTTATATTTCAAATGAATTAATCATCTGGAAATTGAGACAAATATTGTTAGAATCATGAGGTAGAATACAATAAGTGTAGCGAAGCGCGATTTTGATAACATTCAATCCCGATTGATATGAGGAGTCATGTTTATACTGAAAATACAGGTGAAATGTCCATATTTTCAAGAACATTAGATTTAAATGTGATAATTTTTTCTCATTGAATAAATGTATGTAGTTCTCGGTATCAGCACTTCAATTGGAAGTGTGGTGGCTCGCTGGAGCACATGTCAAAATGTCATCGCCGCCACTGCTTTGAAATCATGTAGTGCCTCCTTAAATGCCGGGCGAGGATCAGCATACACATAAACATGGTTTAGACAGAAGGAAAAAAATATAGTGACTTCGGGAACAACATCACCTCCCGAATCATATTCGTATCGAATATTTAAAATGTTGTACAGGTTAAGGCTAAGAACTTTAAGGCCTAGAGAAATTAAATATTCTACTCTCAATTAAACAACAAGCTTCAAATGAAAAACAAACCAGAATGATTTTCAACTCGCGCTCACGGTTGTCGAGTTGTATATAGTTGCAGGCTTTACATCATCTCTCGCCTGCGTTTTATCAGACGAAAATAACATATCTCGTCACTATTATCTCTAAGGCTCGCCCAATTTAAATGACATCTTTGACATTGACGTGTTTGAATTTTGAAGCGCGATTGTTTACAACGGCTTTACATTATTTTAAATGTTTGCACATTACATAGATCTTTGTGAAAGAAAATGTATATCAAGTCGATAATTCTTGATGGTTTTAAATCATATGGTCGTCGTACAGAAGTTCATGGTTTTGATCGAGAATTCACGGCGATTACAGGTCTGAATGGGACCGGAAAATCTAATATTCTAGATTCGATTTGCTTTGTGCTTGGAATTACGAATTTAGTTCAAGTGAGTTATTTACCTCATTAAATCAACCCTCCTGAATAATTGTTGTAGATAGATGTACATTATAGCCATTCATATATTTCCTAAAATAAGCATTTTATTGGATTCCGTGGGCAAATAAATAATACTTGGAAATAGCGCGGTACAACTAAGACTGGGAATCAAATTCAAATAGTAAATGCAAGTGGATAGATAAGGGCCCTTGATCGAAACCCCTTGATCAGAACATACCACACGAACTTTAACCGTTGTCAACCTTTGTGTCGACACTACCGCCCAACCAGATCAAAAACGACTTTAAACTGAACTGGAAATTGTAACAATGCTACTTTCTGAAAATCCCACAAAAGGTTACTTTCATTGCTTTTGAATGAAATTTTAGAAACTCAGGCATACAAAAAAATGATGAGCACCATGCTGCTTCGCGTCCTATCGATTAAAGGGATGCAACAGACTACCACAAGATAGTCGCGCTACTATCGCAATTTACACATGGATAAATGGAAGGGTACACCCTGCGACTTTCAGACATTTCTGGCCAGGTCAATTATCGCAAGGATTTGCGATTTTTCCTAAAACCAGATTATTAGGTATTATAATTTTCAGGTTGATGGTTTGTCTGTCCATGTGCCTATAGTTTTTAAAAATGTTTTTGGATTTCTTCAATATAATCATTGTAGTGGTAATAAAATGACAGTAGCGTTACCTGTAATATGAGCTAATAATATGAAGATATTAATGCTTAATGGAAAGGTTTTACAAATAGGTTAAATTTTAAGGGATTAACTTTGCAACAGTCGTAGTAAATAGACGTGTATTATTTTAAAGTCGAATTTTTTCAACTTTTGAGTTTTAATAACTCAACATTTCTTTTGATTTATTGCTTGGGGTTTCTGTTCTAATTTTTCAACGATTATTGAAAACAGAATATTCAAACGGCAAAGGAGCTTCCAAGAAGGGAGACTTTCCCTTTGGAAAATGCAAAATGAAGATTCTAGAAGGGTGGCCTAGAATCGCCCTAAAAGAGAGCCCTTCCTATTGGAACGTGGAATTTGGCATTAAATTTTAAGGAGAAGAAAAATTGCAAGATACCAGTAGGAACTTGGAAATAGGAACAGAAGGGAGAAGGAACTCAAAAACCAAGAGAAACAAAGGAAGAGGCATAAATATTTTTCAATATTCCATCTGGTGTCGGTAAAATTAAAATAAGACCACAAACAAATTCAAAAGTTCTGAACAGCTCATTTTTAAGGAGTTTGTGGATATTGAACTTAGGTCAGTTAAAGTGGCTTTAGCTAAAAATAATATGAATAGAACTGACAAAAATAAAAAAACAACAATGGAAGTTGCAGATGGCACTGGGGCATCTTCTTCTCTCAGCGTTTCTACAGATCAGGAGTTGATCAACTGTATATTAGCTAGGGGAAAATTAATTATAAAAAGAAATAATAGTTGAAAAAACCCAGTAAATTCATATAACGTGAATAGATTTTCACCATTAGCTAATAATTTCCCTGAGCAAACTAGTTCTTTGCTAACCAAACCATCGTGATTACCTCCAATTTTCATAAATAATATATCTGCAGTAAATTTACGGGCTTTTTTTAAAACATTCCCAGAAACGAAATATCGGGGGAACGCATTTTCAAATTCTTTTCATAAAGTTTTAATTAACAATTCTAACGCATATGATGCGCTTGTGAATCTTATGAAAGAGAAAAAACTTGGAGATCATTCTTTTACCTCTCCTAAAAGACGTAGGCTCACTTTAATAATTAAAGGCCTGAGAGCACTTTTCCCAATAGTAGAAATCAGAAATGATATAATTATGCAAGCCCTGATATAGGAGATTTTGATATCTCAAATCTGTCTACAGCCTGTTCTCGTAGTAATGGGGTCACATTGAACACGTTCCGAGTTGTTTCAGATTCTGGAAACAATATTTCAAAAATTTTAAAAATAAAATTCTTTTTTAATCATAAAATAACTTGGGAGAAACATGACCCTGTGCTACAGATGTCAGCGTTTCGGACATGTGGCCATGAACTGTGGATATGAAAACAGGTGTGTGGCATGTGGTTTGGAACATATTGATACCTTCTGTACTTTGCATGCTGTGCTCATCCAATGAACATCCTACAAATTATTCTGGCTGCCCAGAGCGAATTAAGCTTAAAGCGAAAATTATCGAAAAACCGAGCTCCACCGGATCTATTGGTAATATTAATTTTCCTGCTCCTATTTCTAAGAATAACGATTTACCATTTTCTGCTTTATCCAGAAACTCTCATGGCTTATCCTATTCTGCAATTACCATAACCTCACCCCCTACGTTTGGCAATATGGATAACAATATTCAGGAAAATTGTCCAGCCACGAATATCTACTTCATTTAGGAATCTCTCCGGCTGTGCTCATAAAAAAAACCAAAGAGTTCTTACCATCTTATAACCTTTTGATTTCTTATGACCAACCAGAAGCATTTTTTAATTTTTTCATCAGTATTGCGAGTAGTAAATAATGTCGCGTGTTATAGTTCGCGGCCAATAATTTTAATGCTCCGGGAAAGTGAAAACGCACCGTCTTTTAAATTTAGTTAAAAGAGTTGATTTACTAAGAATGCACAATCATTAAATTCACTGTTTTACAAATAATTAAAATGTTATTAATTTTCCACTTGCCTATCAATTTATATTCCAACTGTCTGTATCAAGAAAATCACTTCACTATCAATTAATATCGCCTTTAATTCGCGCTCCACTCTTATCGCAGTTCTTACTATAGCGGTTTTATCATTGCCCTATTCATTCAGCTCGGTTTTATATAGGGTCTCTAGTCATTCAATCCATTTCTCGTACATTGGCGAATGTTCTGACGAGAACTACCTGGAATATGCGAGCAATTCTGAATGTGCACATTGACGTCACTTTCAGGTGTTGATCATGGATCTACTTGGTCCATTCTTGTGCTGTCGAGAAAATTCGTTGATCATGATGTTATTAATAGTTGCGACAACAATTGCGACATTAGCTCGCAGAATTGTTTGGACAAGTAACACTGCTCCCACTTTAGTTCTTTTCGCCCGAAAAGATGTGTCGCCAGTTGTAGTCAAGTCTCCCTGGTTGTAATATGGGGCAAGACGGTCCAGGTGCACGATTTTCAGTTTGGCTCTCGGCTTACGGTGTTCCTCTATGCGATATACGACGTCGTTGATACGCTATGTAACTCGGTATGGTCCCTCCCAATTATGCTGCAACTTTGGAGACCTATCCTTCCGCCGTTGTGAATTATATATATAGCCACACCGTCATCTTGCTGGGAACCAGTAGAATTTGTCTTTAGATCATACCTGGTCTTCATGCGGTCAGTGGCCGATTCGAGGTATTTTCGCACTGTCCGATGTATCTGGGTCAACCGTTGCCTTAGCTCACTTGCGTACTCCGAGGTCGTTTGGGGCTTCTCAGGGGGTGACTTTGGCTGGGGCTTCGCCCGTCGATGCATGTTCGGCAGCTCTATACGCCATCAAGAACAATGGGATGTGCCGGTCCCAGTCCCTTTGGTTCTCGTCAACCATCTTGGCCAGGTGTTTATTGAGTGAGCCGTTGAGACGTTCGACTATTCCATCGGATTGGGGATGCAGCGGTGTTGTCCTCGTTTTCCGTATTCCCAGCAGCTCGCACATTTCGCCAAAAACTAGTGACTCAAAGTTTCGGCCTTGATCCGAATGAAGTTCGCAAGGTACGCCGTACCTACTGACCCAATTTGACACTAGCTGTTCGGCTTCAGTAGTTGCTTTTTGGTTGGGACTGGGGTAGATCTCGGGCCACATGCTGAAATAATCGGCCACAACCAGCGTGTATCAATTTCCCCATTCGGATTCAGGAAAGGGTCCAGCGATGTCAACAGCAATCCTTTCAAATGGTACCCTCACGTTATAGGTTTGCATTTGTCCTCTCAGTCGTCGCTTTGGACCTTTGACGGAAGCGCAAATTGTGCATCTACGGCACCAATCCTCTACGTCTTCTCGAGCGTGGAGCCAGTAGAACCTTTCCCGCAATTTCGCTAAGGTCTTGTTAACACCCGAGGATCCTTCATGCATTTCCTTAATCACATCCTGGATTCGGCTTTTGGGAAGCATAGTTAGCATCCAATAGGAGCTGCCGTCCGCCATTTCCCATTTCCGCTTGAGTACGCCACCCTTCACGTGAAGGGAGTTCCATTGTGCCCAATAACTTTTCAGGGTTGCGCCGTGCATCGAAACGTCCTTCCACTCAGGTCGCCCAGTTGTCTCCTTCCATACGAGCAATGGTCCGTCTAGCTGGGCGTTTCGAATCTCCTCCAATGACCAACCTTCATTGAATTCGGCCGTTATCACTTGCAAATTAACGGTCGGCTCTTTTTCCTCAATCCAGCAGCAATGCTTGCAGTTCGGTGGACATGGACAACGAGATAGGGTGTCAGCATTTCCATGAACTCCGCCCTTCCGATGAACAACTTTGTAATCGTATGACTGCAATCTTTCGATCCATCTCGCAACTTGTCCCTCGGGGTTTTTGAAGTTAAGCAGCCATCTCAGTGATGCATGGTCTGTTCGAAGAACAAATTTCTGGCCATATAGGTAGTTGTGGAACTGCTTGGTTGCCTCTATTATAGCCAATAGCTCCTTCTTGGTCACGCAGTAGTTCTTCTCACTTTTTGAAAGAACTCGACTGTAGTACGAGAAGACTCTTTCTTCGCCAGCGATCTGCTGGGAGAGTACAGCTCCAATCCCACTGTTGCTCGCATCGGTGTCAACTAAAAACATTTTTCCGGGTTTCGAATATGCCAGCACGGGAGATTCACACAGCTTCTCCTTCAAGGTCTCAAAGGCCAGCGATTCGCCAGCGATCTGCTGGGAGAGTACAGCTTCAACACCGCCGTTGCTCGCATCGGTGTCAACTGCAAAAATTTTTCCGGGTTTTGGATATGCCAGCACGGGTGATTTACACAGCTTCTCCTTCAAGGTCTCAAATCGTCCGTATGTCATTCCAGACATACGGACGATTTTTCTCGGTTAGCTGATGGAGACACTTAGCTAGCTTTTCATGGCTTCAATTTTCTCAGGTTCTGTTTGACCCCTTCTGCTGATACAACGTGTCCCCGGTATTTTACTTCAGTTGCGAAAAGGGTACACTTGTCGGGACTAAATTTCAAATTCGCCAGCCGCAATCGAGAGAAAACCTCTTCCGCACATGCTCTTCGAACGTTCTCCCAATAACAATGATGTCATCTAGGTACACCAAACGGGTTTTCCAGGTTAGTCCTCGTAGCACGTATTCCATCAAGCATTCGACGGTGGCTGGAGCGTTGCAAAGCCCAAATGGCATCACCACAAATTGCCACAATCCGGTCCCAACTGAAAATGCGGTTTTCTCTCGGTCTTTCTTGTCGATTTCTATCTGCCAGTAGCCACTCTTGAGGTCGAGTGTAGAAAACCATTTTGCGTCGGCTAAAGTGCCCATGGTGTCGTCGATGGGTGGAAGCGGGTAACTGTCTTTCTTAGTAACGTCGTTAAGCTGCCTATAGTCGACACAAAAACGAGTGCTACCATCCTTTTTCTTTACTAGAACTACTGGCGCGGCTCATGGACTGACAAGAAGGCTCGATAACACCTTGTTTTTCGATGTCCGAGATCAGTGCGCTCACTTCTCCTTGTTCAGCTATAGGAAGACGTCTCGGTGCTTGTCGAATTGGCTTGGCTCCCTGTATATCTATGACGTGAGTTACCATACTCGTTCGGCCTTGGTCATCCGAGCTTGTTGAGAAGATGTCACTGTACTTGGTGACCAGATCAGAGGCTTGCTTGAATAGCTGCACTGGCAATTTGGTCTGCTTCAATATTGCAGACGTGAGTTCCCGGGCCTTGTCTGTGTCTTGCCTCTTTTTCCAATGATGGTTGTGAGTAGCTTCCAAAGAGGTGATGATAGAAACAAGCTAGCAGCTGTCGATGACTTCTCCCGCTTTGATGCTTGAGGTTGAGTCTGCGGTGTTAAGGACTCTAACCGGCACATATCCGTTCCTTATAGATCTTACAAGACTTCATCCTACAATCAAACTCCGCAATGCTGACGTCTTCGTTGGCTCTATCAGATAAGATCGGTGGTCTCCAGAATCACCATCAAGCTTGGCCCATATAATGCTCTCGGAAGATTTCGGTACATCAGTGTCAGCACATACTACCACATTCATCTTGGGAGTTTGGACGCGCGGATCCTCCATCAATACTGCCATTTCAATACCCGTTTGCCCAAATCTAACGTGATTCCAAGTGGTCGCAGAAAATCCATTCCGAGGATGCAGTCATCCATAATGTTCGCGACCAGAAAATTATGTCGGAACGCAAGGTCTCCCAATTTTATCTGGAGGTTGACCTCTCCATGGACTGGTGCAGTTTCTCCCGTATCCATCCGTAGTGAGAAAATCCTGCCCTTGTGAAGTAGTTGTTGTCTGACTAGGTTTGGCCGGATAATCGATCAGGTTGCACCAGTGTCGATTGTTATGGTGCAATGCTCTCCGTCAACTTGACCCGAAAGGCATAAGTCTGCTTCTCCCCGATGTAGTCTTGACACGGTGATGGTAGTGCTGCGGAAGTCGATCCTCCTAGCCAACCTCTACTCCACGAAGTTGGCGCCCCCAGTTTGAAAGGCTTCCATTCCAGGTTCCTGACTCGATCTGGATCTCCTCCACCCTGGACAATAGCTCTGTTTTCTTCGCTTCTTGCAGTCTCTTTACAGATGCCCTTTCTCACCGCAATTCCAGCATCTAGGCGCACCGCTTACCTACGGCTCTCGCTCAATTTCCACGTGCTCACACCTATAATCGTCTGTCACTATCTCTTGCGAACCAGGGCAGTGGTACGAGTCATATTTTTCGCTGGCTCAAAGTTCAGACTATAAGCCAATGCGTCCTTAATCGTTTGCTTTTGAACTAAATGCACGGCTTGTTCCAATTCCTGGTCCTTTAATGCGCAGATGAATGCTTCTGCCGCTGCGTCATCTAGATGTTCTGGGTCTTAAGCTGGGTAAGCCAAAAGTGCCAGTCGCTCAATGTCTTGGGCTAGCTGCTGTAGGGTTTCGCCAGACTCCTGCATCCGATGCCGTAGCTGTGATCGATAAATCTGCTTCAGATGATCGCCTCCATAACGCATGTCAATCGCATTCATTATAACAGCCGAGTTTGAGTGCAACTCAACGGGGATAGTCTGCAAAAGCTCGGCAGCTGGGCCTCTTAGAGCAATATTTAGTGCCGTTGCTCGTTCATGTCCATTCCAGTGATTTGTCCTAGCGGCAGCTTCAAACTGGGTTTTTAAATACTCCAGACCGTTTGCCCGTCGAATAGTGGTGCTGGCACATTTCTGGATGTGCTTTGCACTGCGGTTATAAGCGGGGCTGGTGAGGTGCCTACTGCCTTCGCTGCTTCCAATTCCTTTTTCACTTTTTTCATCTCATGGTTGATTCTCTCCTGGCTGATCTCATGGTTGATTCTCTCCTCGACCTGGCTGATCTCATGGTTGATTCTCTCCTCGACCTGGTATACCTTTTCCTCGACGCATTTAATTTGTTTGTTCAGACTACCGAGCTCCGCTTTTACTTCGGTTGACTGTTTTGGCAAATCTGCTCTCAAATCAGTTGACGGTTTCTCCAGCTTCTGTGTGATGTCTGCGTTCATTTCGAATGCTTGTTGGTTCAGCTTCGCTGCATGTTCATTTAGCTTCGCATTTAAATTGGATGACTGTTCATTTAGCTGCGCTGATTGTACATTTAGCTTTGCAGTTAAACTGGAAGACTGTTGTCGCTGTTCTTGCTGCATCAGCATCAACATCTGCATCAGCGCATTTTCTGGTTCCTTTGATTTTGGTGTTTCTGCTTCTCCCTTAAGCTCCGACATGGTAAATTCATTAATTTTTAAATTTTAGCTTTGTGGTATTTTTATTATTTCGGCTTATTTTTTTTTTTCACCAGTTTCCACGTTACATTTCACTGTTGTGCATTTTAAAAAAATGTTCTTAAGTTTTCACTTTCAAAATTTTCATTCTCACTTGACACTACTGTCGCGTGTTATAGTTCGCGGCCGAAGCCTTTTAAATTAAGTTAAAAGAGTTTATGTACTAAGAATGCACAATCATTAATTTCACTATTTTACAAATCAAATCTTAATTTAATTTTCACTGTTTATCAATTTTTATTCCAATTGTCTGTATCACGGAAATCACTATCAATAATTATCGCCTTTAATTCGCGCTCAACTCTTATCGCAGTTTTTACTATCGCGTTTGACTATGCAACCCCCCCACATTCATTCACCTCGGCTTTATATAGGGTCTCTAGTCATTCACTCCATTTCTCGTACATTGCCGAATGTTCTGACGAGAACTACCTGGAACATTCGAGCAATTCTGAATGCTCACAGTGATGTCACTTTCAGATGTTGATCATATTGATCATATTAATAGTTGCGACAACAATTGCGACAGTAGCTCGCAGAATTGTTTGGACATGTAACACTATATAGTAACCAGGAAAAAGCATTAATGCAATAAATTATTTGTTTTCAAGGTACGAGCTACTAACTTGCAAGAATTGATTTTCAAAAGCGGTCAAGCGGGAGTTACAAAAGCAACAGTAACATTATTGTTTGACAATTCTGATCCCAATCAATGTCCTTTGGGTTATGAAAAATGTCGTGAAATATCTGTAACTCGACAAATTGATGTTAGCAAGAAGGGAAAATATTTCATCAACGGCAAAAATGTACAAAACAAAAAAGTTTCGGATTTATTTTGTTCCGTACAAATGAACGTAAATAATCCAAATTTCTTGATTATGCAAGGACGTATTACTAAAGTGTTAAACATGAAGCCACCAGAGGTAAGAAATAACATTTATTCTTAATTTATTTAAACCAAACTATTATTAATTTATGCTGATTAGGTACTATCCATGATTGAAGAAGCAGCTGGAACAAGTTTGTATGAATCAAAACGAGAAATTACAACAAAAGTTATTGAGAAAAAAGATGCTAAATTGCGCGAAACGAATACTTTGCTAGCGGAAGAAGTTGAGCCTAAACTTGAAAAATTACGAACAGAAAGAGCGGCTTTCGTTGAATTTCAAAAAGTTTGCAGAGACATCGAATATCTTACACGTATTCATATATCATTTAAATATCTGAAACAGAAAGAAGCATACGATGCAACACAAAAGAATATTACAAATATTGAGGCGCAGATAAATGGCAATAAAAATAAAATTATCCAGAATGGTGAATCGATTGTTAAAGCAGAAGAAGAAATTAAAAGAATTCAAGCACAAATTGATGGTGAAAGTGGTGGGAAATTACAAGAACTAGATGCCGCTTTACAAGCAAAGCATGGTGAAGAGGCCAGTGTTGCCGGTAAAATAAAGGCTGTTAAAGGTATCATCGAGCAAGAGAAGCGGAAAATAAAAACCTTGAATCAATCAATTCAGGATGATGAAAAGGCATTTAACACGAAAACGCGCTTAATGGAAAAGGTATTGGAAATAGAAAGTAGTTAGCAGTAAAATATTTAATATTTTTCTGCCATTTCAGTTCAAAGGAATGTTCGACACATTAAAAGAGGCGGATGAAAGAGATGCAAAAGCATATCAGGATGCTCAAAAGAAGTTTGAAGCAGTTACTCAGGGACTTTCAGCAAATGAAGATGGAGAAAATGCATCTTTGCAAGATCAGTTGATGAGTAATTGAATTATGAATATTTTAAATAGTACACGTAATTAATTCATGAATCTTTCAGCTGCTAAACAACATCTCATCGAAACGCAAACAGCTAACAAACAAACTGATATGGAACTTAAACATTGCCAAAGAACATTAAATCAAAAAAGAAGTGAAAATCAGAGAAAGGATACCGATTATGTAAAAGATAAGCAGTTGTACAATGAAATTTTAGCTCAAATCGAAGAATTAAAGGTAAATACCTTATATTATTCTAGAAGCTCATAGTCACAACGAAGTACATAAACTAATCCGTATTGCGCTAAGATTTCTTTCAATTTATTCAGTATAAATAAAAATATACATGAAGCAAGTTAATTTAATACGGAAGTATCAGCGGGGACTCTTAGCTCCCAATTTCTCTAAATTGTTATTGCGGAACGTGGAAAACTTTAATCAAAATAACAACAACTGTGACATTCATCTTCGTTTTGATCGGGTCTACTAGTCTATTACTTTGAAATTTAAGTTGGCCAAATGTTATTTTTACTATAAAAATATCACTTCATTTTTCCACAGCTCCAATTGTCTCGAATAAGCTATAAAGAAGGTGAACTTGAACACTTGCAAAATCGACATTCTTGTCTTAATCAAGAAATTCGTCAGATTAAAACCCAACTGGATCGCAAAAATTCATTTCGCTACGATCTTCATTATAAAGATCCAGAAAGAAATTTTGATAGAAGTAGAGTTCGAGGAATGGTGGGAAAACTTTTCAGAGTTAGAAATCCTGAAAATTGTCTAGCCTTAACAATGTGTGCAGGAGGAGATGTAAGTCATAAAAGTATTCAATATTTAAACTGCATTAATATATTTAAATTTAAAAAAAGCTATACAGCTACGTGACAGAAGACGACGTCACTAGTAAGAAAATTCTGCAAAAAGGTGACCTGGCTAGACGAGTAACTTTTATTCCTATGAATAAATTAACTGCATCAACTCTCAATCCGAATACTGTACGATTTGCTCAAAGGCTGGTAAGTGTCATAAAGTTCTGACTTATTCGACTTAGTAACTTTTAAGATTGTATTCAAATTACTGCAGTAGATAAATTTAATTTTAGTTTTCATTAATAAGATCTGGTTATTCTAACTAGATGTATTTCATATATTTTGTTTAATCCATTTTAAAAACTTTCATTTTATATTTAATTATTAGGTTGGTGAAGAGAATGTCGCTACCGCTATGTCACTAGTTGATTATGATCCGTTCTACGAGCCAGTGATACGATACGTTTTTGGCCGAGCGTTTATCTGCAAGGATATAAATATTGCAAAACAGGTAATTTAATTTTGTATGCTGTTCCCTCACCCGGACACTATCCCATATAAGTAAGACCATAGTTCTTCGGATGTTTTAATTTAATGCTACAAGTTCGCCATTTTTAGCCCGAGTAAAAAAGTGATTTGAGTGGTAGCGGTTTAAAGCGACTTCATCCAATTATATGTCCTATTTATTCGTGTATCACTGCAGCTATTTTATAAAATGTGTAGTAAACCTAAGCAGTCGAGCAGCCCTATGGTGATCAAGCCTGGGTGCTTCTGAGGAAAAAAGTCGGTCACCCCGTAGAAACTACTTAGTTTGTTGTTTTACTAGATTATAGTCAACTAAAACCATCAAGTTTTCATTATTGGGGTAGGGATAAGAGGCTCACTTCAGCCACTTTAACGTCTTTAGGTTTGATATTCCTGTTGAAATGCAATGACCTTCGGGGAAGTATCGGTTGCTTTTTGCCTCCTAATGTTTTCGTTTGTCTCAAGCCTGTGTGTCCGCTTACTTAAACGAGAGAAAAATTTTGAATTATTGTAGAGTAGCTTAATTGACATCATATGATCCCGCAAATGAATTTATCATTTGGTGCATCTTTCAGCTCAAAACCACCGACACCTAGACCCTTCAAATCCCAAATTGTTCGCCCTAGCTCATCTGTAGATGAATCTAGATAAAACGGCTGATGAATCACACGGCCTACTGCTAGGTTCTTTACAGCTATGCCCTCAAGAACTGTGACATGTTCAAGATCCTCGTCGGAAAGCTCTTTCGTGCACTCATGTTTAAGATGTTGAATATCCAATATGTTAGAAGGAAATCTATTGGCATATTCAGATCAGATCAACCTTCTTCCCCAATTATATTTATGCTAGGAAAGAGTTTAGTAAGAGATGCTACGTTACTATTGTAGGTCATCTTTTCCTTTTCATCAATATCCCCGATTATTTGTCCAGCCTGTTCGGCGGTGTTGATGAATGAACTCATAATTCTCATAACAAAGAGAAGCACTTATAGAAGACATGCTAGTTTGCTTCTTTTATTTAAGGCTTATCTAATTTTTTTAGTCATTTCGAACACAAAACTTTCCATTTGTTTACGAATACTTGTCCGGAGATCACTTACCGAATTGCTAATAATGGCATTATTTTATTTTACGGGAAATTTTGATTATAGATCTGAAATAGAGTCTTTAGCGAAGTTGATGTGAAATCAGTTTTCATTTGAGAGTGAGTCAAGTTAGTGTTCGAACCTTGGCGCAGCCTCCTGAAATTGCATAACCTTTGCCACCGTGTACACGATTCTGGCTGGCGTTGGTCAGCTTTTGCTGAATTGTTAACCGTTCACGAGCCTTGTTTGTAAAAATCAGAAAAAATAAACTGTAATGATGTTCCGTTTCAAATCGCTCGAACGAAATCGGAACCGACCTCTCATCGGTTCTAGTCGTGAAGTCTTGGGACGTGACAACGGGCTGTACCCTACAGGTCAACAAGTCCGGACACCTTTAGTCTTCTCCGAGGTGGCTGCTGGCTAGCTAACTAGTTCGGAGAGGAGGTCGGTCACGGGTCTTGCGCAAGCAGACTCAGTCCGGAATACAAAAATTCAGTCACCTGTTCACATGCTCGTTTTACTAACGCGTCGAAAACATTAACATACAGAAGAGAAAACTATCCTCCTAAATAAAAAAGTCGCTTCGCTAGTGTAATATCTGAGGGCATATCAACAGCCTTAGAGGAATAATGATAGGAATGTAATGAGTCCACATCACTACCATCATCTACCTTAACTTTTGGAAACAGCTTCCAAAACTAGGCTTAATCTGTCGCACGACATCAAGGGCGAGATTGTGTGCAAATTATATCTTGCCCTGGAACTTATTCTGTCAAATGATTGACGTGGGCACTGCCGATAATGAATCGTACAACTTACTTGCTAACCTCCAAATGTCCTTCTATATATTTATCCATAACTATGTCACCTCCCTCGACAAGGCATTCTCCATCGCTTGTCCGATTCACCATGACCGCCGTAAGATGATCCGCACTGACAGAAACTGTGAGAAGGTACGCCATATAAGTTTGTAATTGAAATCTCATGATTTACTTACTAATGTAATACGGGTGGTTGAATAGTGAACTTGCTTTGTTCTAATTTGTGGTTAGGTACTCCGCCCTTTACCAAGCTTCTCCATTCTCCGATTCATGGATGCTCTTTGCATTCGCACGGCTTTTTTTTCTGACAGAAAATAGAAACTTGTTTTTTTCTAATTCACTCGGACAGAAATTTTTCCTCTCGTCTTCTCCGTTTCTGCGCTCGACTTCTTGCACAATTTTCTTACGGTCATGGAACAGAAATCACAACTTTTCTTAATTTATTTCACAGTAATCACGCTCGCGCTAAGTAATTTGCTCCTTGCAGAAATTTTTTGTTTTTAATCCTCATGGCCGTCCAGCCATTTGTACCGGAGACTTCTGCTTTCCAAATTCCACTGCCAAAACGTTCATCTTCCTCTCAGCTGTCAAGCGCGGTTCAGTGACACCGATAGGTTAAAGGGTGCGTTCCGAACCGTCGACGTCAATAACGCCTGACGAATTATCGCCAATGGCGTAGGGCCGATTCATTACAAAACAGCCGCGAGCATTGCGTAATTCCCTGGGCACCATGGATCCACGGGTTTTACGCGCATATTCCGTCGTAATCAGAGTCCATTCAATGGACAACTATTCGCGTGGGCGAACTTCTAACAGTGAACGAGCCCCTTCAAACCCGCAACTGAACATTTCAGCTATTTAACCGTTGCCCGTAATCCTTGGAGTACCATTGTGTAACGCGAGCTTCATTCGAATATTTGTCGTTTGCGTTTCTTTGGTTGTTATAGGTTATCATTGTCCAGTGTGCGCCTTTTGTCACTGAAAAGTTTTTTTTTCATGTAACAAGTTCGCAGCGCATGCAATATGTTACACCGCGCCCAAAGTTGTCCTACTCGTAACGGAAAATCTCAACCATTGCGAGTGTTTTTCTTGCGCGCTCAGTCGTCGTATCTTAGAACTGCACAATCTATCTTAAATGTACTCCATGCTTATAATTCATGCCATATACTGGAATTTAAAAGTGAAGTTACCTTTCTGATAAGTTAAATCCCTGTTCCTTAATGAAAACAGATAGAACTGAGTATTAGTGCTAACAATGGTGTGCTGTGCTCCCTTGTTCTTGTGGCGTATCGATTACTTGGCGACAAGCAATTTTTACAGTCCCGTTGGATCTGGGTAACTAGACTATGTCGGATTACAGATTAAATGGTCTATTAAAGGGGTATGTGACCTTTGCTTAATTATGTTATTATAATCTATTCTACAAGTATTCTATTTTATAACTTGGAGCACAATACCAAATCGTTGTCAACGGGAAATATATATTGAAGCGAGCCAGTCGAGCCAATAAACTCGTATGAAAACTCGGAAAGGTTATATATGTATGCGAATTTGCCAAAATTTCAATAGCTTAGCGACATCAATCGTATTGAGTACAGCTACTGTAAACCGTTGTAGAGAACGAAATAGAGATTCAAGAAGGGATACAAAAATAGAAGGAGAAAATACTCGCCTATAGGCCTAAGTTGGATCTAAAGATACTTCAAATATATACGAAAGTATATTTAAGCTAGATTTCGAAACTCGAATCAATAATTTTTTTAACTTGAGTTGAAAAAGTACACAACAATTACTCATCCGTCGAATAAACCTGGAATCTTACTAAACAAATGATAAATTTCTTAAAAATAACTGAAAAAATTTTCCCACCTCCAAAAAAAAAACAAAAACTATATATAAATAAAATGTTCATCTCCTATGTGGCTAAAAAAAATAAGTTCGTATCCAAAAGCAAAATTGAACTGATGTGAGCGAAATAAACTTCACGAAACTTACTCAAAACGAACCTTTTTACCAAGAATTTGGACCAGGTGAATCCCAAGCCTATAATATTTCACTAAAATAGAAAGAGATTCAACACACATCGAAAGTCCTTGCATGCGAACTCGGCCATCGGGATCTTAGGTCCGATTGGCAGAAATGCGACGGTGCACCAATCAGGGTGCTCCACCTCTTATCGTGCAGTATAATTTTCTCGTCAAGGACGAGGTCGCTCTACTGACAGCACACAGCGCAATACGACAGGTAGGTATTAGGATAATATAACCTGCCTGGGCCTTTTCGTTGCGCTTCTATTTTTATGTCTATGCGTATGTGTATGCGAGAAATAATTTGTAGTGGGACTTGGTGCCAGGAGAGAGAACCCGCTCCATAATACCGCAGACGTTAGCCTTCCAGCGCATACACGCGTCATTAAAACAAGTCACTTCCAGTGAGCACCGAAACCTGCTTCACTGTGGCAGCACAACATCGCTACAAGTCCTTCACGGACATGAAAACCACCCTAAGATCGACTACACATGGAATACCAAAATACAATCATAAATCTGCACTTCAAATTTCGACGAATCTGAGCAATCAAATAGTAGTTTAAAAACCCTATCAGAGGAAGTGCTCTCTAGCCTACCAGTGATGCTTATGAATTTCGTATTACTTTATGTGTCCGGCCATTTTTAAATTTTAAGAATTTTTAGTGTCTCAAAATTATGCACTGCACCAGCAATATTTATTTAAAAAGAGAATATCTAAGCTGCATTGAATTCAATGTTTTAGAGAACGTGATTGTTGATGCTGCTAGATATTTCCGGCCCAAAAATAAATGACCGAAGTTTTTTTCGCAGATGAAAATGTAAGCAAGTCGTTATTTCGGCTGCCTCCTTTGCTTAAGGAGCGCAAAGATCCGAATGATGACATGAAATTCAAATCTCTAGATCCCATGTGTCCCATAATGCCAAATGATTGTCTAAATTTCCTTCTAAAAGCAGTCCCCAGTGAAAGAATAATTATGGTCAACATCACATTTAAAAAGGCTGTTAACTACGTTCAATTATTGCCGAAAAACCAAAGCAAATTAGATATATAAAAGCAGGTAAACACTTATTTGAAAAGTTGTTGGGACCACGCCTGCAATTCATCCGAAAAGCGGAGCGTGAATTTTTTTTTCGTAGCACTACAGCCCCTTTCGGGCCTTCGCTTAGAGGTAGTTAGAATATCTCATTGTCATGATCGAATGTATCGGCACTCCACAAGGTGATATGATCATTATCACGCTTTGGCCATGTGTCCGTCCACCCAGCTGCGATACGTTCTGTTTAAACCAGCAACATAACTGAACAGGCTTATAGTCCGTCGAAGAATCACTCAAACTAAATCTCGTTGACACCAACGAAACTCGAACCAGAGACCTTCGGCTTACGGGCTTAGTGCTCCCACTACCACGCGGACTAGTGAAGATGAGAAATTTATTTCGAATTGCATAAGAGAAATTTATTTCGAAATCTAGATAACAAATTTTGGAATGAGTTTCTCTTGGGAAAATTCTTCAGCTTTTGTATGAAACGCAAGCTGGCAACCCCAAGGATGTTAACGGTACCGAAAGAAAACATAATTGACGAGTTTTTATGGTAACTGTGGCGGGAGTAGAAACTCGTCTCGTGCCAGCGAAGTGAATCAGTTTGGACACACACCAGCGCGCGAAACGTTCAATAGGTTTGTTGTGTACGTACACGGCAACAGCAGCGAGCCCGAAGAATCAAAAGACTTGTCTACTGTCGTCGATATCAACTACGGACACCAAGAAGTGGGCGAAACAGTGTTTAGTCGGTGAAGCAGTTTCATGAACAGTGTAAAGCGCGCGGGATAACTTGTTGGTACGTTTCTGCTGAAACGTATGCGCCGCAAAGAAAAGCGTGTTTCCATCCTTCCGTACAATAAAAAAAAATTGTTTACATCCACGGGAAAACTTAGTGCTCGTTGTGCGCAAATTTTCTGTGAAAGTAAAAGTGGTAATTGTTTAACGGGCCTAGCTTCTTCTGCGTTTGCGCAAAACTTTTCAAGTATAAGATAGCGTTACGCGCGCCAGAAAAGTAGGAAATTTGCGTGGATCTTATCGTGTGTGTCGTGGACTGTCCTGAGAAAAACCACTCAGGAAATATTTTTATTGCCGGAAAAATCTATAATTATTTATTCGGATCTGTTTTCATTTATTTCTTGCCACCTATTCAAAAGTGCTCAGTGCAAGACTGCGGAGCTTTGAATTCATTTTATTTTATTGATCCCAACCGCTACAACTTTTCAGTCGTGTGACGACAAAGGGAAGTTTCTCCTGCACTTTTGAAAAAAAAACAACTGGAAAATCAGACCCAAACTGAAACTGTCTTGCAAGCTCGTAGAAATAATTGTCGGGACCGTCCCGCAATAGAGGGGGGAAACATTGTAGCGAAGAAACTCAAACTTGAATTTTAACATTCGTTCCGCGCTGAATTTTTCACGATTGAATGAAGAAGTGAATTTTTGCCAAAAATATAATTTCACCAGAAGTAAAATTACAAACGGCGCTCAGGCGAAACTGTCCGGTCGCTGTGTTTGCGCATCTTGTAGCCTCTTTGCAGCGCAATCAAAAAAAATCAATGCCAAGTTAAAAAAATGGAATTCAAAAGAGAAACATTTCTATTCATTACCACGTCGCATTTTAAAATTTACCAAGAAAAAAATTTACGACATTCCAGAAATATCACGAATGCGGTATTGCCTCGCCACGAGATCATTCCGTAGGAGAAATTTATTTGTGTCGGTTGATTATTGTAGATGTTAATAATAGATAGCCTTCATTAATGAGAGAGTAGCTCAAATTTTCAAGCCAGGTTATTTCAAACCGTAAGCAATTTCGAAGCTTAAGGGGGAAATCTTTATTTCCTTCCATGCTACGTCTAGTCTATTCAATCGGAGGCTTCTTTCTTGGTTTCATAATTTGAATTTTTGATATGTGTTGTGAGGACAACCACCGTAGTGGAACGAAAAACGAAAAGTACCGCCACAAGAATGAATAGAATCAGAAATGGAGAATGAAAGGCGTGAGAAAAAATTGCTAGGTTATAATAAATGCGTAGTCAACGTGGTGCACTGTTTAGAGTACTCACCCCGTAAGCCGCAGGTCCCTGGTTCGAATCCCGTTGACAATAATGAGATTTGTTTCGAGTCATCCTTCGTTCAGTTATGAAACATACTGGTTTAAAATCAGAACGTTTCGCAGCTGGAAGGACGCACACACGGCCAAACACTTGCTTCTGACCATATAACCTACTCGAGTGCCGATACATTCGATCAAGATAATGAGATACTCTAACTATCTCTAAGCAAAGGTCCAAAAGGGGCTATAGTGCTAAAAAGCAGCATGCAAGCAATGAATACACGCTCATATCTCCTAATTAATTTTTCTTCTATACCTTTAACTTATCGATACTAAATAAAGATTATTAAAAATACTTTACTAAAATTTGTTTAATTCCTCACTTGCCAAGAGTTAGTTATCTATTTCATATTTAGTTTGTTGGCCGCTATCAATGCGTACTTAGTTGGTTCGTTCTAGCTCTATTCAACAATTTTGAACATTTGTATATAAAAAAAACATTTTATAGGTAACATATCATCCAAACATCATGAGTCGGTCGGTTACCTTAGAAGGTGACGTTATAGACCCGGAAGGTACTCTATCAGGTGGTGCTGCTCCAACCGGATCGAATATTCTGATGGAACTAGACGAAATTAATCAGCTAGAAGCGGCTCGCAAGCCTAAGGAAATCGAAATCCAGCAAATTGAAGAACGAATTCAGTAAATATTTATTTTTTCATCTTTAGAATTTTCACTTCCAATCAATCATGTATCGTTTATTTCAGATCTCTTCGACGTTCTGAAGGTAAATACAATGAAATAAAAAATGCCTTAGAGTTGAGACAATTTGAATTAAGTGAATGTGAACGTCGTTTAGCCCAGACAACTTTCCAAAAAAATCAAGAAGAAATACAAGCTCTTGCAGAGAAAATTGGTAATTTTCTGCTACCTACATAGCTCGTGAAATTATAATAATCTCTTACACTTTTTTTATTTTCAGAACAAATGCAAAAAGACTTAAGCGAAAGCAAAGAAAAAGAGGGTCATTTGAGAAAGAAAATAAATGATATTGAAGCAAAGATCAAGGATGCAAAAGGATCGCGTGATCGCGAGCTTAAGGCAGCGCAACAAGCGATGCAAGCAGCCAAAAAGAAGAGTGAAGAGAGTAAATCCAATTGGAAGAAGCGAGAACAAGAATATGAAACGATTAATATGGAAATCGAAGAAATACAAACAAGTATTAAGAACTCGAAATCTCAACTTTCAGAAATTACCGAAAATATTGCAAATTTGGAAGAGAATTTTAATGAGTTAACAACCGAATCGAACGGCATAGTAGCGCGAATAAATGAATTGAAAAAAGAAATAAAAAATCAAAAGGATGTTATCAACGCTCAAAATAAAGAGTTGAAGTCTTATTTAACTCAAAAAGATCAATTGAACAATCAGATACAAGATCTAGAATTGGATAATAAGAAGAAAGAAAACGAGATCGTTAAAATTCGCACCGAAAATAAAGATGCGCTAAATCGTGTTGAAAATTTGGAAACAAAATACGCATGGATCAAGGAAGATAAAGAATTCTTCGGGATTAAAAATACTCGCTATGACTATTCCAAAGAAGATCCAATCGAAGCTGGTCGTAAGTTAAACAAAATGCAAGAACAGAAAGAGAAAATGGAACGGAATATCAATACGAGAGCATTAATGCTACTAGATCGCGAAGAAGAACAGTATTCAGAGGCATTGAGACGGAAGAAAATAGTGGAAGAGGATAAGGAGAAGTTGAAGTTTATTATTAAAAAAATGGATGAAAAGAAAGTCGAAAAGGTTGAGAAGGCTTGGAGAAGTGTTAACAACAATTTCGCCAGCATATTCAGTTCGCTACTACCGGGGGCCCAGGCGCAACTTCAACCTGTTTATCAAAACAATGTTCTGCATGGCCTTCGCATTCGTGTGGGATTTAATAATATGTGGAAAGAGTCACTTGGAGAATTGAGTGGTGGTCAACGATCGCTGGTAGCACTTTCTCTGGTTCTCGCTATGCTTAAATTCTCCCCGGCTCCTATTTACATTCTGGATGAAGTTGATGCTGCATTGGATATGTCTCATACACAAAATATTGGAAATATGCTTAAGGCACATTTTAAAAACTCGCAATTTATAATTGTTTCATTGAAAGATGGCATGTTCAACAATGCCAATGTTCTCTTTCGAACAAAGTTCGAGGAAGGAGTTTCCAGCGTTATGCGCACTGTGAATAAAGCGAATAAATAAATTTTAATTTCTCTGTATTACATAAGTTTAATTAATGTGTTTAAATGAATTGTTCAAGAATGGTCATTGCCGATTATTTCCTTCTCAAATGCTCGATATACCTGTAGAACAATTCACCTTAGAAGTCCGGACATTTCAGGAATGAGGGTTCACGGCTCACAACTTTAGCATATCACAATATTTGCTTTTTAATTTTTTCGTTTTTTTTTTATGAACATCCCTCCCAACTCATGGTAAATGGCTCCTGTAACCCAACAAAGCCTGTGGAGGTATATTTTTTAATGAGAATTGATAATCAATTCAATCCGAGCCGTTGCGCTATTCGTAACCGCTGATAACAGAATTGCATGTTACAAAAAAATTAATAGTCAAATATTATGAAATTACAATCAGGAACCATTCAGCACCATAATTTTATTTAGTGGAACTATTTTCTGTATTTTGCGTTGCAGGTTGCAGGGGCTTTTCCCAGGGATGAGGAATCTTTGCATTTAGACTCGCACCATCAGGACCCTAGGTCCGGTTGGGACGGATGCATGGGGGCACCAGTCCCTTCCGAATGCCCTATCTTTTTCGTGGGCTGAACCAACTTTTCGGCAAGGACGCTGTCAATTTCCACTACTAGGGTTTGGGTGGATTAATAGGATAAATTTCCCTTTCTGCTAATCGACTTTGGTTCTGGCTTAAGCCTTTGACTCAGTTTTAAAATCTAGTCATTCATAAGCTTGAGAAGTATTTTTGTAGTGGGTCTTGTTCTGGTGGAAAAGAACCCACCCCATGACACATCAGATAGCTGGCTGCCAGCAAACGTACGCATCCCTGCTTGGAAATCCCAGCAGAGCTCAATATTCTAGCTCGCTGAGGCAGTATTTACCTCTGCTGTCCTTTAAAGACATTGAAAATCTTTGAAACGCTACCGAGTCTGGGAAACTTGTCCTGGAAGATCTTAAAAGTAATCCATCTTACCATACCACATAAAAGGCTTTCTCCATATCAATGGATGCAATATGCAATACATTCTTTATTGTGTAGTTTCAAACAAACGTAGGAGGTTATTTTCGTTGTTTGGTCCAATGCCTGGCATGGAATTCGAACAGATAATTTGGCATCAAAGCATATTTCAAGATGTGGGCGTTTAATGCTTGGTTCAGTATCACTTTCAAAAACCTCACTGAAGCTAGGTAGTGAGCTGATTGGGCAATAGCTTTAGGAGTTCTATCTTGGTCTTTTTCCACTTATTTTGAAATATGAATTGTTCAACATTTTGTTGAATGATATGCAATAATTTCTTACATCACCCTCAGGCAAATATCGTAGTATTATTTTGGAAATACTTACAAAACCACTTTGCCAAATATGAGACACAAGTCCTCATAGCTGACAAAGTAATCGATAAGATTCCCACTCAGTATAAAGTGAAGTGGGGAAAAACTGGAAAACTAATGCAAGAAATCGATTCTCGAAGACATGTTTACTCTCATTTTCAGTATCGCAACAAGAAAATATGAAATTTATCAACAACAATTTACCATTTTGAATTCTAAGCTATTTTACTAGTGTTCTCGACTTAGCATGTATACCAGAGCCCAATGTAATTTACCCAATTTTGCATCAAAATTATATGTTACATTCCGTCCGTCCGTTATACGATGGTGTTGTAATTGAGCAGTCACACAAGCAAACTGCTCGAAAACCTTCCTATCTTCTATTCGAAATTTTAATGGCAGATTTAGAAAAATAATTATTTCCATTCATAACCGTCATTTATAAAATAGTTTTCTTTCTTCTTATTATTATTATTAAATGTAACTTTATATCAATTTTCCTCTATATTAAATTTAAACGTTTCCTTTTAATTATATTATTCGTGAGATTTAATTTTTATTACTATTTAAAATTTTCTTCATTTTTCTTTACTTCAGTTAAATTTTGTTTTTAAAAAATTTAAATCTGCCAAATAAAATTCCAGTGTGGGAACGCTAATTGAGTGCACCCAAAACTGACGTTAGATAGGAAGCCATATGGTAGTAATTTGCATATGATTAGTCAGCCTACTATGGACAAGCTTCCGGTAGCTGTCACCCAACCGCGGCATTAGCAAATGCTTATATTTCGTCATATATACTATTTTCAGGAAAAAAAAACGTGCGGAACGGATTCCGTGCATGCTATAAATTCACATTGTATAACCCACTGTACTCCTAAACTTTTCAAGACGAGCAAATGAAGCACACGTTTTGAACCTTCGACTGATAGCTCAGCGTTGAGATGTAAACAAACTCTTATAAATTCACTTTGGAAGGCGATAAAAACTAAACGAGTATAAGAACTGAAATAATTTTCACTTCACTAGGAGCGCTATTGTGTTCTCCGCGGGCCATCAGGATTTCATCGCAGAAATCCACCTGAAAGCCGTACAAAACTTCGAATTTTCGTTGGCACCTCCATAATTCTTCATATACCGCCATGTAAGTTAGCCAGCAAAGTCGGCCTACTAATGGTCATGTGTGAGGTAGTAAGCGCTGTTGCCATATGGCTTCCTATCTAACGTCAGTTTTGAGTGAACCCAAAACTGACGATAGATACAAGTCATATGGCAGCAGCGCTTACTACCTCACACATGACCATTAGTAGGCCGACTTTGCTGGCTAACTTACATGGCGTTATATGAAGAATTGTGGAGGTGCCAACAAAAATTCGAGGTTTTGTACGGTTTAGAGACGGATTTCTACAGTGAAATCCAGATGATCCGCGGAGAACACAATAGCGCTGCTAGTGAAGTGAAAATTATTTCAGTTCTTTTACCCGTTTAGTTTTTATCGCCTTCCAAAGTGAATTTCTAGGAGTTTGTTTACATCTTAACGCTGAGCTATCAGTCGAAGGTGCAAAACGTGTGCTTCGTTTGCTCGTCTTGGAAAGTTTAGGAGCACAATGGGCTATACAAGGTGAATTTATAGCATGCACGGAATGCATTCGGCACTTTTTTTATTCGGAAAATAGTATATATGACGAAATATAAGCATTTGCTAATGCCGCAGTTGGGTGACAGCTACCGGAAGCTTGTCCATAGTAGGCCGACTAATACATACGCAAATTGCTACCATATGGCTTGTATCTATCGTCAGTTTTGAGTGAACCCCAACGGTGTATTACCTTGCGGAAGGCAATAGAGCTCAGCTGATGCGATTTACCGTATACATGGGATGCGAAAGAGGAAAGACAAGTTTTGGGGACGGATCGTGGAGTTGACTTACGACCGCGACACAGCGAGCACGCGGAGAACGGCCGGGAAGAAAAGAAATCACTTAGCGCAAAAAGAAAATGTTCGATCGCGGAGTGCAATTCTAGCCGGCAAACATATAACCCTACACTGCTTAAATTTTCCGTAGTTGCGGAATATTTTGGATAGTATTTTAACGAATTCAGTGATGGTGTTCCCTTGCAAGTGACTCAATTCTTCCCCACAACACCTGCCTCTAGCAAAATTCCAACAAAAACGTGTTCCCTTGCTTCCCATTAAACATCTCAAGTGAAATAGTCATGGATGCGATCTTTGAGGAACGGAACAAATGGAGAGGCTATGCTCATATAAGCTCCATAGAAAATGATGCGACCACCTTCTGAGCATGATTGTCATTTCATTTCCAATAATTTCCACAATTTCTCCTCTCGAGAGCCAGATTGTCAATTTGACGACTAAACATGGACGCGAAATTTACCTGGCGCGTGAGATACGATTCGGAATTTAGTCGTTTTTTCGGTTCGAGAACGTGTCCGGAGGTACATATTGACTGTAGTGAAAGTAATATTACACCTGGTTTAGGGATAATAACATTTTTAGGAGTAACATTGTAAATCGGAGCGAGGGACTCAATTAAAAGTGTAATGTGCGTTATTGATAGAAAACGATGGGTTATCGATACGACAGTGTTTTCTATCCTAAGTGGCCATAATGCTTTATTTGTATTCAATGCTATTTTCTTGTTCTGTGAAGTGTTATTTGCAATAAAACCATATTTACGAGTGCATAAGCGTTTGTTTACTTTCTTGTGACAACCCATTGGGTTCCCCTTAACTAGCTTTAGTATCACGGTCGCAGGGGTAGGTGCAAAAAGACACGTAGTTAGGCAGGCGGTCGCAGGGGTAGTTGCGACAACGTGTACACATGGATGTCCACTCCGGTTTCATCTTGTTCCTCAAAGGATGCGATGGTGTTCGGCAAGACAATTGCCTAAAAGTTCGCCGTTGATGGAAATTTAGAGCAAGGAAGATTAGATTACAAGTTTTCCATGTTCGTCGCCACCAAAAATTAACTTAGCGGTTACTTGTGACGCATTTAATAGTTCTTTGGAAGAAGCCAGCATTCAGTGACGTTTGAGGCAAATACACTGCTATCAGGACTTGTTTTCGATTGCTGACGGAACTATAAAACACGCTTTTTCTATTCACACTTGCGTGTTCACATGACTTGAAAAGATTTTTCTTTTAAATTTATATCGTTGCGTTTGCGTGTGAGCACTTTTCAGTGAAAAACGTTAGAATTCCTGTGGCTGCTAAATAATATCATCATTAAAAGCATTAAAACTAGTAGAAATACTTCGAGTGAAACGTTCGAAACAACCATAAATCGTCGAATAGAGCCGAATGGAAGAGTTTTCCAGTAGTAGTTCGAGTTGTGGCCAAGTGAAAAAGAAAAAATGCAAAATTTCTCTTTGCACGTTCATCGTGCTGTTTCTGCAAAGTGTTGGCGATTGCAAAAAACTTGGCAGTGCGTTGCGTCTGGATTGAGAAGTTGATATATCATCTGAATGAATGGGATACTATTTATTTTACGAATCAATGCTGAATACGTTGGGTTTGCAAGAGATAAATGGCTAAAGATACGCGAGGCGATGTTGTTAAATCGTGAAACTTTGTTCACAACTGCAATTGAAGATCGTCAGGATAAGGAGGAGCAAAATTAATTGGTGGGGCGATGTTCTTCGTGTTTTTGTATGCATGCTGGTCTCGACATCTTATCGTATCAAAGACCTTAAAGTTTAATCAGTGCAAAAAGTATTTGTAAGTTTTTTGCGCTTTATCATAATTTTGAATGCTCCTCCTTTTCTTCAGTTTATCAGGGGCTCTTGCCGGGTAGAGTGGTCTTCCGTATTCGTGCCCGTTTATGGTATAGCATTATGTGTTTCGATGACATAATTCTATAACATAAATTGGTCACGTCTATGTTTCTCATTTGATGGGAAAGTTCATGTAAATGATGTTTGAATGAGTTTTCCACTCAAATGGGAAATATATGGCCACGTCTACGTTTGGATCTTGATCGGGTTGGGAGGGTGCGAGGGGGCACCACCTCCATCTGAATGCCCACTCTTATTTGTGGGCCATAAGGATCTTCGGGTAGTGAAGAAGTCCTCCTAAGTCCGTCTGTCTTCACCAGGTCCAGTTTGTCTTTTTTCGTCAGCAATTTCCAAACCTTAGTTGGTTACCTCCTTTATCGACTTCGGTTGACGTTTATTTGACCCCGGAATACGTAGATGCGAAAATCTTGCTGTAGTGGGTCCTTGTGCGGAGGGAAAGAACCCGCCCCACGACACCGCAACGCTAGCCTGCCAGCGCATTCACGCGTACTCAGACAAGGCCAATCTCGGCGGATCCCAACATCCTCTTCCGCTGAGGCATCAGACCATCGCTTCAGTCCTTCACGGACATTTAACCTACCCGTTTCACTTCAATGGTCCAATTCAATCCTTCTGTGACTCTATTTTGCTCGAGTGTGTAAGCGTCTCTTGTTTGGTACATAATCAGAGAATATTTACTAAATAGATTCAAGATCTACATTAGGTGATTTTTGATTTCTTTTAAAAATTTCAATCAATAAATAACTTAACGTAACAAACTTCTTACGGGTTGTGCCTGAAGGGCTTTACCCGAAGTGTAAGCAATTACCAGTTATAGTCAACTACGCCCGTAAAGTTTCCATTATTAAGGCAGGGATGAGTGGTTCACTTCAACCACCTTAGCGTCATTAGGTTTGACGTTTCCCTTGTAATGCAACGACCTTCTTCAGGGAAAATAACGGTTGCTTTTTGTACAATGTTTACGTTCGTCCGTTCGTCTCAAGCCTCTGTGTATCTAACTTAAATTTTAAATTACTGTAGAGTAGCTTAAGTGGCACATAAAAGAAAATTTTTAAAGATAATAAAAATTGATCGGAATGTCTTGTAGAGTACGCATGATAAATGTTTTATAGTAGAGCTTCATGGCGCGACCAAGAATTCGCCCCATATGATCCTGATAGCTAGCCGACAGGTACGTACGTGGTCGTAAAGCGAAGCAAGTTAGCTGAGCTCGGTCTTCTTTAAAGCTAGCTGACTCCTGTGCCAGAGCATTGACACTGATGCCCTGCACGGACTTAAACACTCCGATTCACTACAGAGGGAAACAGGAAATGCTGATGGAACTATTGAAAATGAGAATGAAGAGAACGAATAAATAAAGGGGTAGATTTTGAAGCACATAATTTGAGATGTTTTTAGAGTTTGGACAAAGAAACCATGGCCAGAATTAGAGAGTCTGGTCTACTACAGTTGTTCGTGGTTTCTGTCGAATTCCGATGTGGCAACAAAAAACAGAAGAGACCTCATTCGTTTTCGCATACGCTAAATAGCACCTGCAGCAGAGCATATATAGCCAATAGCCCCTGCAGTTAAACGAATTTTATTTGTTACGGTACTTATACAGCAAAGAGAAAAAGGATTAAAAGTGCATTTGTATTAAGTAGCTTATTACAAATCTACCTGGATCGCAAAGTTTCCTTTTAATGCAACCAAAATGTAATATTAATTGATTAGTACTATAAGAAAGCGAATGAGTGCCCCTATATTTCATTGTGTTAATGCCTCATTTAATTTCTTCATAGAAATTAGGCCGCGTAAAAGCCATTTGATATTTGGCCCATACTAAATTTCTTTGTCTGAATTTATAAAATTCTACTTCTGATCTGAAAATTCTTTCTTTTTGGCTGCAATCTGCAATGCAGTTTACCACTTATAATTTATAAATGCTCATGCATTCAATATTGATATTAAAAGATATCATAAGATCTATTCGTTATAATACTTAAAATCTATTCGTTATAATTATAAATAATTAATTTTTTAAGTTGTACGTAGGCAATGCAGTGCTTTTTAGACCAAACTTTTATAACATTTCCTAGGATGACATTTCCTCAATTTCTTGCGTTGATTGTGACTAACTTCACCTGAATTGAATTGTCGAGTATCATTGCTAAACAAAATTTTTTGGGTTAACTCTGTAATTTGCTGTCCTGAATAATGGTTGATATTGTCAATGAATATAATCCTGTGGGTGCTGTGCAACACGATTTTCACCCGTACGAATCAAATGGAGGGTAAGTACAAATATATCACCAAAAACAATTCCTGTTAAAGTTCCATGATTTCAGGAGTGTAGTCGCTATTGCCGGTGATGACTTTGCTGTTATCGCAGCTGACACACGTCTTAGCAGTGGATATTCAATTCATACTCGGAAACAATGCAAACTTTTCACATTATCAGATACTACTGTTCTAGGCTCAACTGGATGTTGGTGCGATACTCTAGCTTTGACTAGTTTAATTCAAGCTCGAATGAAGATGTACCACTATTTGCATCTAAAGGTCATGTCAACTAACGCTGTTGCTCAGATGCTGTCAATAGTAATGTACCATAAGCGATTCTTCCCTTATTATGTTTCGAATATTTTGGCTGGTTTAGATGCTAATGGTAAAGGGGTTGTCTACAGCTACGACCCTATTGGTCACTGCGAATTGGCAACCTATCGCGCTGGTGGTTCAGCTGGGGCGCTCCTTCAACCCGTATTAGATAACCAAATTGGTTACAAGAATCAGAAGGATGTCGAGAAAGCACCTATTACTCAAGAGAAAGCAGTTTCAGTCATAATTGATACATTCATTTCAGCAGCAGAACGTGATATCTATACTGGTGATGGCGTGAATATTAAAATCATTACCAAGGATGGAATTACTACGAAGGAAGTAAACTTGAGGAAGGATTAATTTTCATAAACAATATGCAAGATATATGTAATTCAATATTTCTTATTAAAATTTTAATTGAAAATTATTTGATTGTTGCTTAATTGGTAGTGTACAAAGGTTTAGCAGATCCTAAGGGAAAACCCTCGGAAGTGGCCCAGCTCAATGCAGATCGATATGAGTAAATTAATTGGGCCCAAGTTAAGCGCCAACCTCTCCTATTTAGACGGTCTATTGAATATCAGGTTGCTCATTTTTACTAATGAGGGATTTTTGCAAATATGCAAGATTTTCATTTTCAACATTTGACAGAGATTTCTGTTAATAATGACTGCACAATCGCGAATATGATTTTATCGTTAGAAACATTTAACTAGATCAGGAAACAGTATTGAATATGCATAAAGCTTCATGGTTACTTAGGAAAGAAAACACTTTCAAATCGGTAATCCATTGTCTTCCGGCAATAACGCACATTACACTTTAATTGAATTCCTCGCTCTGGTTTACAATATCGCTGCTTAAAATGTTAATATTCATTAAGTAGGCGTAATCTTCTTTTCACTACAATCAACATGTTGCTTCAGACACACACTCGAACTGAAAAAACGACTAAATTTCAAAACGAGTAACTATTCTGATTCAGAGGACGATTTGGTATGCGACTCTAATGTGGTGGATGAATATGTTGGCGACGCGCGGCTATCAAATCTTTCTCTTTTATTACATAACCGGCTTTAAAACGTAATTTTAACGCATCCACAAAACGTCATGTTGTATGACTATTGTGTTAACTTTTATTATAGATGAATCCTTTGTGCACTTTACACGGCGAAGATTGAACCGAATCAAAAAGAAAACAGGAACACTGAAAACTCCACCCGGATTCAAAGCAGATTTGACGGAAATCAGACAGGCAAAACAGCAAGATCCATCGCAATTCAATAACGCGTGCAGAGTCACTGGGAAAACTAATTTAGCCAATGAATTTAGGTTTCGATCAATGAAATTCCAACGTTCGTTATGAGAACGGTTGTGTGCGATCCGTATAAAAGCGAAATTTTTCAAAATTTGGCTGATAAACATTCACGCCCCGACCGAAGAAAAGGACGAAGAAATAAAGGAAACGTTTTACAATCACCTGGAAAGACTGGTCGACTCATTGCCTACAAACGACACAAAAATAATTCTGGGTGATTTCAACGCTAAGGTTGGCAATGAGATATCTCATCGGGGAACGACTGGAGGATATAGCCACCACGATGAAACAAATGACAGCGGCCAGCGCCTGATTGACTTTGCATGTAGCAGAAATCTAGTCATACGTTCGACTTGCTTCCCACATCGACGCATTCATAAAATGACCTGAGTATCACCGGATGGCAACACACAAAACCAGATCGATTATGTTCTGATCCAACAACGTTGGGCCTCAAGCAAACTTGATGTCCGTAGATACCGTGGAGCCAATTGTAACTCGGAGCATTACTTGATCAAATTAACCTATCGATGTTGTATGTCAAAGGCATATTCGGCGAAGACTAGCTCGCTACAAACATTTGACATCGAAAGGCTCCAAACGGCGTCTGTGGCCAAAAATTTTATGGAGACCCTCGGCAACCAGCTGGCTCCCATCTTATCAGACGCATCGTCAAAGACGAGCAACGAGCTCTGGATGGAAGTGAAAGCGGCTATCAGGACCGTGGCAGAACAGATGATCGGACATCAAGCCCGGCGCAAGAGGAATGATTGGTTCGATGATGAGTGCCAGAATGCGTTGGATAAAAAAAATCAGGCGTACAAAGAACCGGAGATATCGACGATTGTTAGACTGCGGAAGCTGCAATGGGCTGGCCACATGAATCGTATGACCGAACAACGGATACCCAAAAAGGTATTTGTTGGGAGAACTGAAGGCCAGAGATCAGTGGGGAAACCGAGGAAACGCTTGTCTGACTCGGTCGACGAAGACAGTTCATCGCTGCTCGGATTTCGAAATTGGAGGACGCGGTCAATGGACCGAGATAGTTGGAGGCGCTATTTGCAGGAAGCGAAGGCCCGAGAGGGGCTGTAGTGCTAAGAAGAAGAAGAGACCAAACAATTGAGGAGGGAAGTAATTCCAAGATTCCACTTGCAACCGAATCAACCGTTACTGCCACAACGAGAGAGTTTGTAAGTGTGGAGGAAAAGGAGCTTTTGAGTGGCGGAACGTTATTTGTTTGTGCGTGGGAGAAAATGGGAAGGTCTCGGACCGTTGTCATTGTCGCCAAAAAATTGATTAGACAAAGAAAAACATTAGGTGTGATTTGTGAAAAATAGAAGCACAGAAAAACAATTAAAAGATTTCATAACAATTATTGAACGTCTTGTACACTATATCATTTTCCATTTGCCAGAAAGGAAAAAATTCTTCACGTAATTTTATGCATTTCTTTTTGTAGTGAAATTTTGGATGTAATTGCGTTAGTGACGAGAACGACAAAAATAAGTCAAACACGAGCGTGTGTGAAAAGTTCTTGAAATGTATGTAATGGACGAACACGAATCTGGTTACGGAACATATTGTGATATTTAAGTTAGCCTATGCTGATATTGTTTGATTGCATTTACCAGGCTTTTGGGGTGCGAGTTTTTCAAAGGAAATAGCTAATTATCCAAAAATATATGGTAGAGCTTTTTATATGGAGTCTATTAGCATAATGTTGACCAGTTAACCATATATGTTAGCATCTCCATTTCGGGATGTTTGGATTTAACAATCGAATATGCATTGTAGCTGCGGGTACGTGCACTGAAACTTTGAGTCTAATTTTTCCCCACTTGGGACTATATCGAATTCAAGCCAGCAATTGACTTCACTCTGACTGCAAAGCTACATGTGGCATAGTGGGAAATAGAGCAGAAGCACTATGTGCATCTTCGGCTGCTGATGCTGCTCCTTCAATAATTCATAGTCGTGAAACGGTTCGAATTTATCGGAATATCTGCTTGCTGGAAATATACACTTGCTTATCGCAACACAAGATCGAGATACTTTCAAGTTCAACTAAGGAGGGATAAACACTACACATAATAAGAGCATAACACAGCAAGTTGGCTATGGTGCTAATTTGAGTCGTGAGCTGCAAGTTGTGAGCCGTACCTTCGAGTGCTGTAAACTAGGTATTTCCGTGTCAATATTTTGGTTGATAAATCTCGAGTAGAAATTACGCTATCATTATTCAAGCCTACAGCCACAATCACTTTATCCAAACGACACATAAAAAAGGACAACCGTAGATATTGGAACTAGTGTTGTTCACATCGATCAACTCCCTTCTTCCCCCACAATTTTCGGCACAATTAAAACATTAAATAGGACAAGGACAGGAAAAATTCGCTTCAGGGGCATGATTAGTGACATCGACTGGACGGTTAAGTGTCGTCTATGGCCCAACTCGTTGAAAATCAATTGCTCTCTGCAGTGACGGAGGGGCATCATAGCAACACGACCGCCGCACCAGGTTCACAAGCTTCCAGTAGCCATTCATATTACAATAGCCACCAAAAATAATAGAAATAACACAAATCGGAAAAAACGTGCGAAGTCTACGAACAAAATCGACACATATATTAAGTAAAACTTAAATTGACAGTTATAATATCTTAAAGAACATTTTTTTAAAGTCGCAGCCCCTTATCCCGCTTCGACAACGAGCGCTCGTCGAAGGAGTGGGTAAGTATCCTTTTTCTGTTTCAATATTTATAATTATAAAGAAAAATTAATTAATTTTATATTTAAAATTAATTTAATGCACTTATTTTTATATATAATATGTACATATATGAAAATATTAAATTTTGATTATAGAAATTAAAATATTATTTTTATTAAATAAATTTTTAAATATTTAATGCTCTAAATTTTTTTTAATAATTTTTTTTCATATTAAACTTTAAAATTATTCTAAAAAAAATATTTTAAATTTAAATTTTTTAAATAAAATAATAAAATGTTAAAGAATTGAAAAAAAATGAAAAGATAAACAGGAAAACTCGGTCTTTTCATTTTGTTTGAACTGTGACCGGGTATGGGACCCGCAACGTTGGCTGGCCCCTCCAATCTTGAGCTAGCCATCGGGTGAGCTCTCCTCTTTTCTTTTGTTGTTATAGGCGTTCTTGCAGGGTATGAAACATTTTATTTTTCATTTAACGGAAAAGTTCATATAAATGGCTTTTGTATGAATTTTTCTTTAAATGGAAAATAAATGGCGACTTCTAAAATGTATCTTGATCCAGATGGGAGGAATGCGAGAGGGCACTGCTTCCACCTGGATGCCCCACTCTTAGTGGGGGTCCTAAGTGTTCGGAGTAAGGACGAAATTGTCTCGCGTCCTGCGCGCGTTAATCGAGCACGGTCAGTCACGGTTTTCATAGTTCATCCCTTCGGGAGGTTACCTCGGCCTCAACACCGTCGAATCGTGAGTGCGAAAATTTTTTGTAGTGGGCCTTTGTGCTGGGGAAAAGAACCCGCCCCACGACGCCGCAACACTGGCCTGCAAGCGCATTCACGCGTCATCAGACAAGGCCAATTCCGGCGAGCACCAAAACTTTCGCTCGATGAGGCAGCAGTCCATCGCTGCAGTCTTTAACGGGCAAATAACGTCCTCCTAAACACTACAAATGGCGCTGGGCAAAGTGGCCTTCCACACGAGTTTCTTATTTTGTTAACGTTTTATATGATTCAATCATATAAAATTTTAATATAAATTTGAAACATTTTATCTTTCATTTACCGGAAAGGTTCATATAAATTGCTTTGCATGAATTTTTCATGTAAATGAAATATAAATGGCCACTGAATATATAACCCTTTAAGTTTCTCAAATAAGAGAGAGGGATCCACCAAACCAAAGGCTTTAGAGGAATCTGTGAAAATAATGTCAATTTGTTCTTGCTGGTCGAGTGCTGCAGCAATATGCTCGCTAAAAGAAAGTAAGTTTGTGAGGGAAGATCTGCCTCTGACAAAGCCATGTTGTTGATTCGCTAAGGACGGAAGAAAAAGCGGGCACAGCGCATCGAGAACTATCTTTTCAAGGGTTTTACCAAAACAAGGAAGGAGAGAAATAGGACGATATTGCAGTCCCTAGATTTGGGCAATTTTCCATTAGGAGGAGATAATCCCAGAGGATAAACTCAAATTGAAAATTATTGAAAGAGGAATATAAAGCGAAGAGGATAAAGATTTTCATACAACCTACAATCGCCATTTAATAAATAAGTCAGGTAGGCAGAACAACGCTACTATCAGAAGGGTTTTTTTACATACAGATACACATGATAAATAAGCTCGAACGACATGCAAAACAAATACATCTTTGCTTTGAGAGAAAAACCATTGCCAACACCTTATCGGACCGCCATTTTCTTGCAATATTACTGATGGAATATTTTCTGTGAGATATGTTTGTTATTCATCATATATGAAATCCCTTTTATTAAAGTTGGGTGAATTTTGGCTTTTAAGGTATTTTTTATTATTGTACTCATAAGAACCTACATCCATGATTTTGTAAGCGTTCATCTTAAACCATTCATTTGAATCTTTCTCGATTGCCGATACATTCGATCAAGATAATGAGATACTCTAACTATCCCTAAGGGAAGGGCCGAAAGGGGCTGTAGTGCTAAAACAAAAAAAAAACCAATCTACTCAATATTCTCATTTAAATCGGCCGCCATTGTATTTTACACTTAGTGATGTTACTCTTTGAATAAATTCTTAAAAATAGTCATGATACACATCCTACCTGAAACGTTAATGCAAATCCTAACAAACACTTAGTGTCTAAGTCGATTGGAAGTGCATATTGTTCCATAGCCATGCATTGTTGTTGGAATACAGGAAATTCCAAATAACTATAACTTCGTTGAATATTTCGATTCTTCTGAAATTTTAAGTCTTGCAAATAGCTATATGCCTACCAAATTGCTTTTACTAAGTTTAGCGAATTTAGACTTCTGAGGTATTTGTTGCTGTACTCATAAAAACGAATTCCATGATTTTTCGGATTTCGCTAGAGCGGGCGGAAAGGAGGTACTTGAAAATTTTTCACCCCAAAACATTCAAGAGGTTATCACTTCTGATTTTTGCACGACGTTTTATGACTGTAGCTTCTATAGTTTCGGAGAAAAACTGCTGTGACACAGAGATGGACGGACATACGGACAAACAGACACATACACAGGGCGTCATTTCAATAGGAATGTGTATTTTAGTGCAAAATCCTTAGATCGCTTCACTCCGAACCAGCCAAACATTTCCGACGATACAAGTTTGTAAAGCTGCTCCATTACTGCATAATGAATGCTGAAAAATCTAGGATACGAACCATATTATAACATGTCGAGACAATCTCTACCGCGAGTGTCACAATTGTCTGCGATAAAAAGTATGGCATCATCCTAAACAACGACAAAGAACACCCTGCGATAAATCGAAACAATAACATCATCTAAAACAATCATTATGAATCATCATTATCAACAATCATTACGGAATGTTTCGAGTCAATCATGACGTGTTCATCATCAATCCTAAACAAAAATAAAAAGCACAACAAAGAGGGTCGTAAATCGAGTTGTATCCGATTTAACATACTGTGTAAGTAGATGATGAAGAAGAAAGTTATCAGGTAATCTTAGAAGTGCTATTAGAGTAAACTGGAAATAACTAAAGTGAAAATCAATCTCGGTACAATCAGCGATTAAAAACTGAAGTTTTTAATAAGAAATAATTTTCTTCAGTTTTGATTTTTGTGGAAAATCTAAATTATAGGCTGCACACCTAAAAGGCGCAACAATATAGTCTTCTAGAGTTTCGTCACTGTCACGAAAGAAGAAACTCTAACATATCATCACCATGCTTTGATCTCCCCTATCGTATGAACGATTGTTACGAATTGAGTGGAAAATCAGAAAATAGAAACTGTAATTTGAAAATTATTTTTCATTTTTATTGATAGTAAAAAACGGTATTACCTATTACATAGCATATTTATCATCGGAATAAATATCTTAAAAATTACATTCTTACTTAATTATAAAAAGCGTAAACTTAAAATATTGTATAGTAATAAGTCGGTTACGATGAGATTATAATCAATTAACATAGAATATCTTTGGATAAAATGTGTTTATTTCTCTTTCAAAATTGTTTATTTCTGTTTTCTTGTTTTTTTTACATAGTATTTGATAAGGTTATTGTTGTAAATAATTACGATCTAGCCGTACTGTTTTAAATTCTGTGATAGATTGATATTTGAAACGCTAAAATATTACTTTTTATATTTACATGCTTTGATTTTTTTATAGTCTATGAATTTCATATGCTAATTTATATTTATTGATAGCTTTTAATTTCCTTCTTTATTTTTAATATCATAGCTTTTATATTTATATATTCTTATGGATATTATATTAATCCGCCTGTGGATAAAACCTTATGGATAAAATATTGGGAAGTGGTCGTGGAAGTGTTTTATTATTAAAATATTCGTCAACTTTCATTTAAAAGATATTAAATCATAAAATGAAACAAGTCTTAAGGATGATTGAACAGATGATTTAAAACTGAGGAATATATTTAATGCAGTGTCTTATAAATATAAATGCATATTAAACCATTTTCCAAGACAAAATTGTATTGTAAAACTTGCTCGTTGTTTTATTTTTATTTAAATAACACAATTAGTTTACCCAGTTCATAATTGATTTAGAATGTCGGTCTATGGATATTTTTTATTATTTTATATTTATGCTTATATTAAATTAAATATTTGTTTATTTATGAACTCAAAAACACATGGTTAAAAACGTCAGCTTTAGAATCTGTAGGTATTTTATCATTATATTAAAAATAATGTGGAATTAATTTTTTATTATGGACGTTTTCAAGGCAAATCCCTGAAATACAGTAGCTATGGTAAAACGATAAATGCTCTTAGGGGAAAGATCGATGAAACAATGGAATGACTCTTTCGATACAAAATATCAGGTCATGATAAATACTGGAAGGGGCCTTGTACCTAGGATTGTTATTTTAAAAATACATGGTTTCAATACATATTTACAATACTTGTATTCCTGGTAATAATTAACAAAAAGAAAGATCATAGCCAAGGGATACGGTGTGACTTTAAAGAAATGGACAAATATGGGTACACTACAGCGTGGATAGTTTCATCACTAGTGTGGATACTCACAGTTAATCACATAGTTGATGATTTCAAAAGGCAGCGTTTCAAGACGATTGCGTACTCTGACAATACTGATAAGTGGAAAGTTCCTGGAGATGCTGTATGATCTGATACTGTTCAATATATCTATGTTAGTTTTGTCATATCTATTTTTCTTTCATCTGACCGATTATTTATCAATAGGTTATAGGCCCAGAACGGCAACGGCAATAAAGAAAAAAGTGTCGAAAAACAGACGCGTGTGCGAGAAAATTCGCGACGGCCATTTGTCTCGAAGTCCTTTATTCCGATAAATAAAGAACAACATTGCAGACGAATCTTCGAAAAACGGCATTTAGAACCTTAGAAAAACGGGTTATGAGATGACTAGTTGGAGCAAAGTGGGAAGGGGACCGATGGCAAACAAGGAGCAACCATATGCTGTAAGAATGATTTGAGGAGCTGGAGGTTTCCTCGATGATAAGGTTGCAGAAACTACAAAGGGCTGGCAGATACCTTAAAAGGGCTTGTAGTGAATAGAGTGGATAAAAATGTCCATGAGGGACTGCTCAAACATTTCTTGTATTTAAAAGGCACGAGGAAGTACGCAAAATTTCAATCTCCCACACCTCGCACAAAAGTCAGACACCAAGAGTAGTTTGGAAGCAGACATCTGCTACTTGTGGCGATCTGAACCAGATTTCCTCGCAAATTGCATCAAAATCGCCCATGATTTTCTTTCAAAAAATTGCAAAGGTTCACTGGCGCCCAACGCGAACAAAGTTCCTATGTGCCACACGTCCAACTGTCAAACATATGACATGTTAAAACGATGAATGACAAACCGTGACCGCAACAAAGACTGTAGACAACATCAATTTGCACTATCGTTTCATAACAAATCCCTACGATTGCTATTCATTTCGTTTTATTGCATTGTAAACTTCGCAATCTTTTCACACTCACTATGCCTTTTGCTTTGAACTAGCATCACTTTGTACGACTCGACTTTTTCTGTTGTAAGTGCTCCTATAACACTACAGCCATACAGCTTTAAACGGATTATTACAAAACAACACCAAGATAACGACGGAGCATGGGATGGAGCGATGGCAGGCTCGAGTAAGTGTAACTGAGATGACGTTATGTCTATGTGCATATTTTGTTTTTCGTCACACACAACTTCTAATGCAAATGCAAGATCCCGAACGTATTGGCAATGGCTTGGATGAGAAATTCAAGCATGCAACGACAAAACAATTCAATCAGAATACATCACCTTAACGTCCAAAGTAATTAGGAACTCATATTTAATAGAAAAACGAGCGAATCACTCAAGCCCCTGCACCGCTGCGAAAAAATACAAAATCGCAAGTGGGCATGAACATGCATAAAACACCACTTTGCGGTATTCGATAGACAGACGAGTTCACAATCTAATGATTTTTGGCGATAATCAAGTTGAGCCAGAACAAAAGTATCCGCGAAAGAGAACTTTTTGCTGTGCGAGTTCGTGCCGCCGCACAGGTCATTCGCAACGTCCGCCATGTTCCGCGATCACAGTCAGAATCTCTCTTGTGTGTCGCAACGGTGGTTTCTTGGCGAGCCCACTCATTCCGAAAACTGTACTTTGCCTCGCGGGACAACACAATTCGTTAATAAATTGCGTCGCAAAGGGGTTGCCGTAATTGAATTTTAATTGTAAATTTAAATGTTTATTTTTTACAATTGAAATTGGATCAAGTATTATGTTGTTTTTCGAGCAATTTGCCTAGGCGACTGCTCGATTACTACAGGTTTTGATTGAAATGACTGCTCGGTGGCGACCAGTGTTAAACCAATAGGATGCAGGTTCGATTCTGCCGACGAAGATAGTTCATCACTGCTCGGATTTCGAAGTTGGAGGACGCCATCGGGATGATTAGAGGTACTGTATGCAGAAAGCGAAAGCACTGCATGGGCTGCAGTGTTGCACTGTAGAAGAAGAAATGAAGTAGAAAAACAGCAGTAAGGCATTTTGGGAAGTTTAGCTTCGTTTTGCATATGATTATGTATAGGATAAAAAGTTGTAGGTAGATAAATGCAGGAAAAATTTCATTTCATAGTGGACAATATGTTGACCTTGATATTATTCTTATCGAGGATTTACGGCGGTTGCCACCAGTGAGATCAACGCCAATCTTCAAACAAACTAAATCTAAATTAACTGATACAACTTTTTGGCGTTCTTTAAAATTTTATGAACTCCCCCAGGTAATGTAGCAAAATGACGTCCTACTTTCTAATACTCTAACTAAAATTGGTAATGGAGATGTATTAGAACCAGATCAATTGCAGCTCATAGAAAACAGATTTTTCACTCAAGAAGAGGCTCAAAGATTATGTCCTGAAGGAGTCCGTTTATTTTTGACAATATGTTGAAAGGAAAGAGCTAAAAATAATTAGATATCGTAATTATGACAAAAAATTATTGTAGTGAGTATTTTGTCATATTATATGCATCCTAGATTCCTAGTCCGCGTTTTCTAGTGGTTAGAGCACTAAGCCCGTAAGCCGAAGGTCTCTGGTTCGAGTTTCGTTGGCGTCAACGAGATTTAGTTCGAGTGATTCTTTGGACGAACTATAAGCCCATTCAGTTATGATACGTTCTCGTTTAAAATCAGAACGTACCGCAGTTAGGTAGACGGACACACGGCCAAAGCGTGATAATGGTCATATCACCTTGTGGAGCGCCGATACATTCGATCATGACAATGAGATACTCTAACTATGTCTAAGCGAAGGCCCGAAAGGGGCTGTAGTGCTACGAAAAGAGAGTTTTTTGAATTTGTCACATTTATTCCTGAATTTTTCCTGCATTTATCTATATACAACTTTTTGACCTTTACATAATCATTTGCAAAACAAAGCTAAACGTCCCACCGGACACTCCCAGAGTGTCTCATTGCTGTTTTTAACCCTTACATAATCCTTTTATCCCTTTAGACACTGAAGACGACTCGAAGTAGTCGAATCGCGTCTGCTCACACAACAAAGCAAGGCCCGACGGCTTTTAAAGAAAAAAAAAGAGAATTGGCCTGCGGGTACCAAATAAACAAAATTATGGCCTTACATAATCATTTGCAAAAGGAAGCTAAACTTCCCACCGGACACTCTCAGAGTGCCTCATTGCTGTTTTGGCGAATCTTCTTGTGCGAGCTAAAACAGCGTTGCAGGTTAAAATAACGTTGCCGAGTTAAAACAGTGTTGGAGGAGCTGGGACAGCGTCGGCGAAAAGCGGTGTGGTAAGTGTATTGCGACGGAAGAATTACGCTTTTTCTGGGCTCACTCCTCTCGTTCACTTTTCGTTAGAACCTCCGTAAAGGAAGCTAAACTTCCAAAAACGATACGGCTTATTATTCACGCTTCTTAACTCTAGAAATCCACCGAGGATTTCTCGGTTAATGGTGCGAATTCCCGAGCCGCCGATGGTTAGTTATCATAGTGTGAGCAGAAACGCGTCTGCTCACACAACAAAGCAAGGCCCGACGGCTTTAAAAGAGAATTGGTCTGCGGATATCAAATAAACAAAATTATTGATTGCAACAGCATTTATCTCTACAAATTGGCTCCTGTAATATTCCGCAATCTAGTGATTATTTATATTCGTATTTATTAATGTCAATTTTTAAAGGAAAAATACTGATTTTTATCCTTCATTATCTCGAAAACTTATGACTTTTCGGACACACGCCTGTAACAAAAACAATTTCTTACAGCTAGCTCGATTGAATGGCATCAAAATCTTGTGAAACTAAGGAAAAAATTCGTGCCTAGGTAGCAAACGACAACTAGAGTAGGTTACGAGTAATTTTCTTTAGAAATAGGGATGTATTTAGAATAAATTGCGCTTAATAAATTTTGTAGCGAGTCCGAATTACGAAGAAATGGGACGGTACGATCGTCATCAGAAAAGATGAAGCTGTTGTTGCATGAATTGCAAATAAGAAGTTAGAACAATTCAGTAAACTTCGTTAAATATTTTTTGTTCTTCGGGTTGAAAGAACACGATTGTAATTTATAAAGGCGACGATTACAATAAATCTGAATAGTAGCCCTTTACGAAAGGTTAAAGTTTTATTATTTTTGTTCAAAGCGTTAAACTATGTTCACACCAGCCTAAATTATCTAATTTCGTAAAAGTAATTTTCAAATCATAGATAGATATTTTATTGAGTCTTCTTCCGTGAATACATTCTTAACATGATAAGAAGGCACATAGCTTGACAACGGCACTATAGTAATTATTACAAAATTCGGTCCTAACCAATTCAATGTAATTGAAAGATTGATAAAAATAGTATTACACCAGTGCTCAATTGCGTATAAATTGAAAAATACAATCGAGAATTATTTGCAAAAAAAAAACAAGAAAGGAATTGACATGAATATGATACTTTGAGCTTACAAAATACGATAAGATATTTAACAATAATATAATGAGCTCAGTAAGTGAAACCAGAAGCAAGTGTTAACGTAACTATAAAAAGTTTAAGAAATTATATTTATAGTAAAACAATAAGGTAAAGAGGAAGAAATAAATAAAATATAAGAGCTAAATTATTAGCCACGATCAAATGCGTAATACGAGGTGTGTTCAAAAAATATCGCGAATTTTGTTTTTTTTTCAAAAATTATTTATTTATTCATGAATATCTATTTTGTCCCCTTTAAAGTAATCCCAATGAGATATTATACACTTGTGCCAACGGTTTTTCCAATCTTCGAAGCACTTCAAAAAATCATTTTTTTAAATCTTGTTCAGCTCCTCCTTCGATGCCGTCTTTATCTCGTCAAGCGTAGCGTAACGTCGTCCTTTCATGGGCCTCTTCAGTTTAGGAAACAAGAAAAAGTCACAGGGGGCCAGATCTGGGGAATACGGTGGCTGCGGCATCATGAGTGTGTTGTTTTTGGCCAAAAAGTCGCGCACAAGCAACGATGTGTGAGCAGGGGCGTTATCGTGGTGCAAAAGCCAATTTTTGTTCTCCCACAAATCCGGGCGTTTCTGGCGGATTGCTTCGCGCAAATTGCGCATAACTTGCAGGTAATATTCCAATATTCCTTATTGACCGTTCTTCCCTGTGGCAAGAACTCATGATGCACCACGCCCCTGCAATCGAAGAAAACTGTCAGCAAAACTTTCACATTCGACCGAACTTGGCGCGCTTTTTTCGGTCTTGGTTCATGCGGCAGCTTCCATTGAGATGAGCTTTGGTTTCCACGTCATAACCATAAACACACGATTTGTCACCAGTTATGACCCTCTGGAGCAAATTTGGTTCGTCGCGGACAGAGTTTAACATCTCATTAGCAATGTTCATGCGTTGCTGTTTTTAGTCGCAATTGAGCAATTTTGGTACGAATTTCGCGGCGACCCGTCTCATGCCCAAATCGTTGATAAAAATCGAATGGCACGAGCCAATCGATATGTTTAGGTCCTCAGCAACTTCTCTAACGGTGGTTCGACGATTGGCCAATACCATTTTCTCCACTTCATTAATTTTTTCGTCTGTTGTTGAAGTGCTCGGGCGTCCGGCACGCTCTTCGTCGTTCACATCTTCTCGGCCTTTAAAAACATTTTGTACCACCGATAAACGTTGCTTCGGTCCAAGGTAGCTTCTCCGTATGCCACAGTCAACATTCGGAATGCATCCGCGCACTTAATTTCGTTTTTCACACAAAATTTGATACACGTTCTTTGATCCATTTTTTTGAATAAGTAAAAATCGAAGACGATTGAAAACACGTGCAAGTAAAGCAGCTATCACCAATTAAGTGAACATTCAAAATGGCCGAGCTTGTCGGCATAAGTGACAGACATGAGTACCAACATAACGCCACAAAAAATCGAAATTCGAATATACGTAACCCGCGAAAATTCAAAATTCGTGATACTTTTTGAACACACCTCGTATTCAAAACCCGGTGATAAAAATAATGGCTTATGTGGATCTAATGAGGAAGGAGTATTTAACAAGAATTATCTGCACAAATTGATTTGAAAGGTGAGATATAACCACTAACGTTCTCTGAAGGTACGTTTCGATTAAATAATTCCCTTACGACTGGGTCGGGATGCGAACTACAAGAGGTCAAGCGCGTCATACTCTGCTCGATCATGAAAAATAGAATTGGTCTAATTTTGGTCTCACCGTAAAGAATACTGTTTCTGAAATTTTTTTGTTTGGTCTTCTGTATTTCGATAAGAATTTTCCATTCAAAAATATGATTTTCATCAGCAACAGTTGAGAAAACAGAATGCCAAACAGGCATAATAAAATTTACTTGTTTCAAAAGTTTTAATTGAAGTTGTTCTTGAATTCTTTGTAGTGTGACCCCCAACTGCGTTTTTGGTCCTGCCAAATGAAATGTCGTTGGCAAGAAGTGATTGTAGCGCAGGTTCGAGCAAGGATGAGTTTTATAGGAAGAGTAGGAACTTAAGTCCCTAAGGAAGCTTGAGCAAGAATTTCCACACGGCGCAGGACGATTTTTAGTAATACCTTTGCTGGTTTCGTTTTGATTTCTATATAATTGAGCATTTAACTCCTTCGGTGCTCTAATGCCGCGATAGACAAACAGAAAACACAAATACAATTATAATCTATAATTAGCGATTCGATTGGAATGTAAATGTTCGCAACCCATGGTCTTAACGCCACTAAGTTTCAGTTCGAAATAAATCTATTCCGGTAGCGTCACACATACGCAAGTAGACGATTCCGAATTAACGACGTCGAACATGAACGCCCTCGGCTAAGGAGTCCTCCCAACAATATCATACAGCAAAATCGAATTAAAAGCGATCACTCACCAGTTCTCGTTGAAAGCGCGACTACGATGCATTCCATCGTGTCTCCATTTACGTCAAGAATCATCGAATTCGAAGAGCTAATTGTAAAGAAACCTTATATGGTCCCGTCAAAATTTTCTAATGAATTTGTCCCGCAGTGCTGTATACCTGGACACTTCAATTTCGATATTCCTGTCTTAATCGCAGCAACCACCTTATAGCACTCCGTTCATGCTGTACACTTCCACACGAAAAGTGACACGTGCACGTTCATGAAATGCCAACCGTATTTCAATGTCCTCTTGGTACATTGGAGATTACCGTAAGCAGAATGGACAAGAAAACAATTCGATTTGTTTTGGTTAATTAACTGCCCGCGTCCACAGAACAATTCATCAATTCCAATAAATAATGACGGCACGACAGTCAACATTTACACAAACTCGCATAGAAGGCGTCCAAGAAACGTTGGTCGTTGGTTGTGTCGTGAAAGCGTACGATTCACTCCACTCAATTTCGCTCGACTATGTTTTGCGTGGGGAATTACACCAGTGCGTCGCCGTCTAAGATTTCTTTCTTTTCTCAAGGAAAATCGATCATATCGATATAACTATCGACAACATTATACGCTCATTGAAATTAACTTTTACTTGTGGGAACGAGATACTGAACACTTGTTTTACTTAAGGCAATTTATTTTTTTGCAGGCCGTTCTCCGCGTGCCTGCCGTGTTGCGGTCGTAAGTCAACTTTTCGATCCCTCCAAAAATCTCCCCTTTTCCTTCTACCGTGTCGCTACCGGTAAATTCAATCAGCTGCTCGCTCAGCCGAGCTCGATCGCATTCGGAAATGTAATACACCGTTGGGATGCACTAAATCAGTGTTCCCATGCCCGAAATTTTAATTAACAGATTTAAATATTTCAAAAAGAAATTAACTGAAATAAAGAAAAATTAAAAAGAATTTAAATAGTAATAAAAAAACTATTTTATAAATTACAATTATGAGTGGAAGTAATGAAATCTTTCTTTTTTTGTCTAAATCTGAAATTAAAATTTCGGATAAGGGTTGGGAAGATTTTCGAGCAGTTTGCTTGTGTGACTGCTCGATTACTACACAGTCCAAATCCAAACCTTGGCGTTGAAATTTATTGTTAGGGTATCTCATTCCATGACCGTAACGGACTTCGAGGTGATATGATCAATATCACGCTCAACCATGTGATCATTACCTAATTTTTCAGTTACTACCCATGACAGCTGGGTGGGCTGATAATCCGACAGCAGCATCGGAAGCTCAAACTCGATGCCGTGACCGACATTTGAACATGGGAGCAGCTGAGCAAGCGGAGTGCGCTCTAACTCACAGCTCCACACGGCCAAACAAGAATACAATAGATATATTATCTATTGGACGAATACTAGCTTTGTACATTAAAACTTTAGTACTGCAACTTACAGATTTGCTTGAAAGAAGAGGTGAGAATGCTACAACCGCTTTTCTCAGAATTGACCGAACATGGTAATTAAATTTTAGCCTATGATGTTAGTGAATGTCTGAATATTTTATTAATGTTTTGAGAGAAATATTGTGCTCATCGATTGATAAAGACAGTAATTTACTTCAGGATTAATTCTTAGAGCCCAATCAAACATATAATTTAGGAATTACCTATTTTAATCGATAAACTACGGTTAGTAAGAAAACAAAATAAAATGCGACCTAAAGGAATAGGACAGTTACTGTTTAAAAGTTTGTAGATTAAATCTTTTAACCAAACCGAATCGAAGGCCTTTTCAAGATCAATTGTTCACGCCACTGTAACTTCTTTGTTTCGCTATCCAGAAGAAATTTTTTTCATGAACAGATAGGATTGCATGTTCAATAGAAATTTTTTCCTTGAAGCTAAATTGTTCAATAGGAATGATTAGTTTAGAAAATATTTTAAAAGATCGCAGAATAATTTTTTCAAGAATTTTTCCTAGGTTCGAAAGAAGAGACATTGGTCTCAATATCTTAGTCAACATTTCATCTTGATTTTGGTAAAGGAACTAATGTGGCTGCTTTCCAAGCAGATGTAAAGTAACCCTTATTAATGGAGTTATTTGCAATGACGACAAGAGGTCTAGAAATTGAGTTGCTACATTCCCTGATTACTAAGTTTGGAATGCCATCTGGACCAAACGATTTTCAGGGTTTTGTACTAAAATACAAAACCCTATTGCAATCACATGACCTGTGTCCGTCCGTCTATATGTCACAGCACTTTTTCTCCGAAACTATAGAGGCAACAACCATGAAACTTTGTGGGAAGGTCAGAAGTGGCGACTTCTTGAAAGTTCTGGGGTAGTAACATTTATTTCAAAGGGGTTTAAGGGGGTTTCCCCATATAGGGAGGTGACCCTCCAAACAAAATTTTTCACCATTGGTAGTTGAGTAGGGTGTCGTTGGAAAGGTCTTAATGAGACCTTTTCAAAAGAGGGGGAGGGGAAGGGGAAATGTACGAACTTTTCGACTTTTTAACTATTTACAAGATTGACCTGCCCTGAAAGTTTCATATAGATCGAATGGTATTTAACAAAGTAATAGCGGTTTGAATTTTACTGTAAAACTATGGAGAAATATGCGCTGTGTTACTATGGAAACATATGGCTATGGAACAATATGCGCTTTTTACCGGCTCAGACACTACAGGTTTGCTAGGATTTGCATGAAAGTTTCAGGAATGATAGGTATCATGAATATCTTTGAGAATTGGTTCAGCTAGTGGTATCAGTAATCGTAAAACAAAATAGTGGGTGTTTTAAATGCGAAGGTTGAATAATTTTGAGATATTTTTTCCCAACTTCAAGGTTTAAGGTGCGTGCTTTTAACACTTGATTCAATTTAATGAATGACTGAAGATGAGTACCTACAATTAATACTCATATGTGAAACAAGTCAAGGAGGCAGGAGAGAGCTCCTAACAGAAGGGCCTTGTTACCACTCTAGGGTTCGAAAAAAAATTTTGATGCTATGAATCGATGATTACAGTACAGGGGAGTGGCCCTTGAAAAAAAATTCATGAAAGGTAGTCGATATGAGTATCAAATGAAAGGTCTTTATGAGAGCTTTTCAAAAATGGGTTTCCCCCCTCACGAATGGACACTTGTGATCTAAAAAATCTGTTATCAAGGGAGATATTTATGAATACAACAATAACTCGTTCGTTCGTTCAACTATGTTAATAATAGTATGATTGTCCAATTTCACATTTTCTCCAATAAAATCATATGAATGCCTTTAAACCTAACCTTACATAAGGTCCTAATACGTACGTTTGATGAAATTTTTATCATATTCACGGAAGTTATATCCATTTGAAATTTCTCTAATTACAACAAATATAACACACTATTTTGGTATTTTATGGACTTTCCATCGAACCAGACATTGCAGTTTTGATTTGATCTTCTTAAAATTTTCGGATAAGATCAACGACATAAATGCTTTTGAAATTTCATGATTGGAGTGATATTTGTTAGTTGAAAATGGAGTAAAAATGGATTTTCTTTTAAACGAGCAGATCTCTTTGACATGTTTCTTGATATCATTCGTTGCTGGTGATTGCATTTTGTAAGTTGAGTACAAAACCCTTCTGACATGAGCGTAGGTCTGTCTACCCAACTTGTTTATTATTCAAATTTACTATTTTAGACTGGATTGCAACAAAACTAGTGAACAAACCATGATAATTAAAACAAGTGGGATGTGAGGAGCGATTATGAGGAGAGAATATTGTCAAAAATATGTCAATTTTTCATCTATCGTAACATATGATTGTTCATAAAAACTAATAGGATCCCTGGAAATATTCCAATTATTTGATAACCGGCCAGTCAAGTTATTTATTTTTCTAAGAACATGTAAGGAAGAAAGTTTATAAACCGTATTCAATTCAAGCCGCATCTTGTCTCTTATAATTTTGCTGATGCAATTAAGTTGTGAACGAAGGAGAATATTAAAACGTTCACACAAAAGATAGCGTCGCATTTTAATTGTCGAAACATGTAAAAATTACAAATTTTTTTCGTCGGGCGTCAAATTTCTAAGCAAATTTAGCAAATTTTTAAAAAACTTATCAATGACGCATTGATCGAATTTGTTCAATTTCCCTTCGATGAAAATCTAGGGTTGGCATAGCTTGATTTAATATGATTTACAAGAGATTTGATTCAAATTACAAATGCAGCGGTGAATTTCTATCTTTTCATACATATTTTTTTAATTTTTTGAGCTGTTTCAAAATTAAGCTTAAAACTTTTATGTCATGTTTGTCCAGAAATTTTTGTTTCATTTTCATCAATATAAATGTTTCATGTTTTAGTCAATTATTTTATTTATTTGATATCCGCAGGCCAACTCTCTATTGTCTTGAAAGGCCGTCGGGACTTGCGTTCGACGGCTTTTCAAGAAAAAAACATTATGTTTTAATAGTATTGTATTGGTAACGACCAGACTTTATCTATGTTTAGTTACTTGACAATAGCGTCGCTGTCAGTATGTTTCATTCATATATTCATGTATGTATAAAGGCTCAATTATATATATATATATATATATATATATATATATATATATATATATATATATATATATATATATATACATATATATATATATATACATATATATATATATATATATATATATACATATATATATATATATATATATATATATATATATATATATACATATATATATATATATATATATATATATATATATATATATATATATATATATATATATACATATATATATATATATATATATATATATATATATATATATATATATATACATATATATATATATATATATATATATATATATATATACATATATATATATATATATATATATATATATATATATACATATATATATATATATATATATATATATATATATATATATACATATATATATATATATATATATATATATATATATATATATATATATATGTATGTATGTATATATATATTATATTATTAGAATGTATGCGGTATGGCAGGTGTTCTGACACCTGAAAATGGTACTTAATAAACGGTTTTACTTCTCTTCTGAAAAAATACACAGCCTTGCTGGCGTTAGTCCAATTTATAAGCTCGCTGCATCACGCCGTGACAAATTAATTGCGAAAGCAAATGACTCGCTCAATCCACTAATTCGTGCCCTGGCGAACTGAAAACCAGCAGTTGCTACCACCTTTCTCTTTGGCCGTAACCTAGCCTCATAGATTTTAGCTAGTTATAAGTAGATAGTTAGGTTATGTTAAACTAGTAATAAGTTCAGTAGAGGTTTTTGCTTAAATTGTCCTCTAGCTAATTGTAGTATTCACATAGAAATACCATACTACACATAGTTTTAAGTAATGTTCAAACGATGGTGATATGACTTTGTCAGAACACCTAGTATATTATAAGGCCTCTGTACCGCATACATTCTAATAAAGGCTCAATTAATTCGTATGTATGTGGGATAATTTGTATGGAAAAGTATGTCATTTTGAGGGTGATTTGTATGCAATTTACCACACTTGCTCCAAATTAAATAATTTGCTCTGATGTGAACATAATATTAGAAAGTATATGTTTACAAAGAGAATAACATCACATTGCACAAACGAGAGGGTTGATAAATAAAAACATTTTTATAATGGAACACCTTCACATTTTTACTTCATTTCGTTTTGGAATATATATCTAATGCTTCTAATCATAATAGACATAAGGTGATCTCAGTTATTTTTGAACTCGAACCCAAACATACCTGGTATCGTTAGAACGTCGAAGTCAATCGTTATCGGCAAGACGCCCTATTGACACATGCATGGGTCTCTCTTCCGTCTTATCGCAGTATTAAGGTCGGGCTTTGTGGTGAGATGCCATCAAGGACTCGCACATCTAATTTCTAGAAAACTCTTAATAAATGTCCTCCCTCGACTCTATCCGTTACATTTATGACTTCACAAGTGCGGTGAATTCAAAAGTGTTTTTGCTTTTTGTACAGTACCCTATTATAAAAAGTTTGCCTTTACGTTCGACGAGTTATTCAGCAAGTTTTCACACAAGAACATGAAAATGCCAGGAATAGTAATCAGGAGTTTTTTTTTGACAAAGGTTTTTAAAGACATTATTCAATGACTAACTTGTTTTCTTCGCTTGAGCAAGTTATTGTGTTTAGAGTGTATTAAGTCGAGAGGAATGTTAAGGGAAAGGTTATTTCACGTGTTGAAAATATGATTTGAAATAATTTTGAATTTACAGGAATCAGTGTGCATGTGAATAAGGTAAAATATTTTACCTTCTAAATTAGTTTCTTGTAGATTTAAGGACATTGAAAACCATCTTATAACTTGTCTTATTTCCTTCTATTGTATATTGTTAAGCATAATTATTTTCACACATTTATTTTAAATGCTTTTAAAATTGTTTACTTGTGTTTGATTAAAAGAGTAGCAAACTGATAATATGGCAAAGAAAGTCGATTGAGCAAACAAAAAAAATGCTACACTAAAAAAATATCAATTGAGGTTTCACAGGCGAATTAAAAACTAGAAATACTATTTTGAATCTCGGCTTACCTCTTTACACAATGCAATCTTACTCAGTTTAGCCCATATCAGAAATACTAACTCATTGCAGTTTTCTTGTAATTAATAAAAAAAATCAATTTTTCATTCGTAGTAACTGCATTAATGAAATGACTAGATTATGGATCGTACAATAATTATCATCTGTTCAAGTATTGATCTCCGCTAATTTGGAGAAAATATCTATCGGTGGAGAGCGTTGGATATATGTTTTAACGATTGAATAACTTCTGAAACTAGTCTCTCATTGTCTTGGAAGTTTTTATTTCCAGCAGATCGCAGTAACCGAGATTGAGTCTCAATTTTATTTGTCAGCTCTTTGAAGTGGAATTTCAAGTGCGGTGGCATTGACTCTTTTTCAACATAATTTACACATGAGGTTTGTAAACTGTTCAGTTGATCGCTCAAATTAAGCCAATGTGACGCGGTAATTGAAGTGTCTTGGGTTTTCAAATTATTCTCAACCTGCGTAATTAGTTCTAAAATTACGTCTCTATTATTTTGTCCTGCAGAATTTATGGCATTATTTGTTGCATTTTGCGGCGGACTGTTATGGTTCGCGTTTACATTTGCATCTAAATTCAATTTTTGTTGCACTGGCGTTGCGTAAATAGTAAGCTTCGCTGGCTTGTAAGGGACAGCGGGTTTCTTTCCGCTACTACTATCATCACCGTCTTCTGAGTTGTTAGCATTCTTACTCGTGCTACTTTTGAGAACAAATTTTGGCGAAAGTTGCGATTGTGTTTCGCTTGGTACTTCCCAAATTTTCTTCAAACTATTTATACTCCCCGTACTCCTACGTTTGTTATCTTCTTCACTTGAATCTACCTTACTAGTATTAATATCAATATTTTCGTCGTCTTTTTCTTGCGTCTGTACTATATCGACTTTGATTTCAGTCTTATTTAATTCTTTTTGTACGGCATGCACTTTCCGTTTGTTATCAACAAATTCAATTCTTTTCTCTGAAATACATTGAATTTCTTTTACGTTTGAATGTTTGTTCAAATCATCACTATCTGTTTGCTTGTCTGGTTGATTACTGTCTACTTTTCGTAATCGAGATTTAAAGTCTATGATTGCGTTAAATTCATTCGGTTGATTTGTCAATTTCTTTTGCTCAACTTTTTTCAACTGTGTTTTGAATGTGGGAGCATTTTGCGTTGAGCTAGCATTGTCTTTTTCCTTAACTAAATTTTTAGCATTCTTATTTACTCTATCTTGCTTCGATAAATGTATGCTTTCCGCTAGTTCTGTAACAAGTTGCGAAACAGGATCAGTAACAGGGGCTTGCTCTTTGCTTTTATCAACGAGCTTAATTGTCGTTTCCTGCCGTTTCACTGTTACCTCCTTCACTTCAGGCTTAGCCGCATCAGAGTTTTCCGGTGGTGTGCTCACAGAGCTGCATGAATCGGTAGACACTTCCCTTTTCTTAAGACTAACACCAAACCTCGAACTTGCTTCTTCTACACTTGGAGCTGTATTTGAAACATCATTTAGAGGAGTCAAAGGCGAAAACGCTAATGAGGAACTAGTTAACGCGTAGTTATCAGAGTTTGGATTGATATCAGACTTCACATCAAAGCATTCTGGCGGCGGGGGCAAATCTAGTGGCGGAGGAGGAAATTCTAGTTCAGCCAGGGAGGACTGTTGCGAACGTTTCGGGCTGTTATTTGTCGCCCGGAATGAAGAAAACGTTACCATTGTACCGTCAGCATTTGTTCTATGGCGTTGCAACTTACTAAGGCTTGCAGTGGCATTACTGGCCATTGTGACACCACTAGATGAATTACTACGAATCATTTGTGGTTGCATTTTCGTGCCACTATTGCACCTGGCTGGAATTTCAGCAACATTAATAGTTATGGGAGGCGGTGGCGGGGGTGGGAAAAGCTCAATGTTATTCTGTTCGCATTTGTTACCTACATCTGAATCATTTGTCTCCAAACTTTCCAAATATGCTCCGATTCGAGCGACTTTCGGTAACGTACCATATCTATTGATTGCGCGTTTTACGTTCATGATCTCTAAAGCGCCTACAGTTACTTGTTGCACAACTGGCGATTGTTTTGCTTGCCCACGATTATCAGATGATTTTGATATTGGTGGAGAGCGTTTGTTACTTTTAACTTCAATGCATCTATTTCCCATCACTGGTGTGGGACGTTTGAATGAGCTGTGAGATGTTTTTTGCATATTGCTTGCTATTTGACGTTTCTTATGACATATGTCCGTTTCCAAACTATTTTGTGTGTCCATTATACCATTTTCCGAGCCATTCTTTTCAGAATAAAATGCTATTTCTTGAAGAGCATCTGTAAATAAAAAATAATGTTAATTGAAAAATGGATTGATACTATGCTTTAAGGAGTGAACGATAAAAACTACAAATAAAATTATGGATATATAATCTGAAGTGTAACTGCTTTCAGCTTATATAGAGAGCTTAATGTACTCGTATTGTGTCTCCACATTTACCCCTTCTCTGGTTTGAATAACTCTCAAACCATCTAAGGCAAACTAATTGTCAAAAATAAAAGATCACATATTATTGTAAATTTCCAAAATTCAATTGATTTAGTCAAAGCCAATGAAACAACGTACGAAAAGGTTTCTTTGGACCTAATTTAGGAAAATCAACAAGAAAAATCCCCTTCAGAAAAGTGGTGCACCTTTGACCTTTTTGATGCGTCTGACAATGATTGAAGATTAGATTGTGCACCCGTTCAAAAACGGGGAGCAAAACATTATGTACACTTTTTCATAAGGTCGCAAGATTGGCGGAATTCTTAAACTCAACTCCAGTTCAAACTAAGGAAAAATCGCCCAATCAGATCACCTTTCTCCTGGAAGTAGCTCCCTTAGAGAGATTTTTTTCAGGTGTCAAGCGCGCAGTCCATTTTTCCCTTGTGCCACTCTCCCAGGACTGTTGACAATCGCTAAGGCAGCGCTGTCTCTCCTCCTTAGCGACCGCCTGCCTGACGCCTTCGCTTCGACGTAGATATTTTTTCGCTCTTTAACACGGAGGGCGATGGGTTTCACCCCTGTAATTACCAAAACTGTTTGGTATGCGTGTGTGATTCATTGCGCTCCTTGTCCCTGCCCTTGTGCCAACCGCTTTCGGTACAATTCCTTGAAAGCATCGCTCTCTAGTTCTGACCCATAGAGTGATACCGATTGAACAGCGCTCATCAGTTGTCTTCGTAATGAGATAGGTCCTTTATTGGCCATCAGTTGAGTAACTGCCTTTACACGTGATGCTGCTTTATCATCTAATCTTCGCCCAGGTATTTCACTGTTGGTTTCAATTAGACCAGTGTTTCCTTAATACTGATAGTCCTTATCTGGGGATTCTCTTTTTTGTCAGGATTACCACTTCGTATTTCTCCATTGCTAGGCTGAAGCCGTGCACCCATCCACTCCCTGACTCGACGCATTAGCATACCTAATCTGAGTTACGCACGTTCGATTGAGCCTCCAGCGAATAGCGCTGCAACATCATCGCATTGCCGATCAAGCGTCATTCATCCGACTGCTCAAGCACCAGGAGCCCGTCATAGGATATGTTCCCAAATCATGGCTGAGGATGGAACCATGAGCGACATCCGATGTAATTACCATCCTTTGGCTCCCTTCCTTCGTGTCATAGAGCAGGGTGCGGTACTTCAGAGAGTCCCTCAAGATCCGCATAAGATATTCTGATATTCTAGCGGAATTGAAAGAATCTCTGACATGAAGAGTAACCAGCAGGACAACCCGTTGGTTGGAACTGCTATGTGCCTGCGCATGCCGGACCGCGTTCACCACCTCTCTGATTGCATCGTTAGTAGAGCGCCGTGGAGCATGAATCACGTCAGCGAGTCTTCCCCTGATGAGTTTTCCGAGTACTTTCGCGGCCGTGTCTAGCATACATAGTTGCCGATATGCAGACGCGACGATATTCCGCTTTCCCTTCCTGATCAGTACGAGCCTCGCCAACTTTCAGAACTCTGGAAATATTTCTTCACCCCTTAGACGGATAGATGCGTCTGCAAAGAGGACACAGAAAGTCGGGAGCAAGTGAGCGACCGCTAAAGCCAAGGCTCTACCGCGGCACAAGCAGATGAGCGCAACTGTCGACACTATTACTGATACAGATAACAAGGAGGCGGACGGGATACAGCTGCTTTATCGTGTGTCGAGAAAGCAGAGCTACACCCCAAAGCAACAGTTGATTTCCGAGGAAAATGCAAACCTCTGGCGATACTCTGAAGGAAGGAATTATTGGGGCAAAATAATGTGGTACCTACCACCGACAATAACTCCAAGAAGCAATGAAAAGGGGCGTGGAATGTGAAACCAGACAGGGAAGGTGCAATCGCCTTGTTTTAAAGACGCTAAATGGGAAATCAGTATAGGATCCGGCTACAAATGTAAAGGCCTGATGACGACAACACCCAATTTTACTGGCCAGAAAAGAAAATCTCGCGACAAACAAACAACTGGGCTGGAGCGTATTTTGAAGCCGGCCACCCCATTATGCAATCTACGAGGGTGAATCAAATATAAACAGTAATTTTGTTTAAGCATTTATTGAACAATATTACACACAAACCATATCATCAACATTCCTCGATGTAATCTTCTGCGTTGTCTACACACGTTTACCGCCGTTTTGGAAGCTTGAATATTCTTTTTCGTAGCACTACAGACCAGCGTTTCTTCGGTTTCCCCAATGGTCTCCGCCCTTCAATTCTTTCAACGAATACCTTTTTGGGTATCCAGTGTTCGTCCATACGATTCATGTGGCCAGCCCATTACAGCTTCCGCAGTCTTAAAATCGTTGAGGCCTCCGGATCGTCAAAAATTGAATATTACTTGTTCATAAAAAGTTTTAGGACGAGCTGTCAGCCAATGACGCACGTGCTGCTCGCCTTCTTCATTGCTTTCAAATCGTTTTCCTCCAAGCGATTCTTTCAGGGGGGCGCGATCAAACAGGAGTCACAGGGGGACAAGTCTGGACTATAAAGAAGGTGCTCGAGTGTTTCCCAGCCATTTTCTTCGAACAAATAGTATACCCTTATTTTCTCCTAGCTTCCATAAGATTTTGTGAAGCGGTACTAAGGAACAAAGCGCAAAAGAAAGTCATCGGTAGTTTTACAGAAACTGAAGGCCAACTTCTTTTCGTACATAGTTCGAGCAAACACGGCGTTCTCTCACCAATAAGAATGTTGCGTGAAACGGTCAATTTTCCGGTCCATACCCATATAAGTCGCTATAAGGTGTAAACACTCCTTTTCGGTATTGGAATATGTTTGTTCAGCCTTGGCCAGGGCACGGCTCAAAGGATTTCCTTTTCTCCAATGGCGAAGGACTGGTTCAACACCTCTTGAAAGATAGTTCGTATTGGAGAGCTCAGTTAAATATTTTTTCGCAACATGCCTGTAATAAGAATCACCAGGGATGCGTGCCCTAGTTTTAAGAACCGGTAACATGATACGATCGCATCCCTTAACATCTTCCTCTCCGAGCGCAGATCGTTCATGGGTACAATATACACCACAATCAACTCCTTCCTTGTTACGGAGCGGTGTTAGATTCCCTACCTGAGTCTGGTATTAGGTCTGGTAGTAAAAATTATTCACACAACCTTCAACTTTTGCAGGCGTGAGTGAAATAATATCAGTGCTCTTCAGCATTATTCATCATTATTAACAAAAATTAAGAACAACACTGTTATATTAACTTAACGCTATACTGAATGCTAGTCCCCTAGAAATTGAGGGTAACAAGCGAAGTTTTTAACTGGGAAAGGATCAATCGTAATGCTTGTCGGTCTCGAACCCTCCAACGCGCTCGAGATTTACTTTGCTTGTGGACAACTGAAAAGAATAGACTCTAACGAACGCAACAAAGACTTGGGAGGTCATAGGAATTGGTTCTTGAAACCTATGATGAGCATATGGAATCTAGGAAAGACTTAGGATCCTTATAATGTGTGTCTTTCATTTTAAACTCGCAGGACCTCTTAGGGGAATGGCTCCCAAGGAGGATGACGTGTGGAGGTTCTTCGGGTTTGCAGTTGAAATGGTTGAAGGATGCTAGGTACTCTAACGGAGAATAACGGCACAATATCTATTTCAAGGCTGAATTCTTAGAATCTACAAATAAATGATAACATAATTTTTTATGTATTTACCGTTTGATTCATCTGGTCGAACATCATCATCTCGGTATGTTGAGTCTCGACTGGTTGAGAGAAGACTGTAACGACAATTTATTAAAAATGGAAAATTAGCCTAATTATTTTCTCAATTTTATAGAATACGGTAAATTTAATCGAAAGAATTTAAAATATTGTCTATTTCTTTCCTCAAATATAATTAAAATCGAGATCATTATAGTAATATAATGCTTAAGTTTACCCCTATTCGAAATAACTCTAAAATTTATGTATAAAAATAATATTGGGGGAGAGGACATTTGGGAAGAACCTATTTTTTATTTCGAAACTATAACATGATGATTTCTAAAATTTATTACCTTGTTCGTTTAGGTGGTGCTGGTGCCTGTTTCCCTTGCTTGTTTGTTGTTCTGCGCATTTGCACACTGCCTTTTCCTTGTGTTGAAGAAAATGTCGATAATCTGGCTAAAGATCCAAAATCTATAAAAATATATATTTCTTTGCATTATCAATTTAACATTTTCAAAATTACATGCTTACCTGCTGATGTTGGATTACTACTTTGTTCATGTGAAATCGAATGTGAATTAACATTTGTTTTCTTGCCCATTTGTGGAGTAGAGGCCGCCTGCGACGCATTTAACTGCTTTTCCACAGCTTCTGTGATAGAGGACTCCTGATAGGATAAAGCTATTTAATGATAAATTATTCTAAATACGGAAAGCATTTAAAACCACTAATCCATAGGTGTTGTGCTAGTGGCACTTTTATACTTACCTGAAACATATGTTCCAGATCATGATGTATACTCTTGAAAGTCGGCCGATCCTGAGCGTTCCATTGCCAGCAACTACGCATAAGTTCGTACACTTCCGTCGGACATCCCGGTGGCCGTTCCATTCTATAACCTATTTCCAGCTTATGGAAAACATCCGTTAAATCTATACCTGGATATGGTGAAAGTCCATATGTGGCGATTTCCCATAATAACACTCCAAATGCCCACACATCCGATTTCGTACTAAATTTATTATATGCTAATCCTTCCGGAGCAGTCCATTTTATTGGAAACTTTGCACCTGCATGCGCTGTATACGTATCATCACGCATGAGTCTTGCTAGACCAAAATCAGCAACTTTGACTAGCTTATTATCACCCACTAAGCAGTTTCTTGCGGCTAAATCACGATGAATATAATTCCGAGATTCTAAGTAACTCATACCCGACGCTATTTGCGTAGCCATATAAAGCAACGCTACAGCATCCAGCGTCTCACGGCCAGCTGACCGCAAAAAGTCTAATAGATTTCCATGGCTCATAAATTCTGTAATAATATAAAAAGGAGGTTCTCGTGTACATACACCTGCGAATTGGAATATTCGTTACTTGGAAGCATGGTGTGAGTAACTTTCAAAATACCTATTAACTGAACGAGATTAGGGTGCTTCATTTCCTTCATTATGGCAGCTTCTTCCAGAAAATCCTTCAAAGCCATTGTGTCTTCTTTCAGAGTTTTTACTGCAACCGTGTTGCCATATCGCTTCCAAATTGCCTCGTAGACTTCACCATATTGGCCACCTCCCAGTTTGTGTTTCATTACTATGTCAGTCCGACATATCTCCCATTCATCTGGTTCCGGGCTTAATGGAAAAACTGTAGGTTTATTTTGCTTTGGTGCAGGGTATAGGAGAGGTGTGATTAGCCCATGGCCCTCGTGAGGCACGCTGTGATGATGCACTAACTCCGCCAGAGTATTGAACTTTGCTTCTGAAGTTACAAATACTTTTCCTTCTGTGTCTTCAGAAATACGATAATGGTAAACTCTTCCTTCATATCTAAATACGATCAATGCAAATGTTATAAATGCGACTTAATTTTACTCTGTTTTCACCTTAAACTGATGCTCCTTTGACCAGGCGAACTTTCACTTTCGCGTACAAGAAAACTACCATTGATACCTGAACTCAAGAGGTATTCGGCGGCATTGCGTGATATCGGACCATGATACCATGAATGTTTCTCTAAAGAATTGAGCGGAGTTATATAATTTGAGGGAACCCAGCCAACATTTCCTGACGCCGAATGTGCCTCACACCATTCTCCTGATTTATTGTAAGAAAGTATTCTAACTTGCTCGCCTTTCTTTAAGCTAAGTTGATTTTCGCCTCCTGCTGAGAAGTCATACAAAGCAACAAACAATTGCGGATCATCATCTTCAGGACCAGGAGCAAGAAGATTTTCTTTTGATGTCCATCGGTGAGCAGTTTCAAATCCTGTTACCGATCCAATTCCTTGACTTGAAATTTGAGACGTATTTACCGATCCTTCCAATAAAAGGACATCCGATTCTGAAACAAGTTGAGACTCGTCTGTTGCTGCTGGAATATTCGGTAAAGGGCGAGACTGCAGAAGAGCTTCTGGAACATACAAAACAAGGTTAAAAGTAATCGGATCGATTGAGTTTAACATATTTATGTTTCAAATAAAACGCTTATAGAACTGAGAATAACTTTGTTTTATTTTTATAAAAAGTCAAAAAGTGATGCGAAACGTCCAGTGTTAGTTTTTGTAGCTTTATGCAGAAGATTCTTAGTATTAGAACTCGGAATTAAGTAACGTAGAAAACTTTCGATTCGTATGCGGACTTCTTTCAAAATAATTAACATTGAAAATGTAGATCACTGAATTCTATATTGAACTTCTTCTTCTTCTTCTTAGCACTACAGCCCTTTTCGGGCCTTCGCTTCCTGTATTGAACTATTGGGCTATTATTATTTGTATGAAATATTGTCGAACAGTGAGTTATTTTTAAGGGAGCAAACTACGGTTAACATGCCAAAATTGTATATTTTTTCCAACTCGTGTGGAGAGGGTTCTGTATGATCAATTCGTAATCTAAATTTTTTTTAAGCCGGACGCAATTTTTTTGGTAAATATGAACAATATGTCTGGTACCGGATGGTAGAGAAAAATCGGTGAATATATTGTCTATTTTTTAATTCTGTCTTGCCGTTTATTTGTGAATGTGTGGACTTACGACTAGATTTTGCATTTTTGACATGTTCCTAAAGTCAAAGTCAAAAGCGCTTTATTTAATACTAATCGTTATAAATTTTAAAAGAATATAAAGCAAATTCCAAACAATAACAATAAAAAACTTAATGGCCCAAATGGCTCTCTAAATGTGTACGTTATCATTCATCACATTTAAAAAAAAAAGCTATAGCAAATTCAAATCAATGGATTATTACATATTTTTACAATTCAATTGGAAAAAGGAGAAAAAACCAACCAACACTATTCTAAAATTATTTATAATCTTAACACTACAGTGAACTTTGATCCTACACCTAATATGTTTTAACTTAATTCTAATAAATGCTATCAAAAACTTTATCTTATACTTAAAAAAATCTATAACAATGTTCCTAACCTAAGCGTTTTACCTTATCTCTAACCTAATATAATAAACATAATATAAACCTAACCTATACCTAATTTTTAACAAAAATAAACAACAACACTAAATGTAGCAATAATGAGCTGAAACTCAAAAACTCAATAACGAAAAACACCAAAACTGAAAATACATACGAATAATTTAGACATTGTCATTCAGCCACCAATACCTAGATTGCCCCGTCTCAACTCGATCAGCTTCAACGAATCTAGCAAATGAGTATCTCCATTGGAATTGTTGGTCTCGTGAACTCAAATTCGGAGGATATTTTATCTTCTTATCGGTGGCCCGTCGATATATGTGATATATGACTGGGACGCCGTCAGAATCAAAAACATATCGATTCCCTAATATTAATATTAAAGCAGACAGCAGATCCTTGCTGGGAGTGAGCAACTTGCGAACGAGCTCGCATTGATGATTAGAGGCCATGGCCTGGCTTGTCGCGCCATTATTGGTTATGATATAATAATCTGTTAGCACTTATAGCGCTCTTAATGGATTCAAATGCAATTTACGGAAGAAAATTAAGATATTTATAAATGGTTAAGAATGGAGCACTAATTGGCTTGCATTACAAGTTTTCATCCACAGTATTAAAAAAATTACGAGGTTTTGTAAGACCACCGACTTCTGATAAATTTTCCTCTAATCTACGGATAAAGAACTTCAAAGATCTGGGGGGAAATGGTCGTATTTCATCGATTTTCGTGAATAAGTTGAAACCTATTTACTTGAAAATTATTGAAATTATAATTGAGACTCTTACAACGATACATTTGATTTAATATGTCACACGGTACACTTACAAAACTTTTCCAGCCCCCTTCGCCTTCCCGAAAAGTGACCTAATTTTTAAAATTCATTTATTTAACATACACGTGCATGTTTCCGTCATAAATGACATAAATGATTCATATGGATACCAAATTTGAACTTAATCGGTGCAATAGGTTTGGCGCAAATTGGCTGTGACGGACGGAAAAACATACGCGCAGTTATCCTATAAGGGTTCCATTTTTGCATTTGGATGTACGTAACCTCTAAAAAACGACGGAAGGTGTCAATTTGAAGGAAGGTGTCAATTTGAAATTTTGACTGCTTATTTATTTCGAGAAAATCAAAAATAAAATTTAGCATTTTCCCATATAGACTGCCTATATTGACATCTGGTGGTGGTATACTGAACAATGCATTAAATGTCTGCGGTTTCGTAGAGGTTTATGGATTCTCCTCCTTAGGAGCTACCACAATCCATCATCCCCGTGAAACCAGCGAAATAAAATTTGTGCCAAAATATCAAAATATTGTTGCGAGTCATGGCGTACCGGCTTTTTCCCCATTCGCAACTTCAAATTGCCGCCGTAAAATCTCCACCTTCCTTTGGGCACATATACTCTTTTCCTCAGTAAATTTATTTATTTTTATTAACATTTAACAATTTCCCTATAATTTTTATATCCCCATCATCTTAATCCTACCCTTTTCCCTATTTTCAATTACAAAAAATCGTAATATAATAATAATTTTAACTTTCCCACAAACAACATTCCATTCAGTAATTCCCATTAACAAAATTTCATTCCATACATTTTCTTCCTTCCTTCATACTAAATAATTTTATCCACTAGCTCCAAATTTTATTTTTCATACTAACGAAAATTCATTCACGTTTCTCTAATAACACCTTTCATCTCAATGCCCACTGAGAAAGTAGCATAGTTGAAGTTGCCAATATAATGAATAGGAAATCAACAGAAGTTGGCTCCGTTGGTAGCGTTGTGGATTCTCGACTTTTTCATACTAACAAAAATTCATTCACGTTTCTCTAATAAGACCTTTCATCTCAATGCCCACTGAGAAAGTAGCATAGTTGAAGTTGCTAATATAATGAATAGGAAATCAACAGAAGTTGGCTCCGTTGGTAGCGTTGTGGATTCTCGACCGGGGGTCCGCTGGCATCCTGGGTTCAAGTTCCCCGAGCGCAGGAAAGCACTCTTTTTGGAATATCGGCAAAAGCAATTGTTTCCGTATATATATGACAATTTGCATCTAATAAAACGCTTTCATGTTTATGCAAATTGCCATATATTCAAAATGGAAATTGTTGCGTTTGTCGATACGAAAAAGATGTGTGGGTAGCGGAATCTAAGTGTATTGAACTTCGAGTACGTTACCCAGATGCGGCAGCGGTAATTAGGAATGAAATGATTGCGGGATTGGTTTTCTGGGAGTGGATGGGGAGTTAGTATCTGTCTTTGGATAAAGTAAGAGGGATTGCTTTTGGCGGGACGATAAATTTTTAATCGGGGAGAAAGGAATTCGTTATTTGGTCTTGAAAGGAAGAGGAAGTTTTCACGTTTTTTTGTGGAGGCGATTTGAGGAATTAATGGTTCGGCATGTGGTCTTGAAAAGGAAAGGGAGTTTTTGCGTTTTTTTTTTTTGTGAAAGTGATTTTGGGAATTAACAATTCAAGAAAGAAGATTTCATTTGAGATTCTAAGGAGGGAAAAAAAGAAAAGTTTGTGTGTCAGTGGTTACGAAGACAAAGATTTGGTTGAATTTTCAATTAAGAGAACAATTCGCGAGTAGCTTTGCGAAAAACAAAGGAAACTGTGTTTGATTCTGGTGGTGTCAGAGCGGAAAAGTGACTGAAAAGAAATTAATGACCAAAAGTGATTAGCGGGCGTGAATTACTTGGAAACGAAGTGCAATTCATTATGACAGAAGTGATTTCGTGGAGCATAAAGTTTGCGATTCGAGTGGGTCTCGCAAATAATGGATGAGTCCGTATAAGACTACCAAGACGTGGTCAGAAAGTGTATGAATACGTTAACGAGGAGATTTCTTTGTTGCTATCATTAATTAATGTGGATAAATCTAGTTGTGCCCCTGTGAAGAGTGACATCTATTCGCAAATATACTGAAAGTTTAACAATTAAAACAACTCGTGATCAAACATCCATTAACGATAGACAATAGTAATAAAAGAATTAAAGTAATTTATTAATTTTTCAATATTTTAGTAGTTGCCCAGTTTCCCTTCTGTTGCCGAGCGCTCCGCAGCCGTAAAAAAAGGGTGAGTATTTTTGAATTCTGTATTTTTTTTCCTGGTTTTTCTCATTATATGACGACGTGAATCCCTTAATTAATTTTTTCTTTGTGTAAATTATTGGGAGTAGTATTTAATTGAAAGTAAATCTTCATTTATTAATATTTTTTTCGTATCAAGTTAAAATTTGATAAAAGAAGAAAACGGGCTTATTGAATCGATTTTGTTTTTGTATATTATTTCTATTTGATAAATTGGTGACTTGTGATCCAATTGGAAAAAATATATAAGACATGACGTGCTAAAGTAATTATTTTTCATTTCTTGAAATGACCTCCTCCTCTCCTGTCCTTTTTCTTTTGTGTTAGTTTTTATGTGTAGGGTAGCTCAGCACGAGCAGAGGGTGTCCCGGAAGTCCCACGACACGACTGAGCGCTCACCGGCCTCAGTATGCCACCCCGGGTTCCTCACCCCTCTGCTAGAAGTTAATGTCTGCAACTGCGGTGACTTCCGCGGTCGCAACAATATTCTATTAGTTTTAAATAACAGCTATTGCATAAATTTCAATTTAGAAGAAAATATAGGTGATTTGGTACACTTTTGAACACTGTTCATCAAAATTCGATCATTTTCTTGATTGAAAATATTGTGTGCCCAAATTTTCAAAAAATTATTTTTTGCTAAAAGCTGAGGTCCATGCAATTGATACATGATGCATAAGTATGCAGGGATAAATTTGAAGTAAATCAATCTAGTAGTTTTTCCGAATACTTACGACGCGCACCGAAAAAGGGTGTTTCGCGAAAAACACGTCTAATGTTTTTTTAAGAGATACTATTTACCATGTGTTTACAGGCTGAAATTCAGATGTATACTACAGAATCGACTTGATAAGTGTTCTATGAGGGCGGTTCAAATATGATCGAGACAAATGCTCTGACACGTTTATTTACTATCGAAAAAATTTACAAAAATTTACAGTTTTTCTAGGTACTCCCCCTTACAAGTTACGCATTTTGTCCACTTTTCCGGAAGCTTTTTGATGCCAGTATCGAAAAATTCCTTGTGGGCAACTCGGACAGCCATGTGCGCATGAACTCCGCTACCTCGTCGTCGGTGTTGAATCTTTGACCTCCGAGGGCTTCTTTCAGTGGTCCAAACATGTGGTAGTCGTAAATCCGGACTGTAGGGAGGGTGTTCCAGTACCTCCCACCTCAATACCGATATTGTATCGAGCGTGAGACGCGCGGTATTAGGGCGCGCGTTATCCTGGCGAAGAATCGCACTTCGTGCTGGAATGCTCCTCCGTTTCGTGTTCGTGGATGATAGACTCTACACTACCAATATTGATGCCGCATTCCGCCGAAATGTCTCGAACATTCATCCTACGGTCCTCCAAAATGAGTTGTTCTACGCGGTTGTTTGTGGTCGACATTCATGCGGCTCATTCTCGACGGTTTCGCGACCATCCTTGAATGGTTTAGCACATTTATTCACAGCAGCCCTACTCAGGCACTCACTACCGAACTGATTTCGCAAACGCAGAAAAATTTCCGTGTTTTTAACGCCTTCCCACACTAAAAAACGAATGACAATACGTTGCGCAACGGTGGTTGGCACTTGACATTCGCTCATGGTCTTAGCACGCGCGTGAAACATGCGGTCCCGATGAAAATTATGCCACACTGTTCGTAAGGGACATAGCTATCACATGCTCAACCACGCCCTTCAAAACATACATGCGCGCCTCCATCATATTTGAACGTTTGTCTCCATGATATTTGAACCACCCTCGTATATTGTGAGAAGAATCGTTTAGAATGTATTATAAATCTTATAAACCGCTTTTTCACGGTAGATTTTCGAGCACGCCGACCCTACTTCCGCAGCTCGAAATACCACAAAGAGAGGAGGACCGTGCTTACTTCTAAGCGCTATAAATTGAAAACGAAAGTAGATATCGATTTGAAATTTTAATAAGTTGGATAGACACACCTACGCTCCTCTCAGAACGGTTTTGGAATCAACTTACGATATGCAGTCACAAACAACGAATAAAATCAAGACACACATCAGAGAGATACATAGTAAAGTAAATCCATTGTTGCTCCATTTTCAAAAGTCGCTATTTTGTTGCAATATAACAAAAATCACTCAGATCATCAATTCCCAAAAATAAATCAAATCAAAACTGCTGTGTCCACAGAATACCGAAATTGTGTATTGTTGCAATCTCAAATGGATATAACTTCTGTGAATATGATTCGATTTCCTTCAAACTTAAGACTTTCCGTAAGACTACTTGAATATCGAATTTCGCAGAATTGGAGGTTATCCATACAAAGTGAAATTCGAAGATCATACTATTATCAACAAAGTTGAGCGAATTTCATTTTTTAAGGTATTTATTTTTTGTTGTTGAACTTATAAAGACATACGTCATGATTTTTCGGATCCCAGGTGTCCGACCGCGAGGGGGGGACACCAATTTTTCGTTTATTTCTCCTCCTCATGCACTCCACGAAGCAAGTAACACTGTTTTAAGACCTGTTTTGAAAAGTTCTCATCAATACCTTTCATTTGACACCCCGCATGACTTTTTCTTCTTCGTAGCACTACCTTCGCTTCTTGCAATAAGTGCCTCCAGCTGTCTCGGTCCATATCCTCCAATTTCAAAATTCCCACATGACTGTCTTCGGTAAAACAAAATTTTGTGGCTCCCCTTCGCATGTCTCTTCAAAACCGTTGAAAATTTTATTGATACCCAAAATTCCAAGGGGTCACCACTTCTCATCCACCTACAAAGTTTGGTGCCTGCAGCTACTATAGTTTCGGAGAACAACTGCTGTAACACACAGACGAACGGACAGATAAATCTTATTTCAATAGGGTTTTGTAAGTAGTAAAAACCATAAAAAGGTATTCTTGAAGTATTTTCCTACTTAAATAAGTAAAAAAAAACAGAAATTGCATTTTTTTTTGTTTACAGTAGGACCACACACTAACGTGGGATATGACCATACCTACTTCTCACATGAATTCAAAGATTGAAGCGTCGAACGAATTCTGCAATATGGGCATTGCAACCTTGAGAAAAAAGATAGATTACCCAGATGAGATAATAGAATTTTAAATCTCATGATAATAATATAATAATCTATTTGTTTTGCTTTAGCACTACAGCCCCTTTTGGACCTTTGCTTAGAGATAGTCAGAATATCTCATTATCTTGATCGAATGTATCGGCACTCGAGAAGGTGATATGATCAGTACCATATTTTCGTTCACCCAGCTATGATACGTTCTGATTTTTTAAGCTGTACGTATCATAACTGAACGGGCTAAAGTCCAACCGAAGAATCACTCAAAACAAATCCTGTCACGAATGGCATTTGAACCCGGGACTTTCGACTAAAGGGATGAGCACTCTAACCACTACACCATGCGGACTACTAAATAATCAATTGAAAGGTTTATAATTGTCGAAAAATAAGAGCTGGCAGCTTGTCGGCCAAATATTCACTCCTTTGAGTTATGTATTGTTTATTTTATGGGGAATTGTCGAAGCTTAAAAAACTACTTCTTTTTTTTAAACCGGCTGTCATAGAAAAGAAAGTTATTATTTTCATATATGTATTTTTTGGCTTTTTTTATATAAACCAACCAATCCGCGAGTGGATTTGGAAAAAACGATATCGTTAAAAAAAGGCATTTTATCTAAAGCGTGGATTTTCTTTTATTTTATGGTACTAAAAGTTTAAAAGAAGTTCGCGGGAGACTGATATTGATTTTGAATGAAGTTCAGCAAGAAGGACAAAAGGATCGTAATGTTAAAATATTTGCATATAAACAATAAGTGTTTAATTGAATTATAGGAGTAAAATTAAATTAAATATTTAATAACAAAAGAAGTGCGAATGAATTATAAGAGAAAAAGGGAATTCTACTGATAATAATAATCAGTGTTCGTGAAATTTAGCAGGAATAAGATACGAGAGTGCTACGAAGAAGAAGAATATACGAGATAGGAAAGCAACAGGAAAATACTGACTATATTAGTGATATAATTGTCAAATTGAATGATGAAGAAAAAAAGAAAAGCTGAAGAAAAACTGCAATTGCAATACTACATCATTATCTAAACAAATTGGAACGAGTGGCAGGATTTTGATTCTCTTTGTATCGCCTGGATTTTGTTTGTATTTTTTTTGTTAATTTTTTTTGATAATTGCAAATGTTAAAATATTCAGTGCCCAACTCTTGACCGTTGTTTAGCGCTCCTCAAACCAACAAGGGGTAAGTAATTACACTTCCTTATCATACTTAGTTTCCGTTATTGTTTGTGTAATTTCATGAAAAATTGTAGTTGTTTTATTTTAACTAAGCCGTTAGATGTCAATTGAAATAATTTATTTTTTCCGGTTTTCTTTTTGGGTTTTGATGTGTAAATTTAATTCAGTGCTCATAAATACACGGCCATGAGTGAATAAAAAAATAATCTTTCATTTATCAGGATGACGTTCCCTTCCCTTTCCTTCCTCTTTGTGCAAGTTCTTTATATGTGAGGTGGCCCAGCACGGGCAGAGGATACCCTAGAACGACCCACGATGCGACAAACCGCTAGTCAGCCTCATTATGCCACCCCGGGGTCAAGTCTCCCTCTGCCATAATACTGCGACTGCGTAAAATACCATGGACGTTACAGAGCGCGTTGAACGCTCTTTCCACCGGCAACTTGTGACAGCTCAAGTGTAATAGCCGTCCGAAATCCGTAACTACCTTGTACCGTGAATGCACATGAAGTGCATTCGATTTGTATTTCGAGATTCTAACCTTGGCGGCAATTCGTGCCGGCAATCTTGTGACACGGAAGGAGACCTGGGACGTCAGATGAGTGCGTCGAGGGTAGTTCGCAAGCGCCCACCCTGAGATTGTAAAGAACCCAAAAAATTGTCGAGCGGAAAACGATATAGAAAATCATTACACATATTTACTAAGCTTTATGATTAAGTAAATATTTTTATTGATCTCTTTTTTGTCCTGAATGCAATTCATTTCATCCTAGAATTTTATTTAAGGTGTAGCGACTCTCTGCTCCGTAAATTATTACACTGCAGTTGGATCGCTCGTCTTCTGCAGCGCTCACTCATACTTTTGCAATTCATTTTCTGCGCTCGCCTTCAGTGTAATTCGATTTGAGCTGCCTTCACACTAAGTTTAGTTTCAGTTTCCAATTAGAACTGTTCTTACGTGCACAGATGATTTGCTTCTCGAACTTAGGAATTTTATAAACTCGAAAGTCATCAAAAATAAGAAACCGTGTTATCTAGTCAAAACGTTTTTACTTTGGGAACTCGCAGATTTTTATCCTGTATGCATGACTTATTCGGACGCCTGAATTGGTACCTGTTTTTCCTTCAACGCACCATGGTTCCTACTAACAGTATGATTACAAAGTTTAGAAACAAAAAATTCCTATTTGGTAGATAATGGTACCATTTTTCGGTAGTATCATTTCCTTTTCTAGTCAAGATATTTACTCTAATTTTTTTCTGTTCCCGCAAATGGCTTAGAAAATATTGAATACTAAAACTGTAATCAGGAAAATTTATTAGGGGAAAGGGAGGAGACTTTCAAACGTCATGCCAAGGTTAATATTATGAATATTGCTGAAAAGGTTAGTATAGCAGATACATTACATATTTTAAATACGACCAAAAATCTATTGTGATCTGTTCAATGGTTTCTTGTTATTGGTACCCGAAGTCTTGAAAGTAAGGGTTACAGGGAAATGCGCATGAAGTTTATATTCTTTATGCTTAGAGATAGAGTATCTCATCTAGATCGTCTCGGCACTCAAGAAGGTAATATGATCAGTACTATGTTTGGCAGTGTCATTCCAAGCGCCTGCATCCAACCATCTAGCAAAACGTTCTCATTTGAAATCAGTACGTATCATAATTAAACGGGCTTATAGACTGTCCGAGGAATCACTCGAAACAAACCTCGTTATCACGAATGAATCAAGGGATTGTTTGTCTCATGAAATTTCAACTTCAATATAGAAGGAGGCATATCTTCCTGTATAGACTGATCTAAGATCAGAAACATAATGTCCGGAGAATAAACAAGCTCCTCAGAGCGTAAACGCAGGAAAGCCTTGCGTAGCCAAATCGAAGCATCTTTTTTGAAAAATATTAATTCTTACATGGTCAATAATGCTAACAAGCTATCATTTAATTTTTAACGGTTTTGAACAGAAACCATAAAGAGATGCAGCGAAACTAATTTAGGTTACGGAAGTCCGGCGAAAACATAATTTGCGCGGTGCTCTTTAAAATTTAAAGCCTTTGTTTCCCTCACACAATTGTTTCTGAAGACAAATTGAATACAAGAATTAAGTCTACACAGAGCAGGTACTCGATATATTCCCTAGAATTATTTTAACAACTGAATAATGCATTTACGAATTGAATTGAATTCATCGGCTTTTAAATTGAAGGACAACTGCAAAGGTAATCCGCCTAATCATTTAGTCAATTGAAACAAGATTAGAAAATTGGAGTGGCATTTAATTGCAACTTATCAATATTAACCGACGATGATTATGACAAACATACTGGATGTTTAGATAATTTTTTTCACACACGAAACATTGCACCATACCATGTAAAACTATTGTTTAAAATCGAACATTTTTAGTGTCTCCCTTACCACTATGCTCTGTGAAGATATTCGATCCGGTCGCCCTGTTTTCTTTTTGCACCCTAGACTTGATACGGCTATTTCTCAACGTAGAATTCGTACCGAAGCCATTTCCACCCGCTTGTAAAACACCTCCTGCTCCGACGCTACCGACAAAGCGCTCCTTGGTTTGTTGTGCACCCATCCTTAATTGTAGTATTACACATCAAATGATATATCACATTTTTTCAATAATCTCATTCCATAATCAGTAACTTCATGGGGAGAGATCAGGCTGTCAACCATTCAGCAGCAAAATTAAAGCCGCATACGCTAGAAAGTCTGCCTAGAGAATGCATTTGCAAATTTCACACATGTTTCACTTTACAGCCATGCATATTGATGTATGAAATGTCTTTGTTGTTTTTCCAGCACTTAATCCACCAAAACAAGAACTGAATCGAAAAATTAATTACAAAAACTACACACACCCGATACACATTTCATGTCTGTTCCACTGACATTATACCGAAATCTCGCTTGACACATCAATACGAAGATTCGTCGCAAGAAGATTCGATACAGAAGATGAACAGAGAGGCAAGGTGAAATGCTACAACCAAGGCTTTTTTAAACGCAAGCATCCTATAGGCATCAATGCGAATACAATGTCAGCTTATTCGTAGAATATAATATTGGTGGTGATACTAATCCTCATAATAGAAATTCGGCACAATTTTAGAGTATTAGCAAATTATAGGATAAGGTTTATTATATTAACTAAACATTTTGTTTTTGTTCTGAAAATTAGGGATGAAGGAATAACAACACTGTTTAACAACCAATTGCTTGGACTAATGTGTACTTCAAACAGGCCGAAATTCTCTTCAAATTTTGCATTATGAGTCGTCATAGAATATAACTTTCAAGTGGATCATATGATGTTTGACGTTTCACAGCTACAAGATAAAACGTCAATTATTCACATAGTTTAGAGGTTTTTAAGATTTTACATATGCGTTTACGGGGTTTTAAGTTTAAGACCTATTGACATGTTAATTTAGGCCACTTGTACCGCTTATGACAGTTCCCACTGTGACGTCATGCACGTTAATTGCTTTCCTTTCGGGCCTGAGTAAGCAGGCGTTGGTTGAAACAGACCCAAAAGCGGAAGCATGACGTCACAATGCGTAACAGGGTTTTAGACTTATTGATCTGTTTTTTTAGACCAATCGAGCAGCTTTTGACAATTCTCGCTGTGACGTCCTGCTCGTTGATTGCTTTCCTTCTTGGACTGAGTAAGCAGGCGTTTGTTGAGAACGTCGGGTCAGTGCGCGTTCTGGCTTTGGTTGTCACGGATGTATCTGGATTTTTTTGCATTGTAAGATAACCTTCAATGCAATAAATGGCGTCAGTGATAAACAGGTTATGGGCATAGGCCACTATAAATCGTACTTTCTCATGAGTGGATCCAGAATCGAAAGCCCGAAGAACGTGTGCTGGTTTTTACTACGGCTGAGCTGGATTTTGTGTGAACAACATGGCTGCCAGAGATGACTTTAAAATATTCAGTGATTCATTGTGAGGTTTGATTTTCAATAGACCTTTTTTGATGGGTCACATGTGACTCGTGTCAAACTGTACTGTAATATTTATTCAGTATTGTTTGACAAATCATCATGGAAAAACTTAAACCCCAACAGCGTATCCAAATTGTTCAGCTGTACTACGAAACCCGGCGTTCTGTGAGAAATATGACGGCACTACTTTGCATGAAGCAAGAGAAACAATGGACTTATTGAGAAATTATTTTGGCGAGAACCTGATTTCACGTTTTGGACTAGTAAATTGGCCGCCTAGATCGTATGATATCATACCCTCAGATTATTTTTTCTGGGGTTATATGAAGTCCCTGCTCTTCTTAAAAACCAAGCCTCATAATGAGCCACCCTATACAATTAAATAAATTCGAGGAACCTGAGGACTGGAAAAAATGGAATTGGCATATTTCGATGGTGTTGCGTGTGTGTAAATTTGAAAACATTATGGGTGTATCTTGATCGTTTCCGGTTTTGGCGGAAAATATGACTGCGGAATAAAAACGAACTGTTCAACAATGGAAAAACGACGACGCACTAGGAAAACTATAGCCAAGCTCATTTTGACATACCCTAGAGCTAATGAGATTTGCTTTATGTCGAGGGCACAGCTTGAACGCAAAAGTACTCTACTGCTGAATATGCTGTTCGAGTCATTTTTCTACATGACGCGTGACGACAAAGTAGACATCAGTACATAGGTCATGAAGTTGCAGAAGTTATTCGTGGATTTAAATGATGATTTTTAAATTCAGCAAATATTTATCTGAAATAATTTTGAACGGTCGAATTTTATCTGGGTTGGGAAAGGAGTATGACAGTTTTTAGGGGTCTGTGGGACATGGTTTCGTCGGAAAATCAAACTGAGAATTTTGTTGATTGAAAAATTGAGCGAAATTGAATTACATGATGAAGGGAAAATAAAATTGACTGTGCTTGTTGCACGCAGTGTGTAGTAATTGAGCAGTCGTCAAGCAAACTCATCGAAATCCAAATTTTAATTTCAGATTTGAGAAATTTAATTATTCAAACCTACAATCAAAATTTGGACACGGCAACACTTTTTGACGCAAGTTGTCCACGAATTGCATTGCCGAATGCAGTCTACATAGACGGATGAACTGCGTTCATGAGCTACAGGTGCGACAGATGCCAGGAGTTCACGATTGGCAACTAAACGGGTAGTCTGCTTTTGATCGCCACGTATTGCGCACGTCGCGAGAGCGACGCCAGCATGCGGAGTTTAAAAGAAAAGAAAAAGCGCTGTTTACGATCGTATTTAGAAAAGATTACGTATACTAAACACAGTTGCAGTGTTTCTACATCATCTGTGCGTTTCCGGATCATCGTGTAAATAGTTTTTCCTTTGATTTCCATGTTAAAAAGTTTGGTGAAAGTCGTACCGAACACGGTTTCGAAGTTCCAGATCTTCATCCATATACCAAAGTTCACCCAAACCAATTTGATAATTCAACTAAGTTTACCATCTTTCACTTATAATCTGTTACCATGACTGGCTGTGTTAATATTTGATTATGCTGAAAACAAACGGCAGAGAATTTTAGACTCTTTCAATCCTAGTCCATCTCAAAACCTTTGTGTATGAATATGAACGTGATCTGGCTTTTGTTTGCCCAAATGTGTCACTGATTTTGATTTCTCTTTTCAAATCAAAAAGATCGCCTGAATACAATAATTTTACGTTGTTGTACATTTAGCATGGATACTTCTCATCGCATAACAGTCTAAATGTTGAAATTCATTAGAGAATTCCATTTTGTGATCGTAATCGTCCCCTTCAAGGTGATGCAGTCATTATGAAGCTTGGACCGCATGGACATAGTTGAAGTCACAATTCTGTATTCAAGTTATATTTGACACGGATCGCCACACAGAGCGCACGCCACGAGAACCACGCCGGCAACGATTAGATGTTGGAGGATTTTTAGTGGATTTCAAACAGTTGCGCGTGAAGCGAATATTGTTGTAGAATTGTGGAGCAACCAAACATGCCTTTGCATACATTCGAATAATATTTAACTGTCGGTGAATTCGCACAGCTCGTGAAATTGATAACAAAATATAAATTTCGATTTGGCCGATCAGCTGGGCAATGTCAGTGTTTGTAAATCCATGTGTCGTCACAGCAACGGAATGGAAAGGAGGTGCATCAGAATATGTTTAGGACAAGCGAAAAAGTATGAGCAGAAAAACATGAAATCCGAAAACAACAGAGTGTCCGGCGTAACAATGAAAAATGATATTAGACTCATTACGAGCAGACGCAGAATTTGATTACTTGCAAGTCTTTTTCGGCCAAAGCAACTGATCTCAAAATATATGTACAACATTTCGTATCCATCGCGTTAAAAAAGAATAAAGACAAATTTAACATGTAAACGTTATGATTTTATTTGTACATGTTTTAAAATTTTAATTTCTTTTCGCCTGGATAATTCAGCTTATAAAAGAACGGTTTTGGATCGTCATGGACTAGTATTTAAATTTAATGAAGATACTTTATTAATTGCCTTTGAAAAGTTGAAATTGTAAGTCGATTGTTGGGGAGATAAGCACCCTTCATTAAACATAATTTTCATCCAATTTTTTAAATGGTCGGAACTGAATCCTTATCATCATCATTCGCTACAACTAAAGTGCTGAGAAATACTTTCACGTATATAACTAATGTAAACAAAGTTAAAGGAAGTAAAATTAACGAATTAAAGTACAAATCTAGTGCAACGAGTAAGAATGTAAAGTAAAATTATAATGCTAGCCCATAACGTTTCAGGCATCAGTCACATCATCTACACGCGCTTATCGAGGATGGTGAATGAGTATTCCCACGGTTTCCTTGCTTTATTTTATTATTAATTATCGTTCTTTCATACAATTTTTTATGTAAAATTTTTGCTTTCTTTCACATAATTTTTTTATGTATATTTCTTTTGCTGATTTCATTGTATATGAATTTTTGTGTATATTCAGAATATACGAGTTTTCTTATATTTTTAATTTTATTTTTAATATCAATTTTCCGCTTTCGATTGTTAAGTGCTTTTCATTATAGTGTTATAAATTGCTCTTCTGATTACCATTGAGAAAAAACATTCAATAAAATTATATCGATTTCCTTAGATAAACGTGGTTCGGATCAGGAAATAAAAATGTTTTGTAATCATTAAACCTTGGCATTCGGTCTTGCCTTTCATTTTGAGACCTGATCGGGTATGGGACCCACCACGTTGGCTGGCCCCTCCACTACAATGAGCTAGCAATCGGGTAAACTCATCCCTTTTTAAGTCGTTTACAGGTGCCCTCGCAGGAAAGAGTGGCCTTCCGCTCGCGTGCTTATTTATGATATGGTGTTATGTGATTAAATTGAATAATACTATAATATAAATTTGCCACGTTCATATTTTTGATTTAAGGGAAAAACACGCAAATTATGTAATGAGTTTTTCACTCAAAGGGAACATATATGGTCATGTTTACATTGGATCTTGATCCAGCTGAGGGGGTGCGAGGGGATGCCACTTCCACCTGGATACCCCACTCTTATTTGGGGCCATATGAATCGTCTGTTTTCTCCCGGACCAGTTTGCCATCTGCGTTAGCAATTTTAAACCTTAGTATTTAACCTCGGCGTTGACTTCAGTCGATATGTCTTTGTATTTCTAAATTCATGGAAACTAAATTTTTTTTTAATGGGTTCTTATGCTGGGGAAAAGAACCCACCCCACGACACCACAATGCTAGTCTACCAGCATATTCACGCTTCCTCAGACAAGGCCAATTCCGGCGAAGCCCACATCCTCTCTCGCGTTGGCAGCAGACCATCGCTGCAGTCCTTTACGGACATTTTTATGCACTCATTTTACTGCAAGTGGGCCTAACAAGAAGCATCATCATAAAAGTGACAGCGAAGAAAAATCAAAGAAGAATGCTCAACGTACAAAATAGAAGTTTGCATGCCCCAAGTGTAAGCAGTTGGGAAATTGGGCGGTGGAGTGTCCGGATACGAAAATAGGTAGCGGTACTACTGCCAATCAATCTCCCTGATGCAAGTGTGTTCTTTATTACAAATGTTATGCATTCCTCAGTCGAAAATAACTTTCTTAAAACCGACAAATAGTGCTGCGACACTGGCGTCACAAATTACGTCATCCCGTATATACGGAACTTTGCATCGTAAGAGAAATTTGCGATTCCGGATTAAATTTCACTCGGAAAACGAGGTTTAAAACTGCTGGCTCATGAACAAAGAAATGTAAACATTCAAGTTTGGTTGGATAATACTTGGTTGAATGCTTTTCTGAAAAATGTTTGTACAATTTAATTAACTAAGGACTTCATTACAACAATCCTCAATGCATACGGATGCAGATGAATGAATTGCCATAGGAAAACTTTGTTTACTTTTTATTTACTTTCTGATTTTTTTGAACAAACGAATCCTTATTTTTGTCAATGAACTAGCTGGTTCGGTGTCAAAAACAGCTTACTGTAAACTTTTATCTGACGTCATTGGTCTTAGCAAAATGGCCAGGTTTGAGAGAGCAATGATACAATCTACAACCATCATCTTAGTTTTAAGGCTCAAATCGGAGCAATTTTGGCCTGCAACGAAATAGAATTTAGTTTTAAACGTAGATTAGTGGATCTGGTGGGTCAATGAAAACTGTTTACAATGAATCTTTTCTCTAACATCATTTTTGTTTTATGTTAGTACTACAGGCTCTTTCGGGCCCTCGCTTAGAGATAGTTAGACCATTGCTTTCTTCGAACAGGCTCAAACACTCTGCGAATTTTGCATCATGACCAAAACTGACGATAGATACAAGCCATATGGTAGCAATTTGCATATGTATTAGTCGGCCTACTATGGACAAGCTTCCGGTAGCTGTCACCCAACTGCGGCATTAGCAAATGCTTATATTTCGTCATATATACTATTTTCCGAATAAAAAACGTGCCGAACGCATTCCGTGCATGCTACAAATTCACCTTGTATAGCCCATTGTGCTCCTAAACTTCCCAAGACGAGCAAATGAAGCACACGTTTTGCACCTTCGACTGATAGCTCAGCGTTGAGATGTAAACAAACTCCTATAAATTCACTTTGGAAGGCGATAAAAACTAAACGGGTATAAGAACTGAAATAATTTTCACTTCACTAGGAGCGCTATTGTGTTCTCCGCGGATCATCTGGATTTCACTGCAGAAATCCGTCTCTAAACCGTACAAAACCTCGAATTTTTGTTGGCACCTCCACAATTCTTCATATAACGCCATGTAAGTTAGCCAGCAAAGTCGGCCTACTAATGGTCATGTGTGTGGTAGTAAGTGCTGCTGCCATATGGCTTGTATCTATCGTCAGTTTTGATCATGACTCATCATAGCAGGCAACTGACAAGCAGATCATATGATGCTCGACAATTCGCAACGACAAGTCAAAACGTCAAACAATTTCATCAAAACATATGAGATTTTATTAATTTTAAGGTTTTTACATATTAATTGTATTATTCTTTACAGGTTTACAACTCTTGTGAATATTATACATCATGAACCGCAATTTCGGATGAAAATCTTTCATGATTATGCTTGTTAATTTTAGGCAAAACATCTTTGCACAACGATACTCCTGACTGTCAGTTGTCTGCTAGTATGAATCATTGAATATAGCTGTTGGGCCTGATAAGAACAGGAGATGGTTAGAGTATCTCATTATCTTGATTGCTTGTATTTGCAAGCAGCGCCATCTTAATATAATTATTAATATGGCGTTGTTGCAAGTCACTGTACTCAGATGATCAAAAGAAAACGAAAAAAGTGATGAAATCGATGAGAGGTAGTAAGCTCAAATTTACATCAGCTATGAATACGGCCATTATATCGGCCATTGAAGTTGACGCTATTTACGCCACTTTCGTAATATAGTGGCCGCATTCACAGCTGACTGAAATCTCAGCTGAATCCCTGCATAACGCTGTCATCACGTTGTTTTGCTTTCTGTTTATCAGCTGAGTGCAGTTCCATTTCTTTTCATCGTGAAGTCTTCAAATTGCATCTCGCTGGTTAAAAATAATTTGTTTGTAAAAGTCGCATGTTTTATGTACCAAAACGTCGGGTATCAATGCTTGAAGTGTTTCGTTAGTGATAGGAATTGGTTTCACAAACTTTCATTTCACGGTGCTATTTTTTTCAAATTTCTAGCTTATGGCACCAACTATAGCGAATGATTTCGCATATTTCAATGAATGTCGATTCGTGAACACATTCGTTTTCACAACAGAAATTCTTTGAGCTACGCTCACCGAAATTTACAAATTATAATCAATGGTTTCCACTTGTAAAAATATTTGTAAAATTTGGATACACAATCGAAGTGTTCGCGAACCAAAGAAATGTCACTTCATTGAATTAGCAAAAGCGCATAGCTAATATATCGCCACCATCTTGCCCTTACGCAATACGTAATCGATTTGACGAATTCGTCAATTATATTCCGAAGGCGACGCTTTTCTTAGGTAGGTTCCGCAAAAAGTTCATAAGAATCCATATAAAAAATTCAAAGGTTTTTATAGGCACAAAATGTAATATTCTAACAAATATTTTTGAGATTTTTATCACTAAAGTGATTTTAAGAAAAATTGTTGTAGTATTAAAATTATTGAAATCATTAAAAAACTAGTTCAAAGTTGCAAATGCAGGCCTGCATAAAATTTTGCTCGCACGCATACTATTGCGTTCACTTTTGCGCCGTCACACCTAGTAATTGAATAACATTAGATATTCTTATCGAATTGTTTCCAGCATGTATATTTGAAAGTATTTTTTCAAAGCTTATTTCATATTTTCATATATCATGAGCGTGAGCATTGAATATTTTAACCTTCTGTAATGCACTCAGCTTAGCATTCTTCAATTTCATCATCAACTATCATTGGTCGAAGGTCTGATCCTAACTGTTTATTACTTGTTGTCAGCTGTTTTGTTCGACAAGATGCATCTGTACATTAGCTTAATGTGTTGTGTCAAAGTAAAATTCAACGGAAACTACTAAAAAGCAGCGAAAAATTAGCTTATTAATCGCGATATTCGTGATATCGAGTAATGTTGGTAAACATTTCAGCTTAATTTTATATGGATTCAAAGCCTTGCGGTAAGTTCTTTGGATTTGTTACAAATGGTGGTGACAAGATCACCTGAAAATATATTTCATGGTGTGAGATTGTATAATTCGTGTATTTTAATGTTGTAGAAAGTTTTCCCATTGAAAAATGATGATTTTAAGGATTATTCGGTCGGTATGGTATCTTCAAAGGTAAACTGTAACTATTAATATCGGTATATTGAACTCCGTTAGTCCGCCGGTTAGCAATGACGCTCCCAATTCCGCGAAATATTTTGAAGGATCTTCATTCTAATGGGAACAGATGTAATGCGATATCATGTTAACGAAAGGTGTGTCTAGTTAATATGTAGGACGTTGTGTTAAAAATTCTGGGTTCTCATGGCTTAGTTCTAACTGTGATGATTTGCCTTTTTAAATAACAGTACTTGCAAGTGAAATGCAACCCCACACATTCAATAGTGAGTTAATTTGAATACCTCTTTAATATTGAAAATTGTTTTTTATTACTTGGTGTTCGCTAGCGACTTTGCTTTTAGTTATTTTTGAGGGTATATTGATAATGGAATCAGCAACTACGTGAGCTAATTTTTTTGGCGGCCTGGGCACTTCATCGATTCATCATGTTTGACAAGCAACCACCGTTGTGTTTATTTAAATCGAGATTCCCACACTCACCCGAAAGATTTTAATTAGTGGAGTCAGAGGATATTTTAAAACTCATCTAAATATTTCATTAGTATAAATTCAGATAAGGTGAAATCACGCCTGAGAAATATATTGCCTGCTGTTAATTCGAAGTTCAAGTATTGAACCTTTACTTTTACTGTTTTGTAGTAATGTGGCCACATATACGAAAAAGTGCTGTTAACGTTTTCATTGCTATATAGTTGGATCTTAAACATAGACTTGCGTTTTCTGGAATGGTTATTTAAAAATAAAATTTAAAGATTTAGAAGTCCCTTCCGATCATTAAGATTGAAAAACATAATAAATATCTCGTAATATCTTACAATTACCTTTCAAGCAGCAGCATTGATATTTTTAGGCAGATTATAGAATAGCATGTTTTATGATTCGGGAGGTGAAGCTTATTTAGTGATAGTTACTCTGATTTGGAGAAGAGATTGTGCTTCATGTGGATATTTTTGCAGAACGTAGACAAAAAAAAATTCGTTTTTATGACAGAGTTTTCATTTGAAATGTTCCCGAAGTCACCACTTGATTTGAGACGAAGAGTATCATCTAATTTTTAAATTTTTCAAATGCTTGTTGAGGACTTCTTTTCACTGCAGTCAAGTATTCCTTCTTCTTCTTAGCACTACAGCCCCTTTCGGGCCTTCGCTTCCTGCAAACAGCGCCTCCAACTGTCTCGGTCCGTTGACCGGGTCTTCCAATTCCGAAATCCGAGCAGCGATGAACTGTCTTCGTCGACCGAGTCAGACCAGCGTTTCCTCGGTTTCCCCACTGACCGCCGGCCTTCAGTTCTCCCAACGAATACCTTCTTGGGTATCCGTTGTTGGTCCATACGATTCATGTGTCCAGCCCATTGTAGCTTCCGCAGTCTTACAATCCTTGAGACCTCCGGTTCGTCAAAAATTTCATACAGCTCGTGGTTGTATCGAATTCGCCATTCGTCCCCGTCGAGCTTTGTTCCGATTATTCGCCCAGGACCCGTCGCTCAAAGGCGTTCAATATGTTTGCGGATGCTTGGGTTAGGGTCCATGTTTCACACCCATAGCATAACACAGGTCTTATCACAGATTTGTATACTTGGAGCTTTGTTTTCCTGTGTATGCAGCTGGTCTTTAAGATCGTCAATACTGAATAGAATATTTTATTTGCGAGCTGTATTCTCCGGCGTATCTCTTCTCTTTCATTGTCCGTTTTCATTATTTTGGCGCCTAAATACACAAATTCCCTCACATTCTCGATACTGTATTCGCCAAGTGTGATATTTTGTGTATTTGAGGTATTTTTCCTCGACTGAGTCATGAACTTTGTTTTATTTTCGTTGATTTGTAGCCCTATTAGTTTTGCTTCACTGTCGAGTTTCAGGAAGAGTTCTTTGGCAGTTGTTAATGACCGTGACAGGATTTTGATGTCGTCCGCATAGGCCACTACCTGGCTCGACTTGTATAGTAATGTACCTCGCATATCGACAGGTAGCTTCTGTATGACGCACTCCCGAGCCAAATTGAATAGCAATGGGGCCAGCCCATCTCCCTGCTTTAGTCCGATATTTGTGTCAAAGGCACCGGTGAGTTGGTTATTGATGCGGACTTGGGAGGTTTTCGACGTCATTGCCATTTTGTAAAGACGGACTAATTTGGCTGGGATGCCAAAACCAAGCATTATTTGGTACAGTACGTTACGATCAATACTCTCGCGATAACACAAAAGCTTTTTTCCGCGTGCAAATCAAAAATGTAATCCCCGCACAGACAATTTGCGACGTCCGCCACATCTCGCGATAACACAAAACTGCCCTGTTATCCGTCGTCACCTTGCGTGACCCCATAAAACGGCAGTTGACGAGCCTTCCATCCACTTTCCATTGCATTGCGGAAGTGCAATTCGTGGATAAGCTCTGTTGTAAAGAGGGTTGCCTGTCCAGATTTCAATTGCAAATTTAAATGATTATTTTTTTTTAAACTTACATTGAAATTTGGATCAGCATTATGATGGTTTTCGAGCAGTTTGTTTAGGCGACTCTTCGATTACTACAGACTCATCACAACATACGCGCGTCATAGTCAACGTTAAAAGCACTTTATTCATTATTAATCGTTATACTTTTTCAAAGAACAAGGCAAATTCCAAACAATAAAAATTCTAAAATTTAATGCTCCAAATGGCTCTCTAAATTCAAACATCAGTCAGAAACACGATCAAAAAACAATATCAGATTCAATTTAATTAAAATTTTTATATTTTATGATTCGATTGGAAAAGGAGAAAAAATCAATCAACACTATTCAAAGAATAATTACATTATTCATTCATTCTACATCTAATATGTTATAACCTAATTCTAATAAAATTCAATCAAAAAACTTTATCTTATCCTAATATAATGCTATCACAATATTCATAACTTAAATGTTAAACCTTATATCTAAGCCTAATATAATAAACATATATACCTACTCTAAATAATGAGACATATCCCTAATTGTTAACATAAACAAACAATACTAAATGTAGCAATACTCAGCTGAGAATTAAAATTAAGTAACGAAAAACACAAAAAATAACCACGATCAATTTGAACATTGTCATTTAGCCACCAATACCTAGACTGCTCCGTCCCAGCTCGATCAGCCTCAACGAATCTAGCACATGAGTATCTCTATTGGAATTGTTGGTATCGTGAACTCAAATTCGGAGGATATTCTAGCTTATCGGTGTCCCGTCTATATATGTGAAATATAATTGGGACACCGTCAGAATTAACAACATCGATTTATGTCAAAATTCACGAATGCTTCTGGATGAACAAAGCCAGTAGCGAGATAAGCCTCTATATACCCGTCTGTAGGATGGAATGGCTGTGAAATTCAGGGGGTTTCGTTCACAGCTACAGATCTTGCGACATGGATCCGAAGAGTTCTCAATATGAAGATATCGACTCTCGTCACTTTAGCAGTTTGATTAATTCTTCTATTCGATATATAGTACTTCCAATCCGTCTCAGGCTTTTTGTACAAACCAGCACATGCATGAAGACATTTCGGAGACTCTTAATCTTTCCATAGTACTAGCACTCTGGTTGTACCACATCTGACATCCATATGTCAAAACTTGTCTAACCAGGGTCTTGTAACAGATAGCTTTGTCCTTTTGATCAATATATCTGGAATGAAAGAGTCGTCTAAAAGCCATGACTACTTTTTGTGCTTTACTGAGCATGATTTTGTCATGCTTCGTATAGTACAGATACTGATGAACACCCAGGTAGCGAACACAGGATTTATATGGAACCCGTTCGGAATTACCCTAACCAGCTGCGGAAATCCTTCCAGTTATGTTTCAGGTCTTGACTGGCCAACCGCAATGCTGTCCGAAACAAGATTGTTGCGCACTTTTGTGCATTGACTTTCATTCGCCAATTGTCGGTGTTGAGCTGCATATAATTAAACAATTTTTGAAGATTGCTCTGAAATATTGTAGCTTTTCGGTTTGTCGTATTAATTATCGGATCATAAGCAAACGCTACCAATGATCGCGTTGACGAGATGTTAAAATTAAAGCTGTTCAATAACTTGCGAACGAATATTGAGAAAAGCAGAGGCGCATCAACTGTTTCCTGCTTTAAACCATTCAAGACCTTGAAATCGCACATTGTCGTCAGATTTGCATCAATTACAAAAAATGATTTCCCATACAACATATTCCACATCATGGCGACAAGACGTCTGAGGAATCTCCATATCAATGAGACACATTCTCTATTGTTCAGTTTCCAACAGATGTCTGAAGTTACTTTCGTTATTGCGTGTATGGGCGAATGCCTGGCACGAAAATCCAACTGGCAATTCGGCATTAACACATATTTCTCAATGTGGGCGTTTAAGGGATGCATCAGACTACGACTATATAGTCGCACTTCTGTTGCAAGTTACACATGGTTAAATGAAAGCCCGCACACTGCGATTTTCGACAATTTTGTCCAGGTCGGCAGTCGCAGGAATTTGCAATTTTTCCTAAAACCAGTTTAGTCGGTAGTTTTTGTGATACTCGCGCAGGCGCACATCATTTGGACATTTGACGCTGACGTGCAGGAAATTTTTTGCATAACGCACAAATGAGTTAGCGCATGTGTTCCTGGCAAAGACATACCTTCAAATGAGCATATTAGCTCAGCGCATGCCTGAAGTTCCTTTGGAGATCTTGCCGCAGTGTGTTTGTATTGCGTCTAATCGCTGGTTACGACAGTAAAATCGTAATGTGGCCGAACCCTAATACTTTGTTTAGTATCACTTCACTTTGTTTAGTATCACTTCACTTTGTTTAGTATCACTTCGGCAGTCCATGTGGAGCAGTGGGTTAGGGCACACCGTGGTAGCGGCATCGCGTTTGAGCTTCTGATGCTGCTGTCGGACTATCAGCCCACCCAGCTGTGATGGGTACTAATTGAAAAATTAGGTAATAATAAAATAGTTGAGCGTGATATTGACAATATCACCTCGAATTCCGTTACGGCATGGAATAAGATACCCTAACAATAAATCCCAACGCCAAGGTTCAAATTAGGACTGTCGTGCGATGGACTTTTTATTATTAATAGTATCACTTGAAACACCTTGCTGATGTTATGCAGCAAGCTGATCGGGCGATAGCTTTTAGGGCTCGAAGATTCTTTTCCTTTCTTCAAGATCGGGAATGCCTTGGCATTTTCCCACTGATTTGGGAAATATGATCTGCTCAACATGTTGAACAATTTACAATAATTCCTAATAGCAACGTCAGGCAAATTTCGGAGAACTATATTTGGAATACCGTTAATATCATATGATTTCTTGTTGTTTATCCTGCCAAATATGAAACATTAGTCTTCATAGCTGACAAAATAACCAATAAGATTCAAGCTCGGTCTGAGGCCAAGTATAAACTAGCAGCATGTAGATAAATGATACACAGACCCAAGTCTGTCGCTATGACTCCTAACAAATATATCATCACCATAATCTATGGCGCGACAGCCATAGCCGGGCCTTGGCCTCCAGGATTAATCTCCTCCAATGATCACCGTTCCGCGACTTTGTCCGCCAGTTGATCACTCCCAGCAAGGATCTGCTGTCAGCTTCTACACTCCTCGAACGACCCGCTGGACGTCTACCTTACGCTCTACCCTTTAATGTTCTCTTGGGAAGCCGATTTCCTTTCTTTTTTTTGCATGGCCCGCTCATTGCAATTTGCATAATTTATGCAAGCAGATACCTATTGCTTCGTATTTCCCATTCTAAGGTCCAGAGTTGTGCACAGGCAAAATAAGTTTCGTATTTACAAATCGCTAGTAAAACCTGTGTATTGTTATATGGAAGTGAAACATGGACCCTGACGAGCGAATCTGAAAAGGCAGTGGACATATTTGAACGCAAATTGCTCCGAAAAATCGACGGCCCAGTGAAACAACGATCAGAATGGAGTTACAACGATGATTTGTATGAACTACGAGGGCGGTTCAAATATGATGGAGACAAACGCTGTAGATGGCGCGCATGTATGCTTTGAAGGTCATGGCTTCAGTATGTGATAGCTGGGTCGCTTACGAACAGAGTGGCTTAGTTTTCGTCGGGAGTGCATGTTTCACGCGTGTGCTACGACCATCAGTGAACGTCAAGTGCCGATCGCTGTTGCGCAACGTATTGTCATTCGTTTTTTAGTGAGGGAAGGCGTAAAAACACGGACATTTTTCTGCGTTTGCGAAATTAGTTCGGTAGTGAGTGCCTAGGTTTAAATGGGCCAAAGCATTCAAGGATGGTCGCGAAACCGTCGACTCATGCGTTTGCCGCACTAGTGTTCATATAGCTTACGACAGGCGGAGACGTGTAGCGTGGAATAGACGCGGAGGTACAAGAAAGTTACGATTTTGTGTTTATTTTATGTGTTGTGTAATGACCTGAGATATTAACTAAGTACTATGGCATCCAAACGAAGTAGAACCGACTCTTTTGCTTCAAACAAGAAAAGAAAACATTAACAATATTAAAGACTACGATGCAAAAATAAAAATTTGTGAATTGGCAAAGAAGTTTGATCTACCGGAATCTATAGTCACAAGAATTACAAAACATAAAGAATAAAATTCTCGAAGCTGTGAAAAATGCTCAGTCTTTGAATTCAAGCATCATTCGTGAACGGCATTGTATTATCGCTGAGATGGAAACATTGTTAAAATTACGGTGTGATAAGTAAGTGTGAAAAATTGTCCTGCTTTCAAGCTAAACTAATTTTTGAGAAATTAAAAGAAGAAGCTGGAGTGATGGCTAAAGATGAAACGTTCAAAGCTAGTAACGGTTGGTTCAGCCGGTTTTAAAGTCGCTTTAATTGGCAGAGCATCGCAGAAAGTGAAGAGGCGGGAAGTGCAGATAAAGAGGCTGCATTTCTCTATTAAGAGAAACTTAAAGCTATGATAGATGAAGGTGGATGAGACTGGCCTGTTCTGGAAGAAGATGCCTAAAATCGCGCGTGAAGAGAAAACCTTTCTAGGTTTTAGGGCCGCCAAAGATCGTTTGATAGTGATGCTTTGCGCGAATGCAGCTGGTGACTTTTAAGTTAAAACCTCTTAGTTTATCGCTCAGAAAATCCAAGAGCATTGAAAAACAACTCAAAGCTGATCGGCCCGTGATTTGGAAGTCGAATCGTAAGGCTTGGGTGACGGAGTCTCCCTTTTTGAGGACTGGTTTGGTCATCACTTCATACCTGAAGTCGAACGTTATTACCAGTCTAAAAAAATTCCGTTTAAAGTGATACTATTAATCTACAACGCACCAGGTCATCCTCCTGATACTTTAACTAGTTTCGACCCATGTGTGAAAGTTGCATTTATTCCACTAAATACAACCAGCTTGCTTCAACCGATGGACCAGGGAAGTTATCAAAACATTCAAAGCTTATTACACGAGACGATCGTTTTCAAATTTGCATAAAGCTATGAGAGAAAACAACGAGCTCTCTTTTAAAGACTTTTGGAAACAATTCAATGTTTTACATGCCGTGAGAATCATTGGAGAATCTTGGGATGAAATTTCACAAAAAAACTTTAAATGGCGTCTGGAAAAACTTGTCCATTTTTTTCTCCACTGAGACTCAGGCGGAATCAGTGCCAGGGCCTGATGAAGTTGGTAAAGTGATCAAAGACGTTTTCGAACTTGGTAGACAAATAAATTTAGAAGTGGATAGTGATGACGTTCAAGAACTGCTGGATTCACACAATCAGGAGCTTACAATTGATGAGATCATAAAAATACGTGAATAAGAGGAAGACATTGAGAATTTTGATTCTTTGGGCCAAGTTCAATCAGAAGATCAAATGACAGTTTTAAACTTGACAGAAGCCCTCAGTTCAATTGAAAAAGAGTTGACAATTTTGGAAAGCATAGACTCCGACGAAGAGCGCATTCCTGTTACAAAACAAGGAATAAAAAAATTACTAGCATGCTACGAGGAGATATTACCCCAGCACAAGGACCCACTACAAAAGAATTTCGCATCCACGAATTCCGGGGTCATATCAAAGGCGACCAAAGTCGAAAAAGAAGGTAACCAACTAAGGGTTGGTAATTGCTGACGAAAGGGACAAACTGCACCTGGGGAGGACAGACGGACTTAGGAGGACTTCGTCATTATTTCTTTGACCCCGGAATCCGTGTATGCGAAATTCTTTTTTTAGTGGGTCCTTGTGCTGGGGGAAAGGACCCGCCCCAGGACACCGCGCATTCACGCGTCCCCAGACAAGGCCAATCTCAGCTGATCTTAACATCCTCTTCCGCTGAGCCAGCAGGCCATCGCTGCAGTCCTTTACGGACATTTTACATATACCTATATCACTACAAAATTGCGAGGGGGCACCACCGGATGCCCCATTCTTATTTGTGGGCCATAGGAATCGTCATTAACGACGAAGTCCTCCTAAATCCGTCTGTCTTCCCCAGGTCCAGTTTGTCCTTTGCGTCAGCAATTTCCAACCGTTAGTTTGTTTCCTCCTTTTCGACTTCGGTCGACATTTCTTTGACCCCGGAATTCTTGGATGCGAAATTCTTTTTGTATTGGGTCCTTGTGCTGGGGGAAAGAACCCGCCCCACGACACCGCAACGCTAGCCTGCCAGCGCATTCTCGCGTCCCCAGATAAGGCCAATCTCGGCGGATCTTACCATCCTCTATCGCCGAGGCAGCAGACCATCGCTGCAGTCCTGTACGGACATATACTTAACCTACTATCACTACATATTCTTATTCTCAACAAAACAATGATTAAAATAATTTTTAGTATAACCGAAATAGTTAATATAAGTTTTCATCTATTTCAATTACAGGTTAAACGCTAAGAGTGGTGTTATCGCTTAAGGCAGCCTCTTAAGTGGAAGTGAAATTGTATAAACGAAAAATGAAGCAACCCACTAGCAATCCTTCAACTTTATTTTGCGAGCAAGTGAGCACAGTCACGTTGCTATTTGAAAAATGGAATGAATGTGAACGGACAGTGGTTATGTATGCTCTACTAAAACGTCTATCATTTCCAACACTTAAGTTCCTACAGTTTTCAATCGAAAATAATTTGACACAGAACTTTGGTTCTCAGAAAAATATAAATATGATAGAGACAAATGCCAACGATTCAAAACACCTGCAAAAGTTGGTTGCAATTTATAAATCACTTTCAATAGTGGAACTATCTCAAATAGTTGACAAAGATTCTATATTGTATGAGTCTGACTTTTGTTTGAAGAATCCAGATAAAAATTATAGCCATAAAGAAGACATACTCTATGACATGTTGAATATGATTCCGTTGCTTAAACCGGGAAATGAAGAGGCGAAAAAGTGTTATCTATCGTTGATTCCTCTGGCTGTGGAGGATACAGTTCGACAGTTGGTAGCAGCTGAATTGGTTCAACAGATTTTCTCATATTTATTGATCCATCCAGCCATTTCGAATGAAGATCGAAGGTAAATGTTTTTGATATTTATCGAGTGAATAATTTACTTAACCTTTCTGTCTGTTAGATCACTGAGTCATTGGCTTCGCCACCTCGAGGAGCATATCCAGTCATCTTTTTCATCAGGACATCGCGGTTTCTATATCTTTGCTAATTCCAATGAAGCGCCTGTGGATAATTCTAGCACTTCTTCAATATCTTTGTCGAACAGTAGCAATATAAACACATGGC